>JASPKZ010000031.1:517500-1117500 GCA_030220185.1 Diploptera punctata | reverse complement strand
CTGTGTGACAGCTGCCTTTAACGACAGCTGCCTTTACCCCAAAACAGATATCTGATAATCATTTCTGCTAGAGGTTGAGTCGACCCCATGGTGATAGTGCTGCCTGAAAGTTTAAACCAGTTTAAAAATTCTGATCGCACTGGGCTCAAATGCCAAAAGCCAGAAGGCTTGTAGCATATTTTGCCTTAACCAATTAAGTTACAACATGCTCCCTGCCAATACCAGGTATCAAAGGTCGTATTTAGTATTTGATATTTTAAGGAAGTATGACTGTGCCAGTTGACAATGAGAAAGTAGTCCTGAAAGGATATAAAATTTGAGGTGAGGTGTAAAATTTGCTTCATTTAATGATTGTTATATTTAGTAATTTACATTGAATTTTAGATTGTCTTTGAAATTGGAGCCTCCATCGCCTGCGCCTAGTTCGTCAAGCTCAAAGGAATCTGTGAGTGATACAGTAGCATCTGTAGCTTCATTGAACCTTTCTCCTGCCAAGGGTCTGTCTTCAGGGTCTCTACGGATCCAGGCAACAGCTGGCGGGACCGGACTGTTTGTGCCAACTCACAGGAAGTGTCGCAGCTTAGGAACTAAGTGAGTTGTGTGCTCTTCTTCTTGAGTTAAATTGCTTTGTTACCTAACTTCTTATCATTATGGACAGATTATGATCTGCACTTTTTAATATTCTGATTTTTTTAATGTAATTCTAACCAAAGCTGTTAGACACATCCAAATACCCTTAAAAATAATATACCCAAAACTCTGATAGGAAATATTTCAAACACATTGTCTGAAATGTCCATTGGAGTAAAACAATGTGGCGCCCTTACACCAGATTTATTTTACCTGGCTCTTTATTGCTCATCATAACAAATCTTCATCTGCTCTCATGTCCCTCTTCCAGAGGTTGAATTGTAAAAATCATATCAATTAACAATACTCAAGTTCCAATCACTAAAAAAATAGATTTTAAAGATAAATATTTAATTTTAGGAAGTTATGTTTTGAGGTTATTTTAATTATATTATTTTTAGTCTGAACATCTTACCTCAATATTAAGACAAGAACAAATCAACATTAATATTGAGGTAAGATGTTCAGACTAAAAATAATATAATTTAAAGATAAAGTTTATTTTAAAGAAGGACAGAAAAAGATAATTTCTTTCCCTTAAAGAGTGGCATAATAACACCAAAAAGAGAATGCATAATCACTTGTACTTTCATATTATTAATAATAATTAATACATATACTGCATCTCCGTACATGACAATACAATTTTTAGGTATTTTATGTCAATTTTTTATTTAGTTTTCATGCTTTTTTCTCACCTCTATGTATGTACATACAATAGCCTACATACAATCAGGTCACTAATTACATGATACAAAGTAATTTATTTTTTTTGTTTTGTTTTTTTTATTTATAGTAGTGCATCATTTTCCTTAAAAAAAACAAATATTTAAATAGATTAATGATGATAGTTATATTATTTTTAGTCTGATCATCTTACCTCAATATTTAATGTTGGATTTGCCCAGACTGGACAAGCTGACGATAAAACAGAATTGTTTTGAAACATGTCCAAGAACAAATCAACATTAATATTGAGGTAAGATGATCAGACTAAAAATAATATAATTAAAATAACCTCAAAATATCGCTTCCTAAAATTAAATATTAATGATGATAGTGTTAGGATTTTGCCCTTTTTGACTATTTTATTCCATTTCATGGATTCATAGCCTTTAAAAGATAAACATATATTTAACACATAAAGAAGACAGATGACTAAATTCTATGTTTCTTATATTTGCCTGTTTTGAAAGTTAATATGTGTTTTATTAAATACGTTAATAGAGTTTTTAAAAGAATCCCTTCTTCATCTAGTCTTGTGTCACTGTTCCGGGTGTCAAGTTTTGGACAAAGACCTCCCTCTATCTCGGTCATTCCATGTTTCTTCTTCCATCATTTTTATCCATTCAACTCCTCTTTTCTCAGCTATCTTCGTAATTTGTTCTTACCATCTGTATATCGGTCAACTTCTAGGTTTTTTCCCTCCTAATTTAAATTCCAGTGCTTGTCTTGGTTTCCTTCCATTATTCATTCTTTTAAAGTGACCATACCATCTTATTCTATTATCCTCCATTTTGTTGTTGTTTTCAAATGGCTTGCAGTTGGAATCCTTTAACCGATTTTGCTTCTTGCCTCCTAGTAAAGTCCATTTAGGTTAATAAATAAGTTTGGTTTGCTGTCATCTTGCCTCACATTTGGTTGTTTCTTTGTAAGACATGTTTTAAAGCATTTTTGCTTCGTCTTCAGTTGGTACATACTCTCATATTTGATTGTTTCTTATAAGACATGTTTCAGTGCATCTTTGCTTCATCTTCAGTTGGTACAGAGTCTATTGTTGAAGGGTTCTGGACAGTTTTACACAATGTAGCAGATGTTCTTGATCCATCTTCCATTTTATATTGTATTAATGATCTAACATATTTTCTGGTGTATACACTCATATGTGTAAGATGGACACAGGATATTTAATACAATTTTCTAGAAAAATCTTGAACTGACATATCATGAAACAATAACATCTTGACCTTTAAAAACTTAAATGATACGCTTATAGGCTACTTTGACTGCTTGTGTACAAAACTTCTGTTTCTAGTTGTAGTCATTCTGCACTTTTTCCATATTTCACATGCTCTCTTTATGCAAATTGTATATAATCTCTTTCTACCACACCAAGTTCTAATAATTTTTTTTTTTCTGTAATGGGAGGTTTAAAATGTATTTTAGCATCTTTATTTCCATGTTATTTTATAATCTGCAACTTACAACTTGAAGAATATGTTTGTCTTTGTTTTAGACCAGTTTCATAATTATTATTCCATCTTCAGTATTTTCACGATCATTGTGATGCACTGCTTCTTCCTCCATTGGTAGTCTACCAATAAATGGAGAAAGAAGCAGTGCATCACCATTACAGAACAACGGTCTTGAAAAACTGAAGATGGAATATTCCGAAACTGGTCTAAAAAAACATGAGGTGAGGTATTACATTTTAACTGTTATATAATATGCAGAGATCCGTGAAAGTGGTTTTATTTTTAGGGAAAATTCGTTTTAAAATTTCAAGATTTCGATATTATTGCGAATTTGGCAGTGTTATTCTAAAAAATTTTAATTTGAGCCTTTTTAATCCTTGTCTAGTATATTAAACCCAATAATAATGATATATCGTTTAAGGTCAACGTTTAGCTTGTACAATTGATATCGATTTTAATATGCTATGATGCATAAAATTTTAATCATAGTCACTAATTTGTAAGGAAAATTTACCTTTTAAGAAAAGGCAACCATGGTGAGTATCTCTGCATTCTCAGGTATCAGGCCTTCGATCACTCGCCACAACACCATACTGAGAAATTGATCTTTCTAAGTCCACATTTGAAGTTGGATACCAGATGGCTTCAAGAGATGTCTTGTCAAACTCGGAGTACTCTTCCCTCAAAGAACAAATCATTTTGCAAATGTCTACATGGGTACACTCTGGTTGTTTCAATTCTTCGTTCATGAGGCCTTGGAGAACAACATAGCCTTCGTAGAATTTAGAAGATTCAATGGCACTTGCATATGACAATTTCTTCAATTCCACCATGGCACTGTCAGCACTAAAAATTTGATTACTAAGTGTCCTGGGGTCAAATAATTTACTAACTGCTGCAAATACTAATTTTGAAGGGTCTTCTGCAATCAAGTTTTTCAGCTTTGTAAGACTCTTTTGTGCAGTAGTTTTCAACTGGTTCACCACTTCAGCTTTCCTGAGAGCTGTCATCTCTTGCAACAAAGTTTTGTGAGTTGTGTCGAGAATACCTCTTTTGTTAATAAATCAAGCATGTTCTCCATAACCTTTAGTTTGGAATGAACATGAGCTGTGGGATAACCATTACCTTCCAAGAAGGTAATCAATATAACAAATTGGTTGCAGATATCAGCAACAAATTGAGCCTGAACTTTT
The DNA here is from genome assembly GCA_030220185.1 of Diploptera punctata. NCBI lineage: Eukaryota > Metazoa > Arthropoda > Insecta > Blattodea > Blaberidae > Diploptera > Diploptera punctata. The sequence goes on along the minus strand of JASPKZ010000031.1, from coordinate 1,113,482 downwards.
GTGATGGCTAAGAACTGTGGACTTCCCATCTTTAAGAAACTTCATGCCACTGTTTTCTTCACCCAGCTGCTATATAAATTCCAATATGTCATCAAGGTATTTATGTATATACTTTGCAGCCTCAAACCATGTGTTCCATCTAGTTTGTACTGGCATGGGAAAATGCCTAACTTTTCCAGAGCCCTTCTCATATTTCTCATGAAGAAAGTCAAGATACAAATGCTTCCTTTTACTTGTATCGAGAATTGCAGCTTTTGTTTTAGCAATAGTTATGTTCAATTCATCTAGGCTGCATTGCCAAATCTGACCCACCAAGTTGATTTTGGGCCCAGCATTGAATATAGGCAAGTTTCTCCCACATTGTATTGGCACATAAAGTCAGGTACCGTGCTGAGTCAGTAATAATTCCTAGCACATTGTCATATCCAACTTCATATTTATTTAAAGTGTCCACAATACTTAGAGTGTATGTTGAACCGGTGGCTTTGTCAAGCACAGAACTGGCAGCCAAGTAAACTCCTTGCTGATCGGTAGCCTCCAAAAGACAAAACAGAATATTAAATATGCAGTTCCCAGACTTGTCAGTTATTTCATCTCACATGATGAAAAGTTTTTTGTCCTTTATTATTTGTTTCAATTCCTCCACTTTTTTTGTCTCAATAATTGGTATGTAATGTTGCCGAATTCTGTCTGCAGAAGTCAAGTCACAACTGCCCTTTATATATTTGCCCAACCATTCTCTCATCTTGGGATGATCCAACTTTTCCACAGAAATTCTTACACTCAAAAATGTCTCCATAGTGAACTCTGTTTTGTCTTCTTTTGCTTTTTTAGCCTGTAAAAAAAGGATCCTTCAACAGATAATTGGCACTTCATTGTTGTCTTCTTATTCTTAGCATTTTTGTGAGTTTCACTGGCTATGTGTTTTAGCAACGTGTCCTTTCTTTCATATTCTTGTCTTTTGTCACAATACCGGCACATCAATATTTTTTTATCATTTACAAAAAAAAAACTTTCACTGCAGAATTTGTGTGCCCTACTTGTTGCTGACACACTTGGTTTTGGCATGACAATAGGTAGAAAATTAAAAAACAAAAAACAAATGATAATGAAAATTACTTGAGAGTTAAGTAAAACACAAACTGACCAGTGTATACATTTCACATTCACTGAATGTATCTGTTGATTGAAACAAAGTTTGAAAGAGGAAAGAGGAGAATTAAAATTGCACGTGACCATTGTTGTTCAAACTGTCAGTATTTGTTTTGTTACATTTTGTTAAAAATTCATGTTATAGATATAAGTAATCCAATAGAAATAAATAATAGTTTTAAAAAACTAAAAGAACACGCTTTATTAGAAAACTAAAAAATGAAAAATAATTTTAATTTCCAGTACGCTTGGGATAAAATAAAGTGGTCAACAAAAAAATCATCTCCAACACATATAGAATAAAATTAGTGTTATCAACAAAAAGAAAATAATTTTACCATCAAAAGCGTGGGGTGCTCTATATCAATTAATATATTTGATAATAAACAGATATTGGTAAAAGTAAGCTCTCTAAGAAGAAAATGTAAAAATCATAAAAATCACCCCACGCTTTTGATGGTAAAATTATTTTCTTTTTGTTGATAACTCTAATTTTATTCTATATGTGTTGGAGATGATTTTTTTGTTGACCACTTTATTTTATCCCAAGCGTACTGGAAATTAAAATTATTTTTCATTTTTTAGTTTTCTAATAAAGCGTGTTCTTTTAGTTTTTTAAAACTATTATTTATTATTTATTTTTTAGTTTTAATATTTTACAGAATAAGATAAAAATGTAAATATCTTTAAATTCGATACTATTGTAGTATGAGCTAAAAGTAATACTCTTCTATAAAGAAAAAACCCTCCCAGCCAGATTTGAACCAGCGACGTATGTATTACTGAAATTATATACCACTAAGAGTTCACTGCTCTACCAACTGAGCTCTTACAACGATTGACTAAAAACTCGACAAGTCTGCAACCTATTATACCAGTTTTCATTTTTTTGATTTTCGGATGATTCTGGCCAGGATTTTTTAAACAAAATATGAAATTATTGTATTGTCACGGGTCCTCTACACGTATACAAAGTTTCAAGTCAATCCAATGTTTCTAAGTGGGTGAAAATCGCGTTGAAAGATTCCGTTACATTGATACAAAAACACGTTTTTTGATTTTCTGATGATTATGGCCAGGATTTTAGAAAATAAATATGAAATTATTGTATTGTCACGGGTCCTCTACAAGTATACAAAGTTTCAAGTCAATCCAATGTTTCTAAGTGGGTGAAAATTGCATTGAAACATTCCGTTACATTGTTACAAAAACACTTTTTTTTATTTTCTGATGATTATGGCCAGGATTTTAGAAAATAAATATGAAATTATTGTATTGTCACGGGTCCTCTACAAGTATACAAAGTTTCAAGTCGATCCGATGATTTTAAGTGGGTAAAAATCGCGTTGAAAGATTCCGTTACATACATAGATAGGTAGATAGATACAGATCAAGCTAATATAAAGCGTGTAAAAATATGTTTACTTACTTACTTACTCACTGGCACTATCGAACCCGTAGGTTCATGGCCGCGGGGACATACGCTCTCCATACATCCCTATCCTGAGCTAATACTTTCCAATCATTCCCTGTATAATCTACTTCCCTCAGATCATAGTTAATGTTATTCTCCCACCTCATTCTTGGTCTACCAACTGGGCGTTTTTCCTCTGGCTTTCCTACAAGAAGCTTCCATGCAAGCCTTTCATTCCCCATACGTGCAACATGTCCTGCCCATCGCAGTCTACGAGACTTAACTGTTCTTATTATATCTGGCTTCCTATAAAGACCATGTAGTTCATTGTTATGCAGTCTTCTCCATTCACCTGTCTGTTCATCTCTCTTTGGTCCAAAAATTTTCCTAAGTACTTTATTCTCAAATACTTGTAATCTCCTTTCCTCCCTTAAAGTAAGAGTCCATGTTTTGCACCCATATAATATAACTGGTAGAACAATAGTTTTATATATTTTCAGTTTAACGTTTTTTTGAAAGGAGTTGGGATATCAAGAGTCTCTGCAATGCATAATAGCACGCATTTCCAGAATTGAGCCTATGTTTAATTTCTTTATGCATCTCATTCCTATTTGTGATTATAGTTCCTAGGTATTTGAATTCAGCCACTTCCTCAAAATTTCCCTCATTTGTCATTAGCTGTCCATTTCCATTATATAATGAATTTCTACATGTGACCATATATTTAGTTTTATTGATATTTACTTCCAGTCCTAATTTCTTAGTGTTACTCAATAGTGTGTGCGTGTTGGCCTTTAGTGTCTCCTCGCTATCGGCCAATAATACTACATCATCAGCATAAACTAACAGCTTATTAATACCATTCAGTTGTAAGCCTTCCTCATTCTCTAAAGATTTAATTGCATGCTCTAGTACAAAATTAAATAGTAGAGGAGATTATATTATTTTTGGTCTGGACATCTTACCTCAATATTAATGTTGATTTGTTCTTGGACATGTTTCAAAACAATTCTGTTTTATCGTCAGCTTATAGTGCATCTCCTTGCTTCAACCCATTCTGGATTTCAAAAGTGTCCGAAAACTGTTTGCCTACACGCACCCTACTCTTTGTGCCATTTAGACACATTTGTATAAGTCTAACTAACTTTTTAGGAATTCCGAACTCCAGCAGGATACTATATAACTTCTCCCTCTTAATTGAATCATATGCTTTTTTGAAGTCTACATATAGTTGATGTACAGTACCATTATATTCCCATTTCTTTTCTAAAATCTGTCTTATACTAAAAATCTGATCTGTTGTAGACCTGTTTCTTCTAAATGCACATTGATGATCTCCTAGAATGTCATCAATATAGGGAGTAAGTCTGCTTACTAATATATTTGTTAGAATTTTGTACGAAGTTGAAAGTAATGAGATGCCCCTGTAGTTGTTGCAATCAGTTTTATCTCCTTTCTTATAAATTGGTACTATAATTGATTCCTTCCATTCATCTGGAAGAGCTTCTTTTTCCCAAATCATACTAAGCAACCAGCATATCTTGTCCATGAATTTTTCTCCCTCTGATGTTATCAGTTCTGCTGGTATCTCATCCCAACCTGATGCTTTATACATCTTCAATTTTTCTATCGCCATTTCAATCTCTAATGCACTTGGTTCTTCGACTAGCATTTCTGCTGTCTGTAAATTATCCTCCTCAATATCCTGTTCTGTATGTACATTTAATAGCTGATTAAAGTAACTTTAACATCTATTTAATATACTCCTGGAATCTGCAATCACATCCCCATTTTCATTCCGAATTATGTTTGTTCTAGCCTGAAACTCTTTCTTCTCTATCCTAATTCCCTGATATAATTCTCTAATGTTCCTATTTTTTGCATTAATTTCAAGATCATTAATCTTCTCTCTCAAATATTCCCTCTTTTTACCCTTTAGTAACTTGGTGGTTTCCCGTCTAATACTACCCAATTGCTCTAAATTTACCTCATTTGGCTCGTGTAACCATTTCAATTTTGCTAGCTTTCTTTTCTTCACAATGCCGGCACATTTATCATCAAACCATTTCTTGTTTTGCCTCTTTTTTAAACAACCAATGCTTTCTGATGCTGACAATTTAATAGTATCTCTTATAGCCTCCCATTCTTTATTTATATCAGTTTCTTCTTCGTTTGCCACATTGTCATCTGAAGATTCCAGTACTTCAAATCTATTAGCAATTTTGATTTGGTATTCTTGCCGCATTTCATCATTTTTCAAGTTTTTTAATTCAAATTTTACAGAATCATCTTTAGCAATTGTTCCTCTCATAAGCGATAGCCGTTGTCTGATTTTCACTCTGACCAGATGATGATCCGAATTGCAGTCTGTCCCTCTAACTGATCTAACATCGATGATTCTGCTGTGCCAGCGTTTATCCACTAATACATGATCTATCTGGTTCCGAGTTTCTCCATCTGGGGACGTCCAGGTGTATTTATGAATATCCTTATGCTGAAATGTTGTGCTCGTAACAATGAGATTCTTCGATGTGGCAAATGTGACTAATCTAACCCCATTGTCATTACTATCTTCATGAAGACTGAATTTGCCTATTGTTGGTTTGAATATATCTTCCCGCCCCACTTTTGCATTAAAATCTCCCAAGACAATTTTCATATGATATCGTGAAAGGCTATCAAATAAGCGTTCTAATTCTTCATAGAACTCATCCTTGATCTTGTCATCTTTATCTTCTGTGGGGGCATGTACATTTACAATTATAAAATCATGTCGTTTACCCTTAAGAATTATGTATGATATCCTATCACTAACAAACTTAATATCTCGGATAGCGGATAGGATCCTCCTTCTGACTAAAAAACCTGTTCCAAATGCAGGTCTTTCTGCACCCCCGTAGTATAATGCAAAGCTTCCTGATTCCTGACTACCTTCTCCTGGCCACCTAACTTCCTGTAAAGCGACTATATCCAAGAGCGATTTATCTAAATCCCGCATTAATATCTCTAGTGCCCCGCTATTGTATAAAGTCCTAACATTCCATGTTCCTAGGAACATGTCCCTATGTTTGAGCCTTTGGCATGGGTTCCCTGTAAAAATATGTTTATGTAATTAAATTCTGTTTTAATTAAATTGGTAGTAATATTATATATCAATATGATATAATTACTCATAGTCCATTGTTAGCTTATTCAAATTTGGCAGGTCTTACATGTTAATATAATTCGTATTTCTTGGAATTCATATTGGCCATAAAATTTAAAATCTATGGAGAGACCATATTTGAGCATGAGAAGGACAGAAAATATACCTCTATGTTGTGAACTGTGTTGCGACCATTTCCCTCTGCAAGAATGCATGGAGGAAGCAGATATGGCAGTTAAAAAGAGGATGGAATCTGAAAGCAGCGTTTAAAAATGCATTATGAAAATTTTGCGAATAAAACAAAAAAATCTCTGGAATTTGTTGAAAATTTTAAATTTTGGTGTTATTTTGCGATTCATAAATGCTTTCTTTGAGTTTATGGGAAGTGGAGTTAAAAAATGATACAAGAAAATGACAAAATTAGAGCGTTTTGTGTTATTGCGACTCGCGAATTTTCAGAAATCTCTAATAATATATAATTGCTCTCTTACTAATAATTCATATATAACTTTTATACAGGGTTTGTATACATCTCAGTTGAAAATTCTTACTAATAAACACTGTATTAGCTATGCAGTGTATAAGATATGTACAAGTTTACATGGGAATCATTATACAGTAAAACCTGTCTTAGCCAGAACCTTTATAAGAAGAAAACCTCTAGAGACAGAATAAAATCTCCAGAACGGTACGATTTTATAAGTAAAATCTACTGTATAAGCCGGAAACCTTCATAATGCGGAAACGGAATTGTTTTTAAAGTACCAATAGTTAATTTTTACCTCAGTAAGACGGACAATTATTCTTAAGCATGTTCTAATTACAGTATTAATGACCACATGTGAAAATTCTGCATATGATGCTTCTGCGTTATATCATTTTACCTTTTTGTGTTGCCATTGTATTGCGGGGATACCCTTGCTTATGTGTGACAGCGGGGAATCTCTCGCTTTCCCTTGCCTGCTTACATAACCTGCGAGGGAGTTGGGGAACTCTTCAGTCCGGTTGAAGTCTTCCTGTAGTTGAATTCTTTCTCACTTTTGTGTAATAAAGTTGTTCTGCATTGCCGTGCAAACTGTGCTGTGTTACATACACTATTTTGTCTATATTTAAGTTCAATACATTATGTCTTTAAAGTGTGCATATAAAACCCTTACATTGCAGGAGAAAATTCAAGTTATAAACAAACATGAGAAAAAAAAGCAAACTGCCAAGGATTTAACTGTTAAGTTCAATTGAGTAAAACCCAAATTTATGACAATTTACAAAATAAGGACAAAATGAAGAACATTTGGTTTGAAGGAAAATCGAGTGATGTGAAATGATTAGCAAAAAAATCAAGCGATAAACAGTGCTGTATAAGAGTGGTTTGATGGTGCACGTGCAAAGGGAATGCCCATTTCAGGCCCAATCGTTCAGGAACAGTCATTAAAAAATTTCTCCTGTATTATTATAAACAGGCCATGAGCCTAGTTTAAAGAATTGAAAGAATGAGAAGAATTAGAAACACAGTACTTAGCCAATGACATGCTAAAAGTTGTGTGTCTACTTGATTGCACCATTAACTGCCTACAAAGATTTTGGTAGATAAAAGCGAGTGCGTATGACTTTGAAAACATTTAACACTTTTAAAATTTATATTAAAGCATCGTGAGGTTGTGTAATAAGATATTAAATATAAAATTGGTACCTGATAAGTTAGTCGTCCTCAACTTATTGGAATTACTTGATGAAGTATAATCATTTAGTTAAGGAAACTGACTTACCAGGTACCAATTTTATACTTAATATCTTATTTGAAAACATGATAACAATGTTTATCTTCATTATATTTATAACATATATACCAGATGTGTATTCAATATTTGTAAATATGACTATTTTTTCATACTTACATGAACCATGCTGACTCCATCTCTATGTTCATAGAAGAAATGCATTCACTGTCTCTGCTATTCAAAATGATACATACCTTTCCACCAAGCAACTTATCCTCTCCCTTCCATCTCTTATCATCCAATAACTTGTAGTTTGAGCACATGATTGCACCAGAACCTCCTACTTGTCATCCCACAACACAGAACCTTCCACTATTCTAATTTATATACCGTATCCACTGCTAGACTCTGGAACTACTTACCACAAGAGGTTAGGGACAGGTACACATTCTCTTCCTTTGAAATAATTGGTCTTTCAGTGGATTAATATTAATAGTTTCAATTTTTCACTTCTCTCATAATATTGACTTGATTCATTTTAGTTTCAACTAGTGGTCGCCCAGCAGTCGAAATTTGACCACAATTCATTAACAGTCTTACTAATAAAAATCTCTTATACAGGCTTTCATCAGTTGTTTAGTTATACAATGTATAAGCCTTACATAGATCATGTATAATTTCGTTACTAATAAACGTTGTACAGGAGCTATATAATAATACAATCCTTATACACAATATGTCACATATTCGTCATCATTATGACGTCAGAACATATTACGCGCAGTTTGTAATGGAAAGAAAACAACATCAATTAGTGATTAATTGTGTAAGAAATGAGTATGGATAAGAATAAATAGAGATTCCGTAACTGGGGAGGTACGGAAAAAATAAGTGTGTTTTAATTTATTTACATTTTTCTTTAGGCTGTGTCAAATATATCGTAGAATTAGTTTCACAGATAATATGCTGCCATCTAACATCAAGAACTTCGAACAATTCTTGGAAACTAATAAAAGTTTTTCCCATTACATATGAATTATATACAGTGTTTTAGATGCGTTAGAAAATGTTCAAAATAGTAGTAAATGTTAGTGGCAAAGCAAAAAAAAAAAAATCATCTGCAATTTCATTGGGAATTGAATCTAGGTCCTCATGGACTGTAGTCAGAAGCTCTAACCACAAGACTATCAAGCTAACATGTGGTTTGCTGCAATAATAGTACCTTTATAATTAAATACATTTTTATATTGGTATGTATATTATGTATTAATGATGCAAGAAAGTTTTGTTAAAATAATATTATGAAGCATTTAAACTGCATTCAGGTTAAATCTTGTCTCACAGCAACTATTGTAGAACATATTCTTTTTGTGAATCTATGTTCAATTCTAAAGTATTTTAGGCCTAATCGAGAATGAGTGTAACAAAAGGCATTTTATGATGTTTTATTTTCCTACCCAGAGCTTTATTAATATTATTTATGTCCTGTGCATCCATCAAACAGTCATTAAGTGTTGCATTTCATCAATATCAATATCATAAGAAAACAATCAGTTGATCTTAAAGTCCGACATTTTGTCTAGTTATACAATCCTTAAACAAGTCTGAAGGCATGCATAACGATTCCCATATAAAGTTGTACACCTCTTATACACTGCACAGCCAATACAGTGTTTATAAGTAAGAATTTTCAACTGAGATGTGTATAAACCTTGTATAAAAGTTATATGTGGATTATTAGCAAGAGGGATAAATTTTTAAGTATGTCACAAATACGTCATTATGCATTATTGTATAGCTGGTTTAACTTGGCAGAGAGAGAGATGGAGATACAAGGGTAGATCGTTGACTGCTTTAGTCCGATACAAAAAAAAGAACCCACCCCATTGTCAGTTTTCCTCTCCCCCCTTACCCTATTAACATCTGGTGAAGAAACACCGACAACACTGGTGCGAGCAAGAGAGGCGAGTACAGTTGTCTCATTCTACAAATTTCTTGTAAAGTTAAACCAGAGAGACTATAATTTTCTATTTATTTTAAAAATACAAACGATAGGAAATATGTGATGTAGCTTGGCTAAGCCATATTTAAAAAACAATAACACATCACTTGACATTGGTTTACTATTTATACTATTTAAATTTGCATTTGGCCTATTATTATGTGTACGGGAATATATTATATCCCTTCTTCTTTGTCTCTCACTCCAACCCGTCAATGTTCTATGTTGAGGCAAAATGGAAGTAGGTGCGAATATCTAAATATAAAAAAAAATGTAATTAAATTACTGAAACAAAGATTAGACAGGGTTTAATTTAAATAATAAAATGTACTCACTTTTTTTAAATCACTAATAATAAACCCCTGATAATAAAGACACAAGAGTAGTCAATTCACATTGCTGCTGCACAGTTTTCTTCTTTACAGCAATGCACTTTCAGTATGAACATAAACAAATGAATGAGTGAACAAATTAATGAGTGAACAAATGAATGAATAGACAAATGAATAATACACATAAATTCCTAAGAGACAATTAATTTTATTTTGTTGAATTTAATTTATTTGTAACACATTATATATAAATTATATTTTTTTGCACTCCTTCTCTATATGAACTTTAATTATGCCAAATATCACACCCCTCCATGCATGCAATGTGCTTAAAAAGGGGATGTAAAGTTTTTCCTTCATGTATTAATATATAGATTTAATTTGTATAAATATTTACTTATTCTATTTAAGTAAAGTTTTATCACCTTCTTCGGCTTAAAAAGGGGATGTAAAGTTTTTCCTTCATGTATTAATATATAGATTTAATTTGTATAAATATTTACTTATTCTATTTAAGTAAAATTTTATCACCTTCTTCGGTTCCATCCTCAGTATTTTCATGACCGTTGTTATGTCGTCTTGAAGAGCCGCCTCCTGCTCCGTCTGTTGGTAGACTGAAGAACCTTGAAATCAAGTAATTTTCCTGGGAATTTCAAACTTCATTCATTTCTTCTTTCTGTTTTTTAATGTAGATTTTTTCCCAAACTGTAAGCTCTATGGGTTTTTCTATTTGTTTTATTAATTTAGCCTTTCTTTCGATTTTTATGTTTTTCTGACAATGCATGGGTGCTACTGCAGATTTTTCTACTTCCCCATTCTTGAGATGTTCTTTCACTTTGGTTTTTAAATTTCTGTTTGTTTTCCCTATGTAGACTTTCTCAAATCCTCACATTTAATCCATATACTTAAATGGAATAAATAATCTCTGATTTGTTTTGTTCTTCTATTTTCTCATTTTTGTTGGATAAAATTAATCTAATGATGCTGATGAAGTCATTTTTCGGTGCTAATCATGTGTTGAAATTTTTTTTTTAATTTTGAAACTTATATTGCTTCAGTGGATGATATGTGAATTTCTTGAATTTTATATTTTATTCTAGAAGTTTATTCAATGTTATGATCTTATATAAACTCTTTCTGTAAAAAATATTTTCATTGGTTGAGTGGAAGAGAAGGCCTTAACTCTGCAAGTTTGAATAAATAAATAAATAAATTAATAATAATATTATTATTACTATTATTAAGATGAATTTATAAGATAAAAAACATGTATATCCACTAGAAAATATGGTATATCTTTTTTAACTTACGAGGGAGAATCAAATATAAACAGGCCTTTGTTTACTGTGCACGCGTAGAGTGCGATATGAGTTGGCGGCTTTTACAGCAGGTGCAGTGGGGTCTCTGGAAGGGGACCGCAGCCTTGGGAACTCGTTTTGTTTTGTTCCTCAGTTGCTGTGGAGATGTCTGAGAGAGAGGTGCATTCAGCTATTGCACAATGAGTAATCATCAAGTTTCTCGTCAATGAAAATATCAGTGCAGCTGAAATTCGCCATAGGTTACTCCCACAGTTTGAGGAAAGAACCCTTTCATGGTCCAGAGTAAAACATTGGTGCCTCGAGTTTAATAAAGGACGTGAACGTGTTGAAAACTTGGCCCACCCAAGCACCAGCATCAATCCAGAAAACATCCAAGCTGTTCAAGACATCATTGAAGGGGATCACCACATCACAGTGCTTGACATTTGTCGAGAACTTCTCATTAGCTATGGGAGTGTGCAATCAATCATTCAAGGGGAGCTGAAAATGAGAAAAGTGTCAGCTCGTTGGGTTCCGCGGTTGCTCAGTGCAGAACAGAAAGTAGTGCGAGTTCAAATGTCTCGCACGCTCCTCACGCGCTACGAAGAGGAAGGTGATGCTTTTCTGGACAGAATCATCACTTTTGATGAGACATGGGTGCATCATTACACACCCAAATCAAAGAGGGCCAATCTGGAGTGGAGGGAGAGTGGAGAGCAACCGCCGGTGAAAGCCAAGTCACGACTGTCTGCAGGGAATGTTTTGGCCACAGTGTTCTGGGACTCGAAAGGTGTCCTTCTGATTGATTTCCTTGAACAACAAGGACAACGACGACGGACCATTAATGCTGCCTACTACTGTGCTCTTCTCAGTCAAGTTCGAGTTGTCTTCTGATCAAAACGGCGCAGCAGTCCAATCAGAACTGTGTTGATTCTGCAGGACAATGCCAGACCACACACCGCAGCAGCAACACAGAGAAAATTGGCCAAAATTCACTGGTCTGCCCTTCCACATCCCCCTACAGCCCGGATCTCTCACCATGTGACTTCTTCATGTTTGGTCCACTCAAAGAAGTTCTTGGAGGACATTGTTTCACAACGAACGAGGAGGTGAAAGACTTTGTGCGCAACTGGCCTGCGCACCCGTTCTCGTACTTTCTTTGAAACTGGCATTTAAAAAATGCCTGTCCGTTGCAACAAATACATAGCAAAGATGGGTGAGTGAATATGTAGAAAAGTAAGAAAAATGTTAATTTCAATTAATCTTCATGAATAAAAGTTTTGGAACAAAAGGCCTGTTTATATTTGATTCTCCCTCTTATATACATATTTCACACAATAAACACTAAATTCATTAATTTTTAATGTATTTTTGGCTGGGTATTTTTTTAAATTTAAAGTAGCTACTAGCCCTAACACTAATAATATGATAATGATGTGATGATTGTTGTTAAAATGGTGTTTGTGAGCTTCTTGACTTGTCTGTCCTATTAACAGCAAGGTGTGTAGCTTGTGTGATTTGTTCCTCAGATTCCGTAGCACAAGTCTTCCTCGCAACTTCCATAAACAAGGTCACCATCTACAAGGGTATTACCATCAACCTGGTTGGGTACCCAGTGGGTGAGTCGTCTCATTACCATGGCCTCCTGCACAATTGTTGCATGCTCCACTTTATGTTGTTTATGTTGTTTGCATCTTGGCATTTGACTTATTTTAAAATATTTTACTAAAAAAAACTTTGCAGAAAATGTAATATATGTATGTGTGTGAGAAAAGAAATGTAATATGTGTGTGTGTGTGTGTGTATGTATGTATGTTGTACGTGCCAACATAACTCTGGAATGCCTGGAGCGATTTCAACCTAACTTGATTCACATATAACTTACTTTCTGCAAAAGATGCTGTGGGGACAAAAAGACCTCATGCACATTTAAGGAAGAGGATGAGAGGGAAGTGACATGTTTGTTTGTTTGTTTCCGTACTAATGCTGAGTACTTGGCAATGCAGCCATTAGCTTCTCCAACATTTCCCTGATACCTCCGGATTTGTTCTGCCTACGAACTGGTTATGATTGTTTGGGTGTCATTAAATTTATGTACACAACTGTGCATTATGTAAAGAGAAGAATTCAATCATCTCACAAAATGCTCTGCACTTCAAAACTTTTGGCATCTACCTTTACCAAAATTGTAGTGGGAACAGAGGTCATCCAACATCCTGAGGATTAGACTGCTGCTGCTGTACCAGTACCACCCCTCTAGAAGAAATTGTTGATGATCAGCTTAAAGGGGTTTCACTATATATATAAAGTTATATTCTCATTGTTAACTAGTTGTAGTTCACAACTATTTCTATGCTGATGGTTTGTTCAAGAACATAAGCCGAGTTTTTCTTGATGACTGTTATATCTGTATGTCTAACATTGTCTTAACTTGATGTTGAGTGATTCCGGGTTCTGTGGCCGTGGTCCATAGTTGGTGTTGATACCAGACGTTTCGCCCTCAACTGCGGAGGGCATCTTCAGTGGCGAGTGCTTCTAGGCGTGTTTCCTGGTCGGAAGCTCTACTTAGAGTGAACGCTGCGGGTGTTGTATTGATACTAGTGGTGGGAGCAGGGTGAGCGGGCGTGGCTCTTGCTGATTGGCTAATGGTCGTCTCCTTGTTGTCCCTAGTGTTGATGCATTTATTTTCTAGTGTACGGTACCAGGCCTTAGACAGTTTAATACCTTCCTCTTTTCTGTTAATATTTTCCTTATGCTTGTGTATTTCTATAGCCTCTCGATATAATCTAGGGAAATAATAGGAAGTTGTGGCTAAAACTTGTGTATCATCGAATAGAATCTGGTGTCCATTCATAATGGCATGTTCTGCTACAGCCGATTTATCCATTTCTCCTTGTCTGCAGTTTCTTTTGTGTTCTGATAAACGGGTGGCTATACTTCTTTTTGTGGTCCCTATGTATGGTTTACCACACGAACAAGGAAGTCGATATACGCCGCAAGTGGAGAGAGGTGGCCGAGGATCCTTAGCTGAGCGAAGGCAGTCTTCTATTTTTCTTGTAGGTCTGTAAACTGTTTTTATGTTGTATTTTCGTAGGAGTTTTCCGATACGATCTGTGACTCTTTGTACATATGGTAAGTAGGCTATGCTGGTTGAGGGTGTGTTATCCATTCTGACGTGCTGTCTTCGTGGATGTATGGTTTGTTTTATTTCCTTGGATGTGTAGCCATTTTTCTGGAAACATTTTTCCAGAAAAATGGCTACACATCCAAGGAAATAAGACAAACCATACATCCACGAAGACAGCACGTCAGAATGGATAACACACCCTCAACCAGCATAGCCTACTTACCATATGTACAAAGAGTCACAGATCGTATCGGAAAACTCCTACGAAAATACAACATAAAAACAGTTTACAGACCTACAAGAAAAATAGAAGACTGCCTTCGCTCAGCTAAGGATCCTCGGCCACCTCTCTCCACTTGCGGCGTATATCGACTTCCTTGTTCGTGTGGTAAACCATACATAGGGACCACAAAAAGAAGTATAGCCACCCGTTTATCAGAACACAAAAGAAACTGCAGACAAGGAGAAATGGATAAATCGGCTGTAGCAGAACATGCCATTATGAATGGACACCAGATTCTATTCGATGATACACAAGTTTTAGCCACAACTTCCTATTATTTCCCTAGATTATATCGAGAGGCTATAGAAATACACAAGCATAAGGAAAATATTAACAGAAAAGAGGAAGGTATTAAACTGTCTAAGGCCTGGTACCGTACACTAGAAAATAAATGCATCAACACTAGGGACAACAAGGAGACGACCATTAGCCAATCAGCAAGAGCCACGCCCGCTCACCCTGCTCCCACCACTAGTATCAATACAACACCCGCAGCGTTCACTCTAAGTAGAGCTTCCGACCAGGAAACACGCCTAGAAGCACTCGCCACTGAAGATGCCCTCCGCAGTTGAGGGCGAAACGTCTGGTATCAACACCAACTATGGACCACGGCCACAGAACCCGGAATCACTCAACATCATGATTACCGGCCGTGAAAGCCTGCATTCAACTATTGTCTTAACTTGTTGGTAAACTGTCTCTGCCAGCAGTGTTGTGGCAAACACCAAGGACATGATGGAAAGTTTATATCTCGCTGAGATACAACATCTGTCGACTCTGAAAGATTGATGTGTTTGCAGACAGGAATTCTGTATAAAATATCACATCTCTTCTCTTTTATTCTAGTTTGCACAAGTAGTCAAATTCTATTTCTCGTGGGTTGTAACCATAGCAACCACTGTGCTTTTGATTGTTGATGGTTGGTATGCATGCATTAAAAATGTGTCATTCATGTGTTAATGCCAAGATAAGTTAGTTTGTGGTATCTGTCTTTGTGCTGGATGTAAACATTATCTTCAAAACAGACATCGAACATAAATTAGTCATGTTTTTATTATAAATTTAACTTTTCTTACAGAAGGACAAATTTTATTTGACAAGAAAAATTAGTCATACTAACAGATTCTAAAGCTGCAAATGAAGATCCCATTGATCCATCCATCCATCCATCCATAGTAATTCTGCCTGAGGGCAGGTCCTTCACTGCAATCATAGCATTTTAATGCTATTCTTGCAGCTTAACTAGGGAATTGTAGGTGTGGTAGTTCCCGTTGCTTTCCACATCCCATTGATATACAAATAAAAACGAGAAAATGGAAATGAATTAATCACACTCTTAGTAAAAATCAGGATGCTATTGAGAGACAAGCCCTGTTTTGTGATCAAGCCCAGAGGAAAACAGGAAGACTGCTACTTTCATGGAGGAGTGTGGACAGGAAAAGAAACATATGGGGAAAGTTGGAGGTTTTAGTTTAGGTGCACTGGAGGCCCTGTGCTCTGGATAAGAGTATCAGGAATTACTACCACTATGCCTTTTTTTTATTTTATTTTTTTTTCCAATTCGAATTGGACCAAAAACTATATAGGTTATATATATTTTTTCAGACTTCAGATTTAACAGATAAAATTGTGTGGACAAAAAAGTATAAAAATGAAATAATTACGATAAATTAAGTATTATTAAAATTTCATCTCAACTCATATTTTATATTTCTTTTAAGACTGGTTTCAGAGAAAGTAATAATTTTCCATCGTCAGTTTGTACTTGAATGCTGTTTTATCAATGGTAATTTAAAGTTAGTAGACTGATGTATCTCCAAATCACATTACTTGGAAATTTCAAAATTCATTAATTGCGCCTTTCTTTTTAATGTAGATCTTTTTGTTTTATTAATTTAGCCTTTCTTTCAATTTGATATTTTTCTTACCAAGCATAAGTGGCTACTGCAAAAGTTTTCTACATCCCCATTTTTAACATTCCTGAGGTCTTCCTTCTCTCTGGTTATCAAATTTCTTTTTGTTTTCCCCATATAGATTTTACCTCAATCCCTGCATTTTACCTGATAAATCCATTTTTCTCATTTTTGTTGAATTATATTATTCTATTGAGGCAAAAATAATTTTTCAGTGCCAATCTTATGATGAACTTCCTCAGTCCCAAATAGTCTTTTGAATCGAGGGTTTACTGTGTGTGTATATATATATATATATTGCTTAACTGTTATGTTAGCCACTAGATGTCAGTTGGAACAAATTTCCGCTACCTCTTGTGTGAATTGAGAATACTACATATATAAGAAAAATGTATGTTTGAATTGGAATACTTGGGTAGCTCAGGTCGTTAGAGCAATAAACGTACAGAATTTAGAGACTCTGGTTCAAATCCCGACTCAAGCATTCATTTTTCTTTTCATACATATATATATATATATATATATGACATAAGAAAAATAAATGCCTGAAGGGGATTTGAACCCAGAACTCTGGGTCGATACCCCAGCGTGTTATCCATTACACCACCAGGTGAATCCAATTCAAACACTTATTTTTCTTATATATGTATTATATTCTCCATTATTACTAGATGTCGCGAGAACTCGGTCTTCACTACCACCTAGTAGCGACTATAACAAGTAAGCAAATTAAAGAGAATATTTTTACTTTATAGCAGTGACATTTTATATATATATATATTCATACCTCATTTTAACATTGTTGTAAGTAGTATATTCATTTTTATATTATTTTGAGTTGTATTTTGACTCACCTCATATTTCTTGATATTCGTTGTTGCAGTATATTCCATAAAACTCCAACCATCATGCCTTACACAGAAGCAGGTTCGACGTCACAGCTGGGAGAGAAACACTTGCTGGACGACTCAGTGTTGGAAGAGCAACAGCAACCAATACACAGCTCACTGCACACGAACCCACAATCGCCTGCTGGTGTGAGACATAAACACAGTGAGGAGGATGCTGAGAACCTCCTCACAAGACACAGGTAACTACTACATTACATGATAATCCTAAAAGGCCCTAGGCTTAGCACCCGACTGCTGGTCTCACATTCACTTGTCATTTACAGAGGTGGATGAACTTCTACCAGTATAGAGGTTACATTTGGTCAGCTGTTATAGCTGATTTTTTTCAATTTGGAACTGCTACTTGTTGTAGCTACTCAAATCCCTCATGATACTGGCTGATATTCCACGAGAACATTTTTTCCCCCATGGGGACAGTTCAAGACAAAAGAGAGTAATTTTGAAGAAGTGGCTAAATTCAAATACCTAGGAACAATAATTACAAATAGGAATGAGATGCAGAAAGAAAATCTTTTCCCAAACTGTCAAATCCAAGGGTTTTTCCAAATGTTTCAAAAGTTTAGCTTATTTTTCAATTATATGACTCTCTAGCAAATTATGAGCTGCAATTCTGATTTTTAAATTTTTACAATTTTTATTATTTGTATTGAAAATCTCATAATGTTATTTCCCATAATTAGTTTATATTATACACAAATCTGTGTTCTATGATGCCTTTTGAATTTATCCTGAATCATTACATCATCTGCAAATATTGCCACATGATAAATTGTTCCTCTTCACTCAGCAATCCACTCTACTTTTGAAATGTTAACAAGTAACACTATGAAGTTTTATTTAACAATCATTATACTTATAAAGTTTTATTTTTAAGGGGGTAGAATTTGAATTGGAATATATCTAAATTAATCATTTTACACCTCACCCATTCATATTTTGTATCTTCTCCAGGACTAGTTTTGAGGAGTTCCTCTCATCATCAACTGGCATCTGGTCGTTGATTCAACAGTTTTAGTCCTTTATTTGTACCTCCTCTTGGTAGTGGTCTGTTGAACTTCAAAATCAAATATTTTTTGCCAGGAATTCCAAAATTCATTACTTGTATTTTTTTAAATGTAGATTTTTTCCTTCTGTGCTTTCCTTACCAAGCATTAACATCTACAGCAGATTTTCTACTACCCCACTTTTTTACATTTTAAGATGTTCCTTCATTCTGATGTTGAAGTTTATTTTTATTTTCCCCAAGACTTTTGCATTCCACACATTTTATCAGATAAATTTCTGATTTTTTTTCTTCATTTCTTTCCTCGTTTTTGTTTGTTTTCTAGTTTACTGTTGCTAAAATAATTGTTTAGTGAAAGTTTGATGTTGACTTTGTTGATATTGTTTTGAAACGTATTGTGTGTACATGGATGAATGTAAATTTTACGTATTTTCTGTTTTGTTCTTTTTCAGCTTAAAGTGTAGTAATGTTACTGTGATGTGTTTCAGTTCGTCACTCTTACCAGACTCAGATGAGTTTGGAGAGGATGTGGGGATGCAGTGTGTACTTCAAGGCTGTCTGCGCAGGAAAACTGTGCTCAAAGAGGGTAGAAAACCAGCAGTTTCATCCTGGCAGCGCTACTGGGTGCAACTCTGGGCCACTTACCTCGTATATTACCCACCAAAGTCTTTCAAAGGGTAAACCTCTCTATTATTATTATTTTTTCTACATTAATTAATTTTTTTTTCTTCTTTCAATTAATATTAAGACTGGAAATAAACATCAATAAAACTAAATGTGTGGTCACACATAGAAATATATTATATAATGGAAATTGACAGATGAAGGAAATTTTGGAGAAGTGGCTGAAATCATATACCTAGGAACAATAATTGCAAACAGGAATGAGGTGTACAAAGAAATTAAACATAGGCTCAGTTCTGGAATTGCATGCTATTATGCATTACAGGAACTCTTGTCGTCCCAACTTCTCTCAAAAGCAATAAGTCAAAAAATGTAAAAAAGTTATTAATCTTTCTGTTATATTATATGGATATGAAACATGATCTATTACTTTAAGGGAGGAGAAAAAATTACAAGTCTTTGAGGATAAAGTTGTTGGGAAAATTTTTAGACCAAAGAGAGGTGGACAGACGGGCTAATGGAGGAGAAGACTACCTAACAGTGAGCTACATGATCTTTATAGGAAATCAGATGTAATAAGGACATTTAAGTTTTGTAGAATGTGATGGATAGGACTTGTGGCACAAGTGGGGAGTGAAATAGGGGCATGGAAACTTCTTGTAAGAAAACAAGAAGGAAAGTTACTTATTTTAGGAATTCTCACTATGAGGTATATTCATTAAGGTGGAATCTTTTATCACTCACCTCATATTGAACAATATTCTACCTTAAAGAAGGAAAGTATCTAGTAGGAAGGGCAAAATGGGAGAATAATATTAACCATAATTAAATATTAATATATATATAATATTTAACTTTCACAGGGAAAGAACACTATGAGGTTTAATTTAATAATTAAATTAATGTTTTTATTACCTCACCTCATATCCTTTTTCTTCTATACTGCAGTTTCGGAGCTTATCTCCATCGTCAGTAGCCTCTGGTCGACCGCTGTTATGTCGTTTCTTGGCGGTTTCCTTCTTACTTCTATCGGTGGACATATGAACCTCTGGATCAGGTCAAAATTTGCGGGAGTTTCAAAATTCATAAGTTTGTCTTTTTTGTTTTTTTGGATATGGATTTTTTCCCAGACTGTGAGTTCCTTTAGTTTATCTGTTTGTTTGATTAGGCTAGCTTCTGTATCAATTAAATGTTTTTCAGACCAAGCATGGGCTGCTACTGCTGACTTGTCCACTTACCATTTTTTACATTTCTAAGGTGTTCCTTCAATCTAGTTTTTAAATTTCTTTTTGTTTTTCCTATATAGATTTTGTCGCAATCTTGACATTTGATCTGATATATTCCTGATTTATATTCTTCTCCAATTTTTTCATTTTTGTTGGTTTTAATTATCTTGTTTAGGCTGTATTCATTCTTTGGGGCCAATCGAATGTTAAACTTATTGAAAATGTTCTGGAACTTGTGGTGTTTTACAGGATGGTAAGTGAATTTTTTGAATCTTATGTTCTCTTCTGTTTGTTATTTAAGTAAAATTCACTTACCATCCTGTAAAACACCACAAGTTCCAGAACATTTTCAATAAGTTTAACATTCGATTGGCCCCAAAGAATGAATACAGCCTAAACAAGATAATTAAAACCAACAAAAATGAAAAAATTGGAGAAGAATATAAATCAGGAATATATCAGATCAAATGTCAAGATTGCGACAAAATCTATATAGGAAAAACAAAAAGAAATTTAAAAACTAGATTGAAGGAACACCTTAGAAATGTAAAAAATGGTGAAGTGGACAAGTCAGCAGTAGCAGCCCATGCTTGGTCTGAAAAACATTTAATTGATACAGAAGCTAGCCTAATCAAACAAACAGATAAACTAAAGGAACTCACAGTCTGGGGAAAAAATTCATATCCAAAAAAACAAAAAAGACAAACTCATGAATTTTGAAACTCCCGCAAATTTTGACCTGATCCAGAGGTTCATATGTCCACCGATAGAAGTAAGAAGGAAACCGCCAAGAAACGACATAACAGCGGTCGACCAGAGGCTACTGACGATGGAGATAAGCTCCCGAAACTGCAGTATAGAAGAAAAAGGATATGAGGTGAGGTAATAAAAACATTAATTTAATTATATATATAATACCTCATCTAATATTTTACCTTCATCCTAGACTGCTTTCCGGATTATTCCATCATCAGTATTTTTATGACCGTTGTTCTGTCATGGTGATGGCTGCTTCTTGCTCCATCTGTTAGAGAGTGATGAACCTCCAAATCAAATCACATTCCCCCGGAAATTCCAAAATTCATTAATTTCTACTTCTTGTTTTTATTTTGAATGTAGATTTTTTCCCCCAAACTGTGAGTTCTTTAGGTTTTGCATTTCATCATCATCATCTTCCAGGGATTAAGCCTGTTGGCTCGTTCTGGTTTCATGAAAGTTAGAATTGTTAAAATTGTTCAGTTCCTATCTTCTGTGTGGGCGACCAACATTTCTCCTTCCGTGCGGTTTATAATTTAGCAATAATTTTGGAAATCTTCTTTCTGGCATTCTACCAATATGTTCTTTCAAGTCGTTTCTATATTTAATTATTCGGTCTGTAAGTTTGAAAATATTTAGTTCCTTTCTTATATCTTCATTTATTTTCTTATCCAGCAGAGTATATCCTGCTATATTTCTTAAAAATCGCATCTCAGCTGCTTCCAATCTTTCTTCTTGTCTTTTAGTGATCATCCAACATTCTGATCCGTACATCAATACAGGAACAGCCATTACTTTATAAATTTAATTTTTGTTTCTTTTCTTGTGTTTTTAAGGGTTGTTTTAATAGTGCCACACATTAGATTAAATTTATTTATTTTGTCATTAATATCTTCAATTTTAACATATGATAAATTGAAACCTAGATATTTAAAACTGTTCACCTGCTCTAAAATTTTATTATCAATTACTATTTTTGCTCTTAAGGTATCATGTCCTTTAGATGCTAAAATTTTAGTTTTATTCTTTGAAATTTTAAAATTGTAATTGGCACTTATTTTTTTCCAAATTAAAAATAGCTCTTTGTAGATCGTCTTCTGAACTGGAAATCACTACTTGATCATCAGCAAATAATATTGTATCCAACAGTTTAGTATTTATTTTAAAATGTTTATATTTGTTTTATTAATTTAGCCTTCTTTCAGTTTTATGTTTTCCTGACCGTGCGTTAGCAACTACATTTTTAAAAGTGGGGAAGTAGAAAAATCTGCAGTAGTTTGTTTATGGTTGGTCAGAAAAATATCAGATTGATTTAATAAAACAAATGGAAAAACCTAAGGAGCTCAAAGTTTGGGATAAAATCTACATTAAAAAAAAACAAGGCAAAATTAATGATGTTTTTTAATTTGTGGGAATTGATTTGATATGGGGGTTCATTGGTCTACCAACAGATGGATGAAGAAGCAGTGCATCACCACGACAGAACAAACGGTCATGAAAATACTGAAGGTAGAATAATTGGTTTAAAAAGATGACAAAATATGAGGTTAGGTGATACAATTTTTAATATTATATTATTGATACCTCATAGTGTTACTCCCTACTAAATTTAAAACATTAACTGTAATTTGAGGGAATTGAATTACACAGGAAATTTAACTTTTATAGGAATTAATCACTATAAGGTTTAATTTATGGTGAAATTAAATGTTTCTTACCTCTCCTCATATATATCTTCTAAGTAGATTGCGATTTTGGGACCATAACGGTCTCATCTTTGGTACTTCTTTGGCGACTGATGTTATGTCCATCAATCGCCGAAGAAGTACTGAAGATGAGACCGTTATGGTCTCGAAATCGCGATCTACTTAGAAGATTTATATGAGGAGAGGTAAGAAACATTTAATTTCACCATGCACAGGAAATGTTTGGATAACATTAGATCAGGAGATGTGGATATACAGAGACCTTATTTCCACCCAGCGGTTTTAAAGCGCCAGTGAGTTATTCGTTACATAATGTGAAGATAATCTAATTTGAAAAATTTGCCAACCATCAGTTATAATTTATTTAACATTGCATTTTGTGGTTTTGTCATAAGTTCAGTTATAATGATGTGTTTGCTTTTGCAGGAGTGAAAGATCAGATTTCAAACAAGAACCTTGCAAAATGGTGCCTGTTGGAGGCTGGTCGGTGTTTTTAAGTGATAATCCATTCCAGCCTGATCTCTTTCAACTCACTGATCCTGTTAGAGGTTTGTACACTTTAGTTTCTACTCCTGTTGATGGGTCACAACTTTTCATTTTATCAAAACTTAATTACAAGTGACGCTATGAGTAGGGGTGTGAATTTTTGCCAATAATGAAATGTTCAGAAACTTGAATAATTATCAGATATTTGGATTAATACATAGCCTTCAAAATTCAAACAAAAAATAACTCTTAAATACATACCAGGACATTGCCAGATTTTTGGAAATGAACAGGCAGATATCTTAGCCAAGAAAGGCACTACAGGTCTCCAATCTCAAATAGAAGATACTTGATGGTTTATTTTAGGAAGTAATATTTTGAGGTTTTCTTTTAATCAAGTTTTTTGAGACTGGTAACATCTTACCTCAAATTAATGTTGATTTATTCTATATCATCATCAGCTTGCCCAGACTTGAGTTTTATGTTGTGGACCCTGGAACTCACCATTTGGGAACAAAAATCTACGTTTGAACAAAAATAGAGTCATGAATTTTGAAATTCCTGCTGAACATGACCTAGTTTGGAGGTTCTTTGACCAGCCGGAGGAAGGAGCTGATATAGACATCCAGGGTCCACATAAAACGCAACAGTCTGGGCAAGCTGATGATGATATAGAAGATTATATTGAAACATGTTCGAGAATAAATCAACATTAATTTGAGGTAAGATGTTACCAGTCTCAATAAAACTTGATTAGAAGATACTTATTATACCATTGTTAAACGATACATAAGGAAAATATTGATTAACCACTGTGTTACACACAGGACATCACAGAAACAATAGAACACATCGATTCAAGGCTTATCTGATTGGTCCAGAAAGAATTCTCTAGTGCTTTTCCAGCTGCATGCAAGATGTGACTGCGTAGGAAAATATTTCCATAGGTGTGCAATAGCACAAAATTGTATATCATCAACAAGTAAACATAGATTAACACCACCTTGAACAATGTTCTAATTTGAATGCGACCGATACTGGAAGTGAAATGCAATATAGGATTTTAGCATGGGTCTCCTTACTTATTTTAGGAATTTTTTATCAATATGAGGTGAGTGATAAAAAATTCTACCTTAATAGGTCTTCTTGTTTAATTAACTAATTTGTGTATTTCTATATTTGCATATTTTTCATTCTGTTTAAGGATTTTTGGTAGTGATTGTTATTAATATGCCAACCATTCAATATAAATAAATATTTTGAATCTCTGAAAGTTGAACTTTTTTATGAATAAATCACTGTAAGGTTTAATTTAATCATCTCAAAGTTGCTTAGGAAATTAGTCAACATTGATTCACAAAAACCAATTATTTTCACAAATAACCTCATAATCATGAAATTAGTTCCAGAAATAATGTTTTTATGTAAAATATGTGCAAAAACAAACAAAGTAGTCCTTTTAAATACAATTTATAATGTATTTTAGCACACTTATGAAATACAATCTACTGAAAACATGTTTATAAACAACAGTCTCTTATTTATATTTATTCTTTTGACAGACTGCGCTTTCTGATTGCAAATGTTAGTTTACAGTGTCTTTCCAAATCAAAGAGAAAATATTCTTCATAATTAAGATCTTTGACCCTGCTGAAGTATACAACCTGTTTAGGAGAATAAAGTGGACATATTTTTCTATTTTCCCTAGTTCTTTGACCTGATGGATGAGTTAGCTTGTCAGGATCAAATGTTGATACTTTTCTCAGCCTCTGAGGCACGCTGTATCATCACAATATTCTACAAGTCTGAATATTGAGGGTTTGAGTCCTGGTGGTGTCAGGATTTTTAAACTGACACAAACTTTCTAGCAGCACTATAATAATAATAATAATAATAATAATAATAATAATAATAATAATAGCTTTATTTTACCTGGCAGAGTTAAGGCCTTATCTTGCAGAATAAAAACTTAATACCTGAACAACCAAGACATGAAGCAGTAGCAACATTCAGACTGTTAACAGGCCATGACTACCTGGCAACACACCTCCATAAAATTGGAATCTTCAACTCTCCAAATTGTATCCTGTGCCAAGACAATAACACTACCATGAACAAAGATCATCTTAATAATTAAATGAATCGTGATTTTTTCTTACCTCATACATCTATGTTTCTTTAAACACAGCACTGCAGTATCGGCGACACTTTGTCGTCATCGTCAGCTGTTTTCGTCGTGAAAACAGCTGACGATGACGACAAAGTGTCGCCGATACTGCAGTGCTGTGTTTAAAGAAACATAGATGTATGAAGTAAGAAAGAATCACGATTCATTTAATTATTATTAATTGAACCTCATAATGATAAAAATTCCCAAATTTAATATATAAAGATCATCTTGCTAGCTGTGAGGCTCTGAAGATGTCACCTACAAGAATTCTGGCAGGACTCTATTGGGAAGCAAGAAAGCAAATGGAACAGATCCAAGCTAATGGGCATTAGACTACTACTACTAGTAGTTAAGGCCTTGTCTGCCACTTAACCAGGTTTTAAAAAATACAAAAACATAGTCTTACATTTAAATTACAATAAACATAAACGTTTATATATTATATATATAGAATACAATTATTATTTATAATGCATTTTGATTTAGTCTAGATTTAACAAATTAAATATAATATGTACAAGATATATAAAAAACTAGAAAAAATATTAATTACATAGTATAAATGTAAATAAATAGGGAAAAATTAATTACTGGACAACAAGTAACTGTATAAGCGTGACTTAAAAGTACCAAGTATGTGGCAACCCCTGGTATCTTGAGAAAGGAAATTTCAGGAGTGGGCAGAGGCTACTGTAAAGGAAGTAGAATAAGAGGAAGTGCTACGAAGAGAGATTGTTATCAGACTGTTATCTTGTGACCTAGTGTCAATATTGTGGTAAGAAGATAACTTCTCAAATCTGGATGCCAGGTAACTAGGAATGTAGGAATTCGGAAGTTTGAAAAGTAGTGAAAGAGAGTGCAATTTACGTCTGTCAAAAGAGAGTGCAATTTACGTCTGTCAGTAAGATGGAGCCAAGAGAGGTTATTGAAGTGTTCGGAAATATGGTCATAATAGCGGATAATGAAAATGAATTGAACGCAAACATTATGAATATGCTGCAGTCTCTGCGACAAGTCATAGTTTAGATCATTATATGTAATGTCACAATAATCAAAATGTAGCAACACACAATTCTGCACAAGGATATGTTTTAATGAAACTGGGAGAAAATTCTTTAAACTTCTAAGATAATGTAAGATGGAGAAAGTCTTTTTACATATGTGTTTCACATGTGTTTGCCAGGTTAAATTTGCATCTAGATATGGTCAAAGATCTATTACTGAAGAAGAATAAGGGATAATTATATTATTTATAGTAATGTTTGGGAGTGTAGATACGTCAAAGGTTGTAAGCAGTAAAATTCATCGGAGAACATATTGTTTAAACAACTCACCTCATAGGATTCATGCTTCCATGATATCGCGATTTCAAACATAATCATGTTCGTCAGCCATAACTCCGACTGATGAAATTCTTCGGCCGTCAACTATTCTATTGTCTCCATCTTCAGTGCTGCCATCTATGGTTGAATTATGGCGACAATAGAATAGTTGACGGCCGAAGAATTTTATCAATCGGAGTTATGGCTGACGATGAACATGATTATGTTTGAAATCGCGATATCATGGAAGCATGAATCCTATGAGGTGAGTTGTTTAAACAATATGTTCTCCGATGAATTTTAATGATTATACCTCATAATGTTTACTTCCCAACATTAATTAAATATAATGTTGTTGTTGTTGTTTTCTAATGGCGAGATTTGACGCTTAAGTCATTTTCTCTCTGGCTTCCCAGTACAAGCGAACAAGGTCCCTAGAGTGTTGTGCAGTTGGATTTAAAGCTGGACAGACTAGAAGGTGGTGTTTGTCCATGATCAGGTCCGGGTCTTTGCATATGACACATCTGTCGGATTGGAAAACGTTTATTCTGTGGAGGTGGTGAGCCAGGCAGTCGTGTCCTGACATCAGTCTGAATTTTGCTACTGCTTCTTTGCGGCCTATATTTTATTTCTGTGTATAGCTCATCAATTTTTTCCCATGATTTCCCTCTGGCTGTTGCAATGTTTTCTTTCATGTTTTCCATTTGGAATGCTTTCTTAATTTCTTCGATCTTATTAAATATAATGTTGTAAGCAGTGTTTGTTGTCCCATTAGAATTACTTGTGACTTGCTAGGATTTATCCCCTGGGGTTGACTCAGCCTTTAATAGGAATGGGTACCTGACATATGTTCTCGGAGTAAAGATGGCCATCATGCAGGGCTGACATCTCATGTTGATTGTCAAGAAAAAGTAGGAGCCTTAACCTCCTACTACCCAAAGGGTCTCTTGAGGCTTGTAGTGCAAACACTTTACCTTCATCTTTATTCTCAGCCTCTATGTTCAAGGATTGTTGGCCTAAAATGTATGCTTCCAGTGGATCCCATCTCACATTGGGGTAATTGGCAATGAAATAGCAAACACTCTTGCCAAGAAAGGAACAGAAATAAAAATTTCAGTGATTCCTGAACCATACCTGAAAGTGAAGACCGATGACATCAAGAAGATATGGTTTGCCAAGCACACTACCTCAAGAAGCAACCAAAAGAAAAGATGGGAAAAAGCAGAACAACTCACAAATTAATTTAAACTGAAGGAATGTAAGAAAGCTGTTGTCAAGTTGAGACTGATGACAGGACACGATACGACTGTCCTCCCCCACAACCTCCTTTGTCTCACCTCGAACATCTTCAGCCAAAAACCAACCATTGTTTTGACTATTGTAATTTGCTCCCTCTGGTGGTGGAAAGAAAAATCCCAACAATTAAACATAAATAGTGAGTGGAGAACATATTTTTATCGACTCACCTCATATAAGTTCAAATTTCTTTGATACCGACGGTTTCAGACAATATCATGTCCCACTTCAGTCATGGCTTCCACTGATGAAATTCTGTGATTGTTGATTTCTCTAATGATATCACCTCTTCTGCTGCCATCTTTCGTTGGGATTATAAACTTTGTAATTCAATTTTTATCCACCGGAATATCAAAATTCATAGATCGATATTTATTCTTCTGAATGAATATCATTTCCCAAATTGTCAATTCCAACGGTTTATCCAATTGTTTCAAAAGTTTTACCTCTTTTTCAATTTTATGATGTTGTAGCAAACTATGTGCAGCAATTGCTGATTTTTCAATTTCACAATTATTAATATTTCTAAAATGTTCTTTAGTGCGCGTTTCCAAATTCCTTTTTGTTTTTCCTATGTATACTTTGCTACAATCATTACAATTTATTTGATAAATTCCAGATTTCTTACTGTCTGATTTTGTAATTGGTACTTAGAAGTTTTTCCAGACTAAATTTATTTATTGGTGCCAAAGTAATGTTGTATTTGTCAAATATTTTTTGAAATTTCCAATGTACTATTGGATGGTAAGTAATTTTCTTGAAATTCTTCTTTTGTTTACTAACAATTTGTTAAAATATGTTCTCCACTCACTATTAATGATATAACCTCATAATGTTTACTTCCCAATATTAATTTAAATATAATTAAACATAACCTCAGTCGAGCTATTACTGAAGAAGAAACTACCTAGGTTTTGAAACCGGTATAATTAGAAGACTAGATATGAGGTGAAGTATAAAGAATTATAATTTAAATCTTAAATTAAACCCCATAGTGATTTTTCCTGTAAAAGTTCAATAAATAGAGTATTTACCTACAGATGTCAACACATCTAATAGGCAACTGAGTATTACTTAGATAAGAAAGGCAGATTCATTTTGGTCAGAGGCTCTAATTTAGACTTGAGTTTTTTATGAGTCCAAGAATCATCAGACTTGGGTGCCATGTCCCTCCTGGAGGAATATCCTAAAAAATCTAGGTTTGAACCCATGACACTTGGAACCAGAAGCAAGAAACTTAATCCCTAGACCATCAAGGCCAATGACTTTTATGAAATTCTTACAAGTATAAAATATGACAAATAGAAAAACTGACAGTAGGTGCTCATGTGTGGACAGAAAATCATACAATTTAAGAGAAGTCAGAATTGTTAAAACAACTACAAAAATCAGCAGTTCTCATTATGGGAAAAAAATATATGTCCAGAAAAATATTTATAAAGTAGCAGATTTTGAAGTTCCTGGGGAGGAATATTTAAGTGTGAGGTTTTTCTAGCCACCATCAGAGGGAGAAAATATACAACAGTCAACATAGCAGTTGGTTTTTTTAACTTTTAAAGGAATTAATCACTATGAGGTTTAATTTATGGTGAAATTAAATGTTTCTTACCTCTCCTCATATAAATTTTCTAAGTTGATCACGATTTCGAGACTATAACTGTCTCATCATCAGAACTTTGTTGGCGACTGGTGTTATGTCGATCGGAAGAAACTCTTCTTCTTCCCTCTGTTGGTGGACCGATGAACCTCTGGATCAGGCAAAATTTGCGGGAATTTCGAAGTTCATTAGTTTTCCTTTGTTTTTCTGAATGTGGATCTTTTCCCAAATAAACAAACAAAAGGAACTCATGGTTTGGGATAAGATCCACATCCAGAAAAACAAAGGAAAACTTATGAACTTCGAAATTCTTGCAAATTTTGACCTGATCCAGAGGTTCATCGGTCCACCAACAGAGGGAAGAAGAAGAGTTTCTTCCGATCGACATAACACCAGTCACCAACAAAGTTCTGATGATGAGACAGTTATAGTCTCAAAATCGTGATCAACTTAGAAAATATATATGAGGAGAGGTAAGAAACATTTAATTTCACTATAGCAGTTGGTTTTCGGCTGAAAATGGAGATGATGTTTGAGGTAAAAAAAACAGAATACGAGGTGATGTGTGTACTTCTAATTCAATCAGTTTTAATAATTTTGGTTGCAGGGAATGTGTATAAGTACAGGGCAGGCACAAAGATAGCAGCTCAGCAGTGGTGTCGCCATCTACAACAAGCAGCTTGTGGCATCAAGGAAAAACCTCTGCCAGCAAACCTGATGTCATTTGAGTGAAACTATCGAGTTTATAACTTTATGGCCTATTTGTAAATACCATCATGGAGCAGCCAGCAGGACTTTTAAATTGCTTTCTACTGCCATCTTTATAAATGCTTTGTATTACATGCAGTGAAACTCAAGTCAATTTGGCAAAGACCTTAATACTCATTTCATACTTCCCTAGCTAGCTTACTAACAGAGCTGGCATCTCACCAGTACACTAGAACCTCCATCTATCTCAGTCATGTCTCCTCCATCATTTTCTTCCATTTAATTCCTCTTTTCTCGACATTCTTCTTAACTTGTTCTTCCCATCTGTATCTCTGCCGACTCTTATTATTCAGGGAAACCACCTCCCTGTTCCCATTCTCCATCCTTATCAATCAAGGGCATCTTCTTCCTTTTGAAGAAATTACTTCTTTCTTCTTCTTCTTCCTTTCAAGTATTAGGCCAAGGCCTGTTACGATCCTATAGAAAATTTTCCCTTATGGGAAATTCTCATATAAGACTTGAAAGTATAATAATAGTCCCTTCGATTGGTTGCTGGCCAAAGGAAGGCAAGATCAGTGATGGGGCTGCCATCTTATAGCCT
Source organism: Diploptera punctata (assembly GCA_030220185.1). Lineage (NCBI taxonomy): Eukaryota > Metazoa > Arthropoda > Insecta > Blattodea > Blaberidae > Diploptera > Diploptera punctata. The sequence goes on along the minus strand of JASPKZ010000031.1, from coordinate 1,082,692 downwards.
CTGGTCAGGCTTTCTGGAGAAGAAAAGAAAATAAAGGAAAGAAGAAATGGAAGAAAGGAAGGACTCCCTAGCCCTCGGATGCCCTAATAGCATCGGGGTCGAAAAAACAAGAGTTAACCAAGAGAGGTTAGATAGTAAAGTTAAAAGAGTGTAAAACACAAGTAAGTGGAAGAAATGTTTTGCACAGCTTGGGCACCTTGTGTTCGCCATCCACATATCCCCTAGATGACCCCTGAGGGCTAACTGTTTGATATCATTATATCCTTGGTTTCCCCCAAATATTTCTTCTGGCTAGTGTCCATTGAACAATTTTTTAGGCCATTGTAATTGTTGCATCTACATTTGGTGTCCAAACCATTTTAACTTCCTCTTTTCTATTCTGTTACATTCTCTTCTGTTTATACATCCATCTTGTAATTTCTTCTTTGTCTCTTCCCTTCTATTCTAAATTCCAGTGCTTGTCTTGGTATTCTTCCAGTATTCATTCTTTTAACATGGTCATACCTTCTTATTCTACTGTATTTCATTTCATCCAACTTCAAAATTTATCTCACTTTAATGTTCTGTATTCTATCTCATGTGGTTTTTTCAAGCATGCTTCTTAAAAACCTCATCTGTGTTCTTTGAATTCTACTTAAATCTTTCTTTGTTACTGTCCGTTTTTTAGTTCCATAAATTAATGTAAGTGTGAAATATATTTTATAGATTGTTTTTTTACAATTCAAATACATGCTATGCTAATATTGGTTATCAAATACTCATGGTTTTAATTATTTTTGCATGTTGATTGTTGCTTCACCATTTTTCTAATAAGAAAAATATTTCATTTTCTTATTGGGTGATATTTGGAAATTAGTTTCAAGTAGTGTTTTTCTCTACATGTTGCCTCCATGTAATTGTGGAATCTGTCTAAGACTAGTTCAACTTTCAGTAGTAATCATTTTTGTGTGCTTTTTGCCACGTTGCACACATTTTGGGTGCAATAATGTAGGATTCTTTTTATTTTCTGAAAATCTATATCCATCCATTAGTAGTTGCATATTTTTATTCATTTGTGTTTTGGGAATGTTTTCTAATAATTCATTTATTATTCTAGTTCTTCTTTCCTCGTTTTCCCTTTTGGAGGATCAAGTCTCTGATAAAAGTCTCCCCTAACTCCCTCACCTGCAGTGCAATATATTCCTCTTGTTTCAACATCCTTCATACTTGTTCCTGCCATCTCTTCCCTTGTGTTCTATCTTATAGTGCTATTGTCTTCTGTACTCTATCAACGTTCAAGGTTTCTCTTATTTCCTGTTCTCAATTTAGTTTTTTTTTTGCGTATTTCTTAAACATTTCATCTCCGCTAATTAAATATTTCTTTGTAATAGTGGTAGCAAATATCAGGCATTTAAACTGTTTTCCTTTGAGCTTCCCAATGCGTATGCAGTTCTGTCTGTTTTCATTTAACTGTAGGAGATATTTCTGCATTGTATAGTGTGTAAGATATCATCATTTCCAGGCCACTTTGATACCAGCTTTTCATCTTTGTCTAACTCCAATTTGTTCCAGCCTCTGACTCCCATTATTTCAAGATCCTTTAGCTAATCCATCAATCCACCACATTTTATTTCTTCCTTTCCTTCTCTTATATAAATCCTTGCTTTTAATATTCTTAATGATATGCATGTGTCCTATCCAACTTATACATTGCACTTCAACAAATTTCACTATGTTTATCAATTAAATTATATAGCTCAGAGTTAGTACATATTCTCCATCCCTGATGATCTCTTGTGGGCTCAAATATTCTATGGAGAATTTTATTTTCAAATTGTCTCAAAATACTCTATGCTTTAAGATTTAAATTAAAATTATTTATACCTCACCTCATATCCAGTATTCTAATTATACCAGTTTCAAAGCCTAGGTGGCTTCATCTTCTGTAACATCTCATCGAGTGATGTTGTCATTCACTTCTCCTGAACGACGTAACATCAGTTGACAAGATATTACTGAAGATGAAACCACCTAGGCTTTGAAACTGGTACAATTAGGAGACTGGATATGAGTTAGGTATAATTTTTTTAAAAATTAAAATCATTAGGAAGTTACATTATGAGGTTTAATTTAATATTTGAGTTTGTATTTTTTAACATTCTTACCTCATATGTTTATTTTGTTGGACGATCATTTCAAAGCTATTGCTCCATCTTCAGCTTGTTCACAAACTGGTTTTTTCTTTTCTTCAAGTTGTCGGCCCTGGATCTGTGTTCCAAAGAACTTGGCTCCTTTTTCCAGGAATTTCAAAGTTCATAATTTTCTCCTTGTTCTTCTGTATATAGATTTTTTCCCATATTGTGAGTTCATTGGTGTTTTCTAACTGTTAATAATTTTGTATTTATATCTATTTTGTGTTTCTCTGTCCAAACATGAACCGCTACTGCAGATTTTTTCACTTCTCCCTTTTTTACATTTGTTGTGTATTCTTTAGTTCTAATGTTTAAATTTCTCTTTGTTTTCCCTATGTATACTTTATCGCAATCTGCACATTTTATTTGGAATATATCAAATAAAATGTGCTGATTGTGACTATTTAACTCATGCCCCAAATGGGAGTCAATGACCAATCACGTTTCAATGATTTCTGTTTTACAACCAATCAGAGTCGTGTTTCACGAATTATTTATCAGTGTTATAATTACCATATATTAAACAAAGCTCCTCGTTTTTAATATTCTGAACAGGTCTGACCGTTATTTTGCAGTGACTGAGCCTATAAGAAATACGGCTACCAGATTGTATATATAGTGCATACATGTCAACATTTGTAGCAATTTATTATACAACCAAAAAAAGAAACCACTGTTTGACTTTCTTAAATGTATTTTTTCCCAGGTAATAATCCAGAAAAATATAATTGTAATATTTACATCATACGACATCAGAAATGAATTAATATACAGATTGATGTTTCATTTTTTCTCCACTAGAGAGCATTCTTACAATATTGTGTTCCTTTGGCAATAAATAGTATGATCTGGTTGCAGTGATAAACAAAAGAAGCAGTAGAAGCGTACCTATCGTTTCTCATTTGTTTTCAAACATCGCCGTTTGCATTAAATATATAAATATTTTGAAATAACTACAGTTAAATAATGATTTGTGAGTAAACAGCTTAATTTTATTCGTTAAATAGTCCTAACAAATGCCACTCTTGATTTCCAAATTCTCTAGATAAATTCACTCCTCACTTCGTGAGTCGTGAATTTATCGATAATTTGGAAATCACTCGTGGCATTACTTATGATAAAGTATACATAGGGAAAACAAAGAGAAATTTAAACATTAGAACTAAATAACACATAACAAATGTAAAAAAGGGAGAAGTGGAAAAATCTGCAGTAGCGGTTCATGTTTGGACAGAGAAACACAAAATAGATATAAATACAAAATTATTAACAGTTAGAAAATACCAATGAACTCACAATATGGGAAAAAAATCTATATACAGAAGAACAAGGAGAAAATTATGAACTTTGAAATTCCTGGAGAAAGGAGCCTCATTACGAAGTTCTTTGCAACACAGATCCAGGGCCAATAACTTGAAGAAAAGAAAAAAAAACAGTTTGTGAATAAGCTGAAGATGGAGCAATAGCTTTGAAACGATCGTCCAACAAAATAAACATATGAAGTAAGAATGTTAAAGAATACAAACTCAAATATTATAAATAATTTATTTTAAATCTTAAATTAAACCTCATAGTGAGTTTTCCTATAAAGGTTCAATACTCTCTGCTTCTTTAGTAAGGGTCCAAATCTCTAAGCCATATGTAACTACAGTTCAGACCAGATGTCAGAATCAATTATTGCAAGTTTTAGAGGCAGTTGTGTCCAGTGACCAATCTCAATTTCCTTCCTACTGCTGTCAGCTCTTGTATTGTAAAGATCTTCCATATTGCACATTTCTTATCTTTTGCTGCGGTTGTATTGAAGAAAATTTTGTTACTGTATTCTTTAGTTCACCGGCATATGGTAGTTTCTTTGCAAGTTAATTTCTTTTCAACCTGGTATCCATTTTTGCTTTGTTTAGTATTTTTATATATTCTTGCATTGGTCTTGTCAAAAGTGAATCATTATTTGCTATTACTTGAATGGCAAATTTAGAATCAAGAAGAAATACAGTCTTTTGGAACTGGTTAAATCAAATTGAACCAATGAGAGCAATTTGAATATCTTTAACTTAAGCTCAAAGTTTGTCTGATGCTTCTAGGTATATTGATTAAAATTTCAATCTTTCTTATACCCGAGTCATCATATCTCCGGCTTTGAAGTTTAGGTTATGCAAGGGGTAAAGGGAGAATTTGCCCTCTACTGCCAATAAGGATATGGTTGTAGTGGGAGTAGATGTCTGCCACGACCAATCACTGCTCTTGATGCAGGTATAGCGCGCTGGTAAGATTTGAAATTGCTGAGATGTTGTCAGCTGTATATCTGCTAACCGCATACATAAAGTGGCCACTCCCACTGAATATCCATATTGGCAACACTGTCGTGAAAATGTCAAGGCCGGAGAATTAGTGGCTACAGTATAGTACATGTTTGAGCCCTATAAAGTAATAATGATTTCAGGTATGTTCCAATGGTACATCCTGGTTGCATAATAAACTTTTAATTAAATGGTGTAACTTTGTATTCTTCTGCTTATTTGGATTTTTAAGGAAATTTCTAGAACACACCGGTTATTTTACTACTTTACAATAGGCTTCTCTAAATATTTCAAAAGTTTAGTTTCTTTTCCAATTTTGTGATTCTCTAGCAAATTATGAGTTGCTTACCACTTGTCTCTTTTGGCAAACAGTTTGGATTCTATTTCTCCTCTGGCTCATAATTAAATATTTTCTTTTAGCAAAACTATTGGATAAACACTGAAAGCAAATGAGATGAGTTGAAAGTTGCATCATATGCAGTGCCTTCCGTAATTCTATCCAAGAAGAAGTTTCAGTGCGCTATAGAGGCAATGGTCAAGTTGATGGATAAATTCTGAGTTAACTAGTGTGTTAAATTTGATAAAGTTAATGACCAATAAGAAATGAAGGAATAAGCTATTTATAGGTCTGTTTTCTTGCAGCCCATTACAGTTGAGGTGACACTGTGAGTTAATTTTTGAACAGACTGAATCAGTAACGTTCACCTATCCTCATATTCTTATTTGGAACATGTTTCAAGGACAATCATCTCCATTTTTATCTTGAATCCAACTATTGTATTGACCATTGGAAGTGTTATATATTCTCTCACTCTGGTGTTGGGCAGACAAATTGTTTCTCCTGGGAACTTCAAAATTCTTTATTTAGTCTCTAATTTTCTGGATGTTTCTTTTTTCCCATACAGTAAGTTCTCTTGGTTTTTCCAGTTGTTTCAGCAGTTTTGACCTCTCTATAACATTTTTGTAAATGTAAAATGTAGACAACATGTGTGGACAGAATTTTGAGAAATGGTAAAATTGTTGAAACAAGTGGAAGAATCTATGTCTCTTTATACCCCATACATCCCCATGTGGAACATGAGTGCTCCCTTGCATGAGTTAATTAACCAAAATAATTTAGTCATGCTTATATTCATTTAGGTAGAATTTTTTATCACTCACCTCAATGAGGTGTGTGATAAAAAATTCTATCTAAATGAATAATACCTCATAGTGTGACTTCCTAAAATAAGTAATTAGTCATGCTTATTTTCCTCCAGATGTCAGTGATTGTCTCTTTGCCTCAAAGAGACAGCTAGCAGGAGACTAAGATATTACTTGGATGGGAAGGCCAATAAACTTTTGCTCAGATACTCTTAATTTAGGCTTGAGTTTCTTTTAAGAGTCCAAAAATCTTAAGACATGCTTTTAAAGTCCCTCCCAGTCTTAGGATTTTCCCATCCTAAAAATGTCCTCAGTTTCTGAATAATGTAATGAGAGTTATGTAGAAATGCCAGCTCTGTGTTGATGTGTGTGTTGAATAAGTGTATAATGATGTGAGTTAGTTGATGACATTCTGTATTACTCATTTTTGTAATTTACTAAAAAAATAGGTTTTAAAGTTGTTAGCATTGTTAATGCAATTCTTGTATTCTCTTGTTAGATTTTTTCTTTATTTCGTTTAATGAAAAATAGATGAATAGTTTTAAATGACATTTTTATTGCATGTTTTGCTTTGAATTACATCTTTTGCAAAGAGATTTTTCTTGTAAATATTTCAGATTTTAATTGCAAATTAACGTCTTGAAGGACTTGATGTCAAAAAGTTGATTTATTTTATTTCCATAAAATTGTTTTGTATTTCTGAAATTTTACAACTGTTGAGTATTAACATGGATTTTCTGCAACATGTTTCTGTTCTCCAGCTTCTTACATTACATTATGCTGCCATACTATGGGAAAAGTCAGTAACTGCACAAAATTGAGTTCAAAGTCATATACATTTTTTATTGTATTCTGTAACCAATATGAGGTTAAAATTGATACTGTATGTACTCGAAAATAAAATAACTTTTTTTTTCTGAAATCTGAAATCCAAAAACCATGACTCATCTTAAATTTGCCGATCAGAAATTAAGACCAGATGAGATCAATGTTTTAGTAGGCTACATAGTTGCTGGCTGGTAACATCAATGTTTTTACTCTGCTTAGTACACAGTTGCTGACTCGGAAATGATTCACAGCAATACATAGTTAACGTGAGATTGAAATATAATATAATAGCCAATACAAAAGCTGTAAAAAATCATCATCATCCATGCAAGTATTAGGCCATGTGGCCTGTTACAGTTTCAAAGAGGAATTTTCCATCCAGCACGTTTTTGGACGTCCCAGCGATCTTTTACCTTGGGGGCAGTAGCGAAGTATGGCTTTTGGAATTCTATGAGACATTCGTTGAAGATGGGCTTTCCAGTTGTTCTGGTAGTTTTGTATATGGTGAAGAATGGGTTCTACATCCAACTCTTCCATAATTTCCTCATTTCTGTAAAATATTTTCCTTCTTCCATGTCGTATCCTTATTCTCGCAAAGGTCATCAACAGGTTGATCTGTCTGATTCATCCCAAGCTTGGTTTGAGATTTGAAAGCAAATGTAAATTTTTTCACCCAATGGGTTGCTGGCCCGAGGGGTATTATGTGGGGTTCCCACTAATGTAGCATTTCCTCTACATTAAGGTGATGTGGTTATACCGCCAGTCCTCAGAGTCTCATTTGTAATAGCAGGTTACACCACGAGCAGGTTGAGGATGAGATTTGGATAGGAGAGGTGATGAAATGCACGTCCCTTGCAACCCCTGTAAAAAATATATTTGGTAAAAAGAATCTTGACAATGAATTTAAAAAATTGTAACTGTAGCAGTAAAGTTGAGCTGATAATGTTGTTACAGATGTTAAAATTAGTGTTAAAAGTTAAAAATTCAGATTATTTGAAAAAAAATGTGGGTAAGTACTACAGTTCACAGATTCCGACTGGTTCATGGAGACATTATGATGGTAATTCTAAGTTGCTGGTAATTAAGGAAGCATAAGCTATAAATAATAGTGCAGCGTTGAGAAAATGTTGTGTCTCCGAAAGTAATATTCGTAAGTGGCAACAAATTAAAGAAAAATTGAGAAATGCTAATTAGTACCAAAAATCATTTAGTGGACAACCATCTTGAAAGAATGAGTTCAAATCGGATCCTCAAAACTGTTTATAATTATATACCAAGAGGACGAAGATCTCTGGGCCGTCTTTTGAAATGCTGGAGGGAAAATTTTCTATAGGACCTAATACTTGGAAGGAAGAAGAAGAAGATTTAGTGGACAAAAGAAGGAGAAATATAATCAATTAGAGTGAAAATTCTTAAAAAAGCCTTTTCAAAATTGGAGGGGGGGGGTTTATCTTAAATTTAAGGTTGACTTATATTCGAGTAAATATGATATCAAAATATAAAATTATGAAATATTTACCTAAAAGGTCCATCTCCTCAACTTTATTACATGTTTATCTGTAGCGCTTTCAGGACTAGTCCCATCATCAGCCTGTAATTCCAAAGAAGATAATTTTTACAACTTTTTAAGGTTGTACTATTGTGGAGATGTTTGAGATGATACCGAACATGCCACGTTTTTAATTTCTGGAGTTACTGCTTTTCTTCCTTGGCAAGGGAGTACAGTCCTTCATATATTCTGGAAGTGTATTTACTGTTTATGTAACTTTAACACTCTTTTCCTCTCATGTGACAAGTTTGAGTTTGACATCGAGTCCATGACAAAATACTGAATTTGAAATAAACTATACTTGTATTGTGTCCAGTAAAAAAATGTGAGTGGGAAGAAAAACTTACTCTTCTGTTGTAATTCTGACCAAATATACAATATTGTTTATTCAAAGATGAAATAATATACCTCTCCTCACCTCATATTTCCTCACCAAGTACCTGTTCCATAAAAGTATGGTGTAATACATTATTAGTTACAAGTATAATTCTTGTGTAACTTTCAGTTTCACAAAATAACTACAAGACTTATACATTATTAGTAAAATAATACACAATATAGTATGGTGGAACAGCTGTTTACAGCACAATGTGATCCCTTGAATTAGGTTATGTCAACTTTCTTATTAATAACTTTGTATTTTAACAAACACAGAAGATAATTAAGAAAGATTGTATCATCTCACCTCATGGGGCGAGGTGATATAATCTTTCTTAAATAAATAATACCTCATTGTAATCAAATGGTAAAGAGAAAAATGTATTGTTTATATTTTATTATTTCACTCACCTCATACTTTATAATTCATAGCAGACCCTGGGTTTCTTCACATATTTTGTGACATTGTCAATGCTGCGTCACGTTCACAACTGACGTCCAACGGCCTTCTATCCTGCAGACTGACCTCCGCGCCATCTGGTGGCCGACCGAAGAATTTCCAAATCAGTCCTCTTTCTTTATAACCGGGTATTTCAAAATTCATAGTTGTATTTTCATTCTTGCATATGTAAATTTTTTCCCAAATTGTGAGTTCCTTCGGTTTTTCCAATTGTTTAAGTAATTTTGTTTTTGTTTCTATTCTATGTTTTTCTGACCAGGCATGTGCAGCTATTGCAGATTTTTCGGTTTCTTACTGTCTTGGTCCCCACATTCAAATGCAATGAATCATCATTCACAGATACACAATGAATGACTTCTACATTAAGAAGACATGAAGGGGACTCCACATAGCTAAAGCATTAGTAGGTAAAGGAAGGATTTATGCTTGGATGGGAAGGAAGCCTGAATTAGCCCAATGGTTAAGAGCATCAGCACGGAAAGCTGAAGGTTCGGGGTTCGATTCCTGGTTCAGGTATAAATTTTTCTCTTTACCATTTGATTACAATAATTTAGTTGTGTACTTTAATATACTTATTTCAATCATACTAACAGCTTTAGCTTCTTGATATTAATTTAATACCTCATTGTGTTCCTAAAAATTTAAACAGAAGATGTTTCCACAATATTGTCTAGATTATTTTATCTGCCGTAACAACCAATAAAAAGTCTTCTGTGTGTTCTGACAATTACCAAATATAAATTGCACACATATGTCAGAGTATTAATGTTACCAACACAAGTTCATGGAAAAACACCAGACATGATTTGAAATCAATATAAAAACATATCTATTTTAACCACTCTGGTTCAGATTTTGTAATCCAGTCAAAATGGGTTGGATATCCTAGAATATCTATGCATGGCCACTTAGTGAGGGAGTTGTCATTAACTGGCCCTGGGCCCCAACAGCACTGTTCTCTATAGTTGAAGAAGTGTCAGACTTCAAAGCTTGGGTTTAATAAATAGAAGGATTCACTTTCATGAAAGTAAAGGTATGAGGTTTAGGAGTAGGTTTGTTTTGCTCTTTGGTCCTTTGGAAGGATTCTTTGGGTGTCACAAAAGCTGGGCAGCCACTATAGGATGAAGGGTGACCAGATGCCCCACAGTTTGCACACTTAAGTAAATTTGGGTTTCTTTGCACTTTGGTTTAACCAGGCAATCTTTGCAGTTGTGTGGCTGGGCATAGATTATGCAGTGGAGGTACAGTTGCACCCTCTGAAGGTACTATTAAAAGTCTGGCACCTAAAATGCTGTTTAACTTGTCAGAATGGAGGTACGTGACATGTATGCGGGTTGAATTCTTCTGCTGGTGTGGAGATACATGCTGTGTATGCTAGCTGCATCCACTGTTTTAAACTGTTATGATTTTAGTTAAAAAATTAAGTAAGTAGTTATTATGATATTTACATTAACTATTTATATAACTTTTATGTAGATTTCAAAGTTTATATCAGCGTATGTATATCAATGATGGCCGAGTAACAAGTTAAAATTATTTTATATTTGCATTTATTCTTGCAGCCTCTGACATTTTACTTGTATTTATAACTTGATGAAGGATTTCTTAGAAAAATAAGTCAGTCTTTTTTTTTTTTTTGTAGAATAGCTTGTCTATCGATTTGAATTAATTTTCAAATCTCTTCATTTTTAACAATGATGCAGAATTCAATACATATAAAGGCCCAAAAAAGTTATTTCTGATTTATGTATAGTACAGTACCTCAACAGTAAATTTTAGATAGATACAAAAAAAATATTAAATTAATATTGGGAAGCTAAAGCTATTACTATGATAGAAATAAGTAAATTAATAAACACAATTAAATTATTGTAAATCAATGGTAAAGAGAAAAATTTTTGCCTGAACCGGGAATCGAACCCCGAACCTTTAGCTTTCCGTGCTAATGCTCAGACCACCGAGCTAATCCAGGCTTCATTCCCATCCAAGCAAGAATCCTTCCTTTACCTTTACTCTACTGGCCCCACATTCAATTGCAATGAATCATCATTCACAAATACACAATGAATGGCTTCTACCTGAAGAAGACATGAAGGGACTCCACACAGCTATAGCATTATTTATTAAATTAATATTGGGAAGCTAAAGCTATTACTATGATAGAAATAAGTAAATTAATAAACACAATTAAATTATTGTAAATCAATGGTAAAGAGAAAAATTTTTGCCTGAACCGGGAATCGAACCCCGAACCTTTAGCTTTCCGTGCTAATGCTCAGACCACCGAGCTAATCCAGGCTTCATTCCCATCCAAGCAAGAATCCTTCCTTTACCTTTACACTCTAGCTTTAGCTTCCCAATATTAATTTAATAAATAATGCTATAGCTGTGTGGAGTCCCTTCATGTCTTCTTCAGGTAGAAGCCATTCATTGTGTATTTGTGAATGATGATTCATTGCAATTGAATGTGGGGCCAGTAGAGTAAAGGTAAAGGAAGGATTCTTGCTTGGATGGGAATGAAGCCTGGATTAGCTCGGTGGTCTGAGCATTAGCACGGAAAGCTAAAGGTTCGGGGTTCGATTCCCGGTTCAGGCAAAAATTTTTCTCTTTACCATTGATTTACAATAATTTAATTGTGTTTATTAATTTACTTATTTCTATCATAGTAATAGCTTTAGCTTCCCAATATTAATTTAATAAATAATGCTATAGCTGTGTGGAGTCCCTTCATGTCTTCTTCAGGTAGAAGCCATTCATTGTATATTTGTGAATGATGATTCATTGCAATTGAATGTGGGGCCAGTAGAGTAAAGGTAAAGGAAGGATTCTTGCTTGGATGGGAATGAAGCCTGGATTAGCTCGGTGGTCTGAGCATTAGCACGGAAAGCTAAAGGTTCGGGGTTCGATTCCCGGTTCAGAAAAAAATTTTCTCTTTACCATTGATTTACAAAAAAAATATTTCAATTGACGATACCCTTACTTTATGGAAAGGCAGTCAACTATTCACCCAGTATCTAAAAGGTAAAGTGGTCCCACTACAGGCCTTAGGAGCCCCTTGGAGTATTAGTATGTTAAGGCTTCCACTTTTTCTTGAAAATCGGCACTTGATGTTCTTATCTCTGCTTGACAGCCATTACCATTGTTACCATCATAACAAGCACCTGGTACTCATTTTCATTAGAGGCTGAATCAACCCCAGGACCATAGTGCTGCCTGAAGGTTTGGTTCAGTTTAAAAAAATCTTGACCCCACCGGGACTCGAACCCTCAATCTTCCGGTTTGTAGCATGTTGATCTTTCAAATCCACATCTCGCATTAGGGGGTTATTATAGGCACATATCAACTTGACGATTTTATTATTAATTTAACACTTCTCATTGAAGGATAAATTATATTTGAAGAGAAAAATTTTCGCCTAGACCGGGACTCGAACCCGGGACCCTTGGCTTTCCGGGCCAAGTGCTCTACCAACTGAGCTACCGAGGCGAGTTACGATCTAGACGCAAATTTTTCTCTTATGTACGTTGTAATTCCCTTGCGCCAAATGCTTGAAACCATAGCTTCTATCTTGCAAATGGCGGCTTCTTAGTTAAGAAGACATTTATTGGGAATTTAACACTACTTTATAGCCAGTAGGGCTTCTATTGACGATTTTATTATTAATTTAACACTTCTCATTGAAGGATAAATTATATTTGAAGAGAAAAATTTTCGCCTAGACCGGGACTCGAACCCGGGACCCTTGGCTTTCCGGGCCAAGTGCTCTACCAACTGAGCTACCGAGGCTAACATATCAACTTGTTTCACCTTGGAAACGAGAAGAAAAATAAATGGAATTTATGGTTGATGAAGGTCTTTTAACACAACAGGGATCATGTGTAGAAAGAAAATTCTCTGATTAACGCTTGGAATAACAACACTAAGTGATTTTTAATAAAATATGGTCACCGAGTTCGATTCCCAGTCGGGACAGGATCCTGGGTGAGGTTTTTCCTCACCTGTAAGACAAATGTCAGGAAGCTTAGGGCCCAACGGACCCCAAAAATCATCTGGCGATCATTATCATCATCATCCTTCACCGGTGTGGAAAGCAACGGGAAGCTACCACACCTATAATTCCCTAGTAAAGCTACAAAGCATAGCATGATAATGCTATGATTGCAGTGAAAGACCTGCCCTCAGGCAGAATTACTATGGATGGATGGATGGTCACTTTCTATTTCAAAATATTATTTATTTTTATATGGAACTTGTATTAATCGTATTCATTTTCAGAATCAAATTTATCCGCTATAACATGACTTTCAAATATAGGCTAACAGTTTGCTCAAACTATTTTATTTAAGAGCATTAAAATGCTATCAATAGTAATTATCCATATTTGGTTCGTCTTCCGGGCTTATAGGCCGTGGTCTGGTTGTCTTCTTACTCGACGTTTCGTCTAATGCTGCGGTAGACCTCATCAGGAGATACTGTGTGCTCTCTGTGAACTCCTCAACAGTCGGCTGCAGACTGGCTGGTGGTTGGAAACTGTCTCTCTTTTTATAGCTAAACCCCGGGTGGTGGGGGGGGTTTCTGCACGATCCGCGCAGCCAGTCTGCAGCCGACTGTTGAGGAGTTCACAGAGAGCACGCAGTATCTCCTGATGAGGTCTACCGCAGCAGTAGACGAAACGTCGAGTAAGAAGACAACCAGACCACGGCCTATAAGCCCGGAAGACGAACCAAATATGGATCAAGACGCCGGCCGTGAAAGCCTACAATTATAAATAGTAATTATGTTTATTTTTATTTAACTTTCTTTATTTCACTCACTGACTTATTCACTTGTGTACGAATTATGTACGTTATATAGGAAATGCTAATAAGCAATGGCGACTCAATTACATATCATAAAATTATTTTGAATCAGAATTTGTTGCACTTATATTTCATATTATTATGTTGACAAAAGATGCACTTTCTTCCTTATCATCATTATATTATTCTTAATAAAATGTATGGGACCGTTAGTACATCAACGGGTCATCATGACTGTTTGAAGTGCAATGCTGGTTTCATGGAGGAATTTCCCTCCCAGAATTCAAGATTCTTTCATATCAATTCAAATGTGATTGGTTAATGAACCTGGTCATGAGTACTATTGGCTCACTCACATCCAAATTACCCAAACACTTTAAATATGGAGACAGTTGATATTTCAAAGTCTTTCACATTCTTAACTTCTTCTTCTTCCTTCCTTCCTTCCAAGTATTAGGCCAAGGCCTGTTACGACACTATAGAAAATTTTCCCTCCAGCGTTTCATAGGATGGCCCAGTGATCTTCGTCCTCTTGGTATATAATTATAAACAGCTTTGGGGATCCGATTTGAACTCATCCTTTCAAGATGGTGTTTCCAATTTAGTTGGTACTGATTCTACAATCTTTCAGAATCAAAATATATTGACAACAATAACTTATGTTCAATTGTTTATGATATAAGAAATATGAATTTCTATCCAGATTCATGTTAATGACTATTTAACTCATGCCCCAAATGGGAGTCAATGACTAGTCACATTTCAATGATTTTTTATTTACAACCAATCACAGTCGTGTTTCACCTATAATTTACCAACTAAAGTTTATCATAATAAAGAAAGCATCTCCTTTTTAACATTCTGAATAGGTCATAGCATTATTTTGCAGTGACTGACTCTCTAAGAAATACAGCTACCAGATTGTATATATAGTGTGCATGAATGTCGACACGTAGCGCATGCGGGAGTTTATATAAAAACATTTGTAGCAATTGATTATACCACCAAAAAAAAGAAACCACTGTTTGCACTTTCTTAAATGTATTTTTTTCCCAGGTAATATAACATTCCAGAAAAATATAATTGTTATGGGACATCAGAAATGAATTAATATACAGTTTGATGTGTTTCATTTTTTCTCCACCAGAGTGCATTCTTACAATATTGCATTCCTTTATAAATAAAATGATCTGGTTGCAGGATGAACAAAAGAAGCAGATGAAGCATACCAATAGTTTCTCATTTGTTTTCAAACATCGCCGTTTACATTAAATATATAACTATTTTAAAATAATGATTTGTGAGTATACAGCTTAATTTTATTCGTTAAATAGTCCTAACAAATGCCACTCTTGATTTCCAAATTATCTAGATAAATTGGAAATCACTCATGGCATTACTTATGATAATTTAACTGATGTTTCTTGTATAAAAAAATATTAAAGATAAATATATATTAAAATAAAATAATCCCTTATTATTAAAATATGGGTAACTATCCGGCTTTAAAATCCCGAATCAATCAAGAAGTTCTTTTGATTGGGAATGTATGGTTCTGATGAACAGCTACTGTTTTCATATGTAGGATATTTTTGTTTTCATCTGAATCATTTTCAGGTTTGAGCAAGGTCTGTATTAGAGTTATAACTTAAGATCATATCTGCATATACTGGTTACAGGGAACTCTTCATTGTGTAAGACAGGTCTGATTGCAGATAGCAAATTTGGATACTTTAACTGTATATTTATTAAACAAAAATAGCAATCAGTTACATGATCCATTCCCTCCAAATCATGGGAATTGCAAACGGTATATGATGTGTACTATATTCCACCCAATCAACAACCTAACACATGAAACACAGCATATATTTGGGGCCCAGTTTTTATCAAAATCACCAACTTGACGGCCAAAGTAAAGCAAATAACACTTTTTCACAAGTCACGTGAAATTTTGCCTCTGAGACTTGAATGTCAGCTCACCACAAATGTAGCATAAATTACCTGCATGATTTACTTTCTAGTCATGATGAAAAACATAACACTAAAATACAGCACAAAACAATACACTTCTAAACAGAAAGGAAGGAATATTACATTAGTGATATTCGTGCCAATAAACTTACTGTCAACTCAGTACTGACACATCACAATGTCAAATTAACAGGTCAAAACATGAATGAATCTTCTGATGCTTCAGCTTGATATATAATTTCCTTAAGTACAGTTTGAATAAAGTCGCTGCAGATAAGATAAATGTTCCTATAACATGTCAAAGAGAATGCTAGAATCAAATTTTAAAAAGTAGCTGTCACAAAAAAGAAAGAAAAAATAAAACTGTGCCTATGGAAAAATTCTGACTGCATATGTGAATTCAGTATGAAAAATGCACATTAATCAGATTTCTTGTGAAGAAAACCTTGTTGGCCAGTGTTATTGGCATACTTTTAATTGTGTAAAAATCTGTAGGCTAAGAACCTGTTTGTGTATTCTACTTCACCTTATCTCGTAATGCATTACAGGGGTTCTTGACATCCCAATTTCTGTTTTTAAAAATCTTAAACTAAAACTGTAAAATGGTTACTCTTACAGTTATGTTACAGTACATAAATGGGAATTAAACATTATTTGATAAAATACACAACACAGAAATTAGGGACAAATGTCATATTCAAGACATAACCAAATTTATTATAGATAGATGAAAATATTGGAAGGGTCATATAGAAAGAATGGAAGACAACCAACTTGCAAAAAGAGCTAAAGAAGATAGACCAATGGATGGGAGAAGAACAAGAGGAAGACCAGCCAAGAGATGGATAGACAGTGAATGCACATCCAATATGTCTCCCTCTGAGGAGTGAAAATAAAATAAACAGGATGAAAATCCTACAAATTATGATTAAGAAGAATAAGAAGATATAAATGGGAAACATAGCTTATTTAAAAGAGGGGGGAAAAGTATGAGTATTTGAGAATAAAGTACTTAGGAATATTTCTGGACAAATGAGAGGCAGGCAGGTGAATGGAGAAAATTGAATAACAGTGAGCTACATTATCCTTATGAGAAACATGATGCAATAAGAACAGTTAATCTCGTAGACTGCAATGGCCAGGATATGTGGTATGAATGGGGATTTTAAAGAGGGGCATGGAAACTTGTAGGAAAATCAGAGTGAACCACATAGTAGAAATGTTAATATCTGTATAACCCTGGTAAAGAGGAAGAAAGGCCTTACAGTCTTAACTTCATAAGGTAAAAATAAAACCATTATTATTATTATTAGATACGATTTATCAGAGATGGAAACAGGAAACATAATCAAAATTGATATAAATACTGTAAAAAAGGAAATTATGAGAGTGAAAAATGGTAGTAATGCCGGCCCAGGAAATATTGCTATAGAATTGATTAAAAGTGGCAGTCAGAAGTTATTGGAAATGATCACTGTACTGTTTAATAAAATAATAAATGGTGAAGAAGAGTGAAAAGTCGCTATTGTAACATCGATACATAAGAACGGAGACAAGAGAAAGTGTGAAAATTATAGAGGCATATCAGTAACAAGTACATTAAGTAGAATATATGGATATATACTAAGTAAAATGATTGATTTAGAATACCAGGATAAAGAAATGGAAGAACAGTCTGGTTTTAGAAGTGGTAGGTCATGCACAGATAATATATTACGCACAACACTAATGATAGGAAAAAAAGAGGTACTAACAGAGATATACATTTGCTTTTTGTCGATTTAACCAAGGCATATGAAAGTATTCCTCAAAAAATGTTATGGAAAACTTTAGACAATTCTAACATTGCCAAAAAATTAATAGAAGCTATAAAAGCATTATACAAAGGATCTATTTTGAAAATAAAAATTGGAAATCATGTAACAGAGGGATTTACTATTACAAAAGGTTTAAGGCAAGGTTGCAGTTTATCTCCAACTCTTCAAAATTTATCTCGAAAGAGTAGTAAGAGATTGGAGGAAAAAATGTCAAAAAATGGGCATACCAATCCAAAATACACATGTATATTCATTAAATTTTGCAGATGACCAGGTATTAATAGCACAAGACCACGATGACATAAAAAACTAAAAGAAGAATATGAAAAATGGGGACTTTATATAAACATTGAGAAAACTAAATATCTGTGCATAAGAGAAGAAATGGAAAATATAAATTTCAACAATGGAGAAGAACTAAAACCTAATATTGAATGCACTTATTTAGGAACAAAATTAGACCATTTAGGCAATAACACAGTGGAAATTAAAAATAGAATCGCTCAAACAAAACAAGCAATAAATGCTTTAAACTTTGTTTGGTGGAGCAAAAATATTTCAAAAAATAGAAAATTACAAGTATATCAAACCATAATTCAGAGCATTTTAACATATGGTGCTGAAGTCTGGCAAATTCCTGCCAGGGAAACGAAAATAATTTTAAGTACAGAATGGATGTTTTAAGAAGATCAGCTGGAAACTCTAGAATGGATAGAATACAAAATAAAGAAATAAGGGAAATTATGGGTGTAGAAGAGGAGCGGGACATCATAGACATTATAGAAAAGAAAAGATTACAGTGGCATGGCCATGTCAAAAGAATGCCAGAGCAAAGATTGCCTAAAATTGTTATGGAATGGATCCAATAGAAAGGAAGAAGACTGAAGAAAACTTGGATAGAAGGGGTACAAGCAGCTATGAATATCAGAGGATTGGAGGAAGATCAATGGATGGACAGAGAGGAATGGCGTTTGGTTTCCGGAAGACGGCGGCAGCTGCCATGATACCGGATGATTATGATTATTATTAGAATGAGGTGAGATTTGAGGGAGGCGTATTAAACAGGCTCATTAGCTCAGGATAGGGATGTATGGATACCTTAAAACCGCGCGGTCATGAATCTCTACGTTCGATAGTGCCAGTTTTACCTTGACAGGTCTCTCAGTAATGTAGGTGAACTGCGGTCCTCTTTGACCGCATTCATGTTAGTTACGCATATTTGGTTTAGATGGCAGTGCGAGCAGTGTTTGTTTCACCTGTGTGTAGAGGCAGGGTAGAGGTGTGTAGCGACTTCAATGTGGGAGTAGAACACGAAACGTGAAGCAGTGCGGGTTATTGTGTGTTTATAATGTTGTGTTATGTGTTAAGATGACTTGAATATCAGTAATCACATTTAGTTTACAGTGTATTGAATAAAGTGAATTGTTTTGAACGGATTACGGCGCGTGTCTACAGCTGAATTATTCAAAACGTGAGTTTCTGCATACATATGTTTATAAAGAGGGCTTGTATATTTACAATATAATATAATCATCATATCGCATTATGCCCTTTAAACGCAATTTTCAGACGATAAAAACTACTTATCACTAATTTCTGTCAGTTGAATTTAATAACATTTAAAGTCTAAAGTGGATTTCTAAATTCAGGATCTACTGCCATTGAAATATTTTTATAACAGGCTGACTAATAAATCACAGAAATAGAACAGTCATAATACAGTTTGATATGGAAAACGCATATTAAATCAAGTACTAAAACACATTATAACAAATTTGAAGAGCTCAAATGCAAAACAAATTATATCCTTTTTTTACTTTTCTCAGAAATAAGCAAAATGTGCTAACAATTTATTTTGATATTTATTTTGTAATATTATTTTTTCATACTATTCTTTCAATGGTAAGATGATTTAGAGCAAATATTGGCCTTCAATACTCTCTCTTCGTCAAATTATTTAACTATGAAAAATTGATGTAACTTGATTTGCACCGATCAGTATATTTAACTTGTTTTGCACTTTATTGTGACGTGAGTAAAATCGATTTATTAACACTACTTCTGTGAAATAATTATATAATTGTTGTTAATACAAACCATGATATTATTACGGAAGTAATATTTTGAAGAAGTAATAAAAAGTAGTATAATATGCAAGACTAATAGTTCAAAATCAGGTTGAGAAGACAAGTTATAACGACTGGGGATCCGACATGCTGACCACATGTCACCCCTACACTGGTTGGATGATCGTCTACCTCTGTGATTAACACATATGGATGTAAGGCTAAAGCAGCCGGCTGGTAGGCCAAGGGCCTTCTAGGCCTGTCGCGCCTGGAGTGGAATGGAATAGTTCAAATTGTCAAAAGTCTGTATTGAATATATACATCAATCATAACTAATAAAATAACTTGTTCATTTCAAATTTAGGCCAGTCTGTTGGTCACACACGTTCTACAGATTTTTCGTGATCAGCACAATTATAGTTCTCATGAGGTACGTCTAGGTCATCCGAAACTGCTGTTGGTGATGATGATAGTTGTTTGTAGAAGTTAAGCCAGGGATCATCTCTGAAATTTAGTCCACTTTTTGCAAGGATATTATGAATTTCCCTTATTTTGAGCTGAGATACTGGTCTCGAAGTAGTTGTGACTGTAGGAAGACGCTCCAAATGACTGAATCCTCTCTTAAGTAGTGAAACTGGAATGCCAGTGTTACTGAAGAAAAATGGTTCCACTGAAACTTTAATTGACTTCCCATTCCTGCAATGTTTGTCCTTCACTAATACAATACTTTTGCAGTTTGAATCGCATTCAGTAGTTTATAATTCTGTAAATAACTGGACTTCAAATACGTTTACCAGTAACACTCTTTACAAAGTATTCGACGGAAAGGCTTCTAATCTCTTTTACGATTAGATTTTAGTGTTCTATTTCTAGCAGCTGCTTGTAATTTAGTATGCTGCAGTAGGAAATTGTCTTGTTGGACATTATTTTCATTTGCAAAGAGCGTCTTTCTGAATTCAATGACATCTTTTTCAGAAATCTCATAGCATTGAAATGTTGTCCGTTCTGAATTGTTTGTAATATGTTTGCATGGCTGTGACTTCCACACAAACGAATTGAAGGGTGCAAATGGATCACTATACTTTCTTCTTTCCCTATCTGTATCATTACGCTTCCTTTTCCTGGAACCCACATTTTCTTCATAAACTGCCACCATTTCTTCCACATTCTCCATCTTGCTACTCGCGTAAATTGAAACATTCAGTTTGCATTCTGTTACAAACCTCTGCAACATTACGTTCAATTACTTAAGATAAAATTTTGAAAGTCATTATTACGAACAAAATAACAAAAATGGATATAACTTAAAATGGACCAAACAGATTTTTGGATGTAACTTGTTTTGAATCAAACGAAGGTTTTTAACGTCTTGTAAAACAAAAGGATATAACTTTTTCTGCACAGAATACAGCACAATCACATGTAGAGGACTCCTACTAAGGGATTGGCAGTAATAACTCAATATTTAAAAAAAATGGATATAACTCGTTTTGCATTTGAGCTTTTCATTTGTTAGTTTCTTTAGAAAACAGATCATAATGCTCAGATTAATTATTGCCCAGATTTTTATAGTGAAATATCCGTAAAAAATGCAAATTGAAATTAAAGCAGGAGAACAGCTAGTTTCATTATTTCATGGTACTAGAAAGCAATCACACAAACATTCCATAATGTTCTACTAATAAGTGAGGTATAAAGGAGGACAATATAGGATTTGAAGTGATCGGAAAGGTGGGCATAATACGATTTGAAGTGAACGCATTAATTGAATACCGATTTTTCACGGGATCTAATAACTGTCGTCATCATTGGATAGAGAATATCATGCAATGGTCTAAAACTCAATTTTGTAAAAAAAGTGAACTTATACCAGTTAAAAAGTATCAATTCATTTGAGACAGACACTCTGCGCTGTAGCATATCTAATTAAGGCAACACGCTACAAGCAGAAAGGTCGATGGTTCGAGTACCAGTTGGATCAGAAATTTTAAATCTACCCAAATATTCTGGAGGCACAATAACCCTGGGGTCTACCAGCCTTTAACGGAAATAAGTACCGGACGCTTATTCTGGGGTTAAAGGTGGCCGTCATGCAGGGCTGACAACCTGACTGACATTTCATGTCGATTGTCTAAAAAAATTTGGGAGTCTTAGGGCTGCATGCAAATACATTTGTCTCTGGTGAGTTGAGTTTTCCATGAGCAAGTGCAAAGTTCGAATTAGCGAGTCGCTGACTGGTCATACATTAAAGTAGTTTTTTTCGTAATATTGGCAAGAAATTACCCAGAATTCTCAGCGATAAAACCACTTCCATTATTTTCGTCTGGTAGAGGAACGCATTTACGCTTGCGTCCCGCAAATAAAACCGTATACGACGACGTCTGCATTGTGTGATATTACACCGATTCTCCTGTTCTTCCAGTTGAATTCTTTGGTAGACTCTTATCAAATTCCTCTTCTCCGCATATACCGAAAACATGATCGAAGTCTGCAAGGTCCAACATCTTGGATAAAGCAGCAAGGTACGCAGCAAGGTTTCAAAGTACATCGGTTACCATCGGGTTGCTCACGATTCGTTCTCTACAAAGTCACCTCGCCAGGTAGCTTAGGAATTTCGACAATTATTATCGCATGAACAGATTTTTGAGTATGCAAAAACGTCTTTGGATGCAACTTTCTCAGCAGAGAACGACTTTTATGGTCTAATGCATTCATAGATACGACCCTTAAACCTCCCACCATCCCAAGAGTCTCCTGAGGCCTGTAACGGGACCACTTTACCTTACCTAACTCATTTGAGAAGTTTGTTTTCAAAAGTCTTTTGTTCATTTTCCTAAATCATGGGATGTAATCTGATGTGATTTTGGTGTAGACAAGACTTCTTAATTACAATAACCAGTTTCAACACAAGTTTGTAGTGATTTAAAGATGTTCTAAAGACAATGTATGTATACCCTTAGACAAAAAAAGAGGCATCTCTTGATTCTATCAACCGATCGGGGAACTTCGTGAGCACTCGCAGAAGCTTTATTCACATTAACACGTTTTCAGTAATTGTACTGTGTCGTTTGCTAGCTAACGCAGTGCACACTCAAGTAACGCAAAAGAGAGAGCTTGCCTTTGTGTGTTCCCGTAGTCGAGAGGTTTAACATACAACATCTGCGTTCGTAAGTTCACGGGTTCGATTCCCGTTATACTTTTTTTATACTGAATGTTAGGATAGCATTTCGCCTGTAATATAGTTTCATATTTAATTTTATATTTGAGTTTTATGGCTTTAATGCATACACAAAACACATAAATGAAAACATTCTAATAATTAAATGAAGAAAGAAAATAATATCTTCTAAAACAGTGACGTCCAAACTACGGCCCGCGGGCCAGATAGGCCCTCATTCATTTTTTATTCGGCCCCTATAGGCCAGTAAGCATTCTAATAAATTATAATATACTAAAGATAGTCCTATAATATTAGTCTATCAGTAATGAAACAAGAACTTGTGAAATATGTTATAACGACATAACAAGAAAAGTAGCAAATCAACACACGCGTATAACAACAACAACAATAATAATAATAACAATAAACAATAAAAAAAGGTATAGTCATATTAAAAGAATAGCAGACAGATTCCGAAGAAGAATACAAAAATGGGTGCCACTTAGTAGAAGAAGAGGAAGAGGGCTGCCAAAATAACGTGGATTATGGTGTTTTGAGCAACGTGAGAGGAAAAGGACTGTACGATGGAGATTGGGATGATAGAGATATGAACGAAAATGACAATAGATTAACTGAGAGCTGAAATATATTGTGAAACCTGCTAATAAATAAACAAATAAAAAATAATCATCATCCACAAAAGCTACAATAGGGCCTATGGCCCGGGCCACCTTGATGTTTCTTCCATTTGGCCCGCGATACAAATAAGTTTGGGCGGCTCTGTTCTAAAATGAAAACTTTTACAAAATTAATATCGGGTGTGTGAACCCTCAGCATCTAATACCGCCCTCAATCCTCGGGGCATTGATGCAATCAAATTTCTACAGGCACGTGGACAATCGTCTAGAACATCCCAGGCGTCTTGAATTTGTGCCATAAGCGATCTTTCGTGCATCTGCAGGCCAATTAGAGTTCATCTCTATTTTCAACTTAGCTCACACATTTTCGATTGGATTCAAATCAGGTGAACAGCGAAATTTGATTTGCCTTCTCCTTTAACAATCAAATCAAAATTAGCTAAACACATTTCAGAAAGCGGCCACAATTTCAACAATATCGATAATACAATGTCAATTATACACAGAGAAAACAACAGACACAAAATTAACATTTTAGAAGAAATCGAAATTATCAAGAAAGTCAAAAATACAAACATTCTCAACGAAAATATGCCTAATGAGCAAAACCCTCTATTAGACATACAGTTAATTCAATACTACTACAACAACTCCAGAAGATGAAGCATGCATCGAAAGGCCTAAAGTGAAATCAACGAAAATTTTAAATAGTTGAGGAAGACGGTAGTATACAAGGTAAAAATAAATAATAGTTTAAAAAACTAAAACAAACCAAACTAAAAATGAAAAATAGTTTTAATTTCCAAAACGCTTGGGATAAAATTAAAGTTGTCAACAAAAAATCATCTCCAACATATCTAGAATAAAACTAGAGTTATCTAAAAAAAAATACTATCAAAAGCGTGGGGTGCCCCATATCAATTAATATATTTGATAATAAACAGATATTGGTAAAATTAAAGTCTCTAAGAAGAAAAGCATGCCCGGTATCTCCTGCACTCTTTAGTATATATATAGACGAGATCATTGTACAATGGCAATCAAATTTAACCACAGAGTTTAAAGTTGGCAGTACGATTCTAAATACCATACATACTGTTTGCAGACGATCAGACAATCCTTAGCTCTTCAGAAGACAATTTACAAATAGCAGCATATAAATTAAACGAAATAGCAAATAAATTCAATATGACAATCTCTGAAAGTAAATCGAAAGTAATGGCATTCAACGGGAAATTCCATATGAGGTGTAAAATCAGTATTAATAACAGTATAATACAACAGGTGAACAATTTTAATTATTTAGGATGCAATGCATCATACTGCCAGAAGGAAGATATTAATATTAAATTAAATAGATTTTACAGAATGTGTGGCACTATAAGATGGACACTGAAAAATAAAACTTTGAGGAGCACACAACTAAAATTTTACAAAATTATGGCAGTCCCTGTCTTAACATATGCAAGTGAAAATTGGACTCTTAACCGTTCAGACAGAAGGAAAATAGAAGCTGCAGAAATGAAGTTCCTACGTTCAGTAGCGGATGTGACAATTTTGGACAAGAAAATAAGTGAGGATATTAGGAAGGACTTAAATATCTTTAATTTAACAAATAAAATTGACAACATGAGAAACAACTGATATGAACATGTCAAGAGAATGCCCACAGATAGAATCCCTCAGCTGTTACTAAAGTACAAACCAATAGGACATAGAAATGTTGGACGCCTATTTACTAGATGGGAGGATTCATTAAATCCCACTTGATGTGAAAACAGGTCAAAAGGCCTAATTTTATGAAGCAGAAGAAGAAGAAGAAGAAGAAGAAGAAGAAGAAGAAAACGTAAAAACCATAAAAAGCACCCCACGCTTTTGATGGTAAAATTATTTTTTTTGTAGATAACTAGTTTTATTCTAGATGTGTTGGAGATGATTTTTTTGTTGACCACTTTAATTTTATCCCAAGCGTGTTGTAAATTAAAACTATTTTTCATTTTTTAGTTCGGTTTTCTAATAAAGCGTGTTGTTTTAGTTTTTTTTAAACTATTATTTATTTTAAATTTTTTAGTATGGTTTTCTAATAAAGCGTGTTGTTTCAGTTTTTTAAACCATTATTTTTTTTTAATTTTTAGTTTAATTGATTGTCATAAACTGGAATCCCATGAAAATTTAATTGCTTAATACTCCTCTAAAAAAATCCTCCGGTCTGGATTTGAACCAGCGGCCTATGGATTACTGAAATTATATACCACTGCAGTCCACCGCTCTACCAACTGAGCTCTTACAACGATTGACTAAAAAGTCGATAAATCCGCAACCTATTACACCGGTTTTAATTTATTTTCTGATGATTATGGCCAGGATTTTAAAAAAAATAATTAAATTATTGTATTGTCATGAGTCCTTTACAAGAATACAAAGTTTCAAGTCGATCTAATGTTTTTAAGTGGGTGAAAATCGTGTTCAAAGATTCCGTTACATAAATACAGGTCCGTTACATAGACAGATACAGGTCAAGTTACGTACTAATACAATTTTCATTAGATATCGTGAAAGGCTATCAAATAAGCATTCTATTTCTCCATAGAACTCATCCTTGATCTTGTCATCTTTATCTTCTGTGCGAGCGTGTGCATTTACGATTATAAAATCATGTCGTTTACCCTTTAGAATTATGTATGATATCCTATCAATGACAAATTTAATATCTCGGATAGCGGACAAGATCCTCCTTCTGACTAAAAAACCCGTTCCAAATTCAGGTCTCTCTGCCACCCCGTAGTATAATGTAAAGCTTCCTGATTCCTGACTACCTTCTCCTGGCCATCTAACTTCCTGTAAAGTGGCTATATCCAAGGGCGATTTTTCTAATTCCCGCGTTAATATCTCTAGTGCCCCGCTATTGTATAAAGTCCTAATATTCCATGTTCCTAGGAACATGTCCCTAGATTTCAAATATCTAGAAAAAATAATTACAAATAGTGTAAAAGTACCTATAAATGGAGAAACTAAACTAAGATAAAGAGAGGCAGAGAGAATACATTTAAATATAATTAATATTCCGTAATAAATATAGTTTTTATGTAATATAATTTGGTGTGTACTACATTTCTCTCAGAGTCGCTTGAAGATAGTAGTGCGCCCAGTCCCCCGGTTTATTTCTGGATATTTACCAAGTATCAAGAAATAAACCGTATTACTCCGTTGCCTTTGACATTGGAAGGGTATCCCAATCCGCCGATTGGTCATTGTCGCTGGTTTCTAATATCTTCAGCGACATAAGCGTCAAATTTGGAAAATGTGTGTATTAACAAATACCATAATTAATTAGGCCAAGATCGTTCGTTTTAAACTGTTAAGATAACAACCTGAATCGCTATCTCAATTCTGTAGTAAACCTAACTTACGGACACTATTACACTCGCGAACATATAAACTCCTGGCCGACCTGTTGTGGCAAGACCCGGGAAATTTCGCAATCTGTGGCCCAGCAGTGCCCGCCTGTCACTGTTTTACATGAGCCTCTCAATAAGTGGGCTGCGCCAACGCGCTGAGATAACCACAAGCTCACTAACTGTGTCCTGGGGACTCACTGACCAAATGACAGCTGCCAGATACTCGGAACTAACCCTATCTCATGCTAAGCATCTATCCCCACACCACACATGTAAATTAACATCAGCGGTGCGTTTAATTCCCCTCTGTGGAAGAAGATGACTCCACTTCATAAACCGAGATCACCACAGACAATTTACTGGTCCCGCCCTGCGGTCAGAGCCTTTACCGGAACTAGATGTTATCTCACAGTTTCTTAAAACTAAATTATCCTAATCTAAATCATTCCTGTATAAATATATCCCACATTCTTCTGTTAATATCTTCTTCGTTGATGAACTTCCATTTCGTGATTTCGTCCATAAAATACAATCTGAAATAACAGTTGCTAGGAAATGTTTCCATTGTTACGTAATTTTATAATGATTTTTTTTTACATTTTTATTTGCAATTTAGTTACCAAGGAAATTTCCACTTATTTTCATTCCCTCGGATATTAGTTGTTATGGAAATTTCTTGTTATATTCTTATTTTATCATAATAATTATCATCACCTTCACTTCAAGGTTTAGGAGATTCGCCTGTTCCGAATTCCCAATGATTCCTTCCATCTCTTCCTAGGTCTTCCTATATCCCTTAATCCCTTTGGTTTATAATGATATGCTATCTTGGGCAATCTTGTTTCTTCCATTCTCTGAACTTGCTGTTCCCAGCCAACGCGGTGTTATTGAATTCTGTCATTTATTTAATACATACTTCTTCTTAATTTCTTATTTCTTCATTTCTTATGTGGTCCAATTTTGTGGATCCTTTGGTCCTTCTTAGAAAGGCCATTTCTGCACTTTGTATTCTACTCGAACTCCACTTATTTGTTACCCAGGACTCACTGCCGTATAAAAGTACGGTGCCGCCATTGTTTTGTAGAACTTCGATCTTGTATCCTGGAGTTTTCTTGCTGACTTATTTAATACGTCTTAATTAATTAATTTTATGGTAGAAACGTAACTGATATTTTTCTCGTCCGGCCATGACACGAGAATTGAACGTCCGGACAGGACAACGTCTGTCGGGTTCGCTAGTAAATAAATAAATACATAATAAAAATAAAAATAATAATAATAATAACATTAATAATAATAAATACGTATACGAATGTGTCTAAATGGCACAAAGAGTAGGGTGCGTGTAGGCAAACAGTTTTCGGACAATTTTGAAATCGAGAATGGGTTGAAGCAAGGACATGCACTATCTCCTCTACTATTTAATTTTGTACTAGAACATGCCATCAAATCTTTAGAGGATGAGGAAGGCCTACAACTCAATGGTATTAATAAGCTGTTAGTTTATGCTGATGATGTAGTACTATTGGCCGATAGCGAGGAGATACGAGTAATATAAAGCGTATAAAAATATATCATTTAACATTGTTATAACCTCAACGGTATAAAAAACAATTATGAACTTAAAAAGTATAGATTAATTCAAATGACGAAATAAAATGTATTTAATTCATAAAACGTTTTAATACAAATATCACGAAAAAAAATTGCGTAATTGAAGACGCGAACCTGCGATCTTCACTAAGAGAAACAGTGACCGCATGCTTTACCGCTGACCTATCAGGAGGACACGTAGGAGACTCTTCAGTTTATGCCACATAACACAGTAGCTATTATGACTAGTTTCCTAGTTTGAACCCAGCGCTGTGCCGAGTATGACTTAGAAGAAATGTGCGTTCAAGAGATGACTTTTTTTTTTGTCGAAGGGTGTACATGGTTGATCTAACAAGAATGCAGACACATGTCACTTTAGGTACAAGAGACGTTTTAAAAATAACTTCGCTTCAAGATTTATTATTAATATTGAATCAAACTATTAATATTATTTGACATTCAATAAAAACCAGAGGGAAAGTATCCAATAGGTAGCACAAGAATGAGGTGAGAGAAAAACATTAACCGTGATTTGAGAGAGGTGAATAATTCACCTGCATAATTATTATACAGGGAATGTTGAAAAATATTAGATCAGGATATGGATGTATGGCAAGCTTATGTTTCTGCAGCCATGAACCAAAATTTACTCAATATGGTACACACACACACATAGGCCTCTCTCTCTCTCTCTCTCTCTCTCTCTCTCTCTCTCTCTCTCTCTCTCTCTATATATATATATATATATATATATATATGTTATAATTAAATGTTTAACATTGAGCAATGCAAGCTTAATATGGTATGATAAGAAAAATAAGTGCCTGGACGGGATTCGAACCCGGATCTCTGAGTCTGTACCTCAGCGTGATATCCATTACACTATCAGGCGAATCCAATTCAAACACTTATTTTTCTTATATATGTATTATATTCTCCATTATTACTAGATGTCGCGAGAACTCGGTCTTCACTGCCACCTAGTAGCTGACTATAACACGTAAGCAAATTAAAGAGAATATTTTACTTTATAGCAGTGACGCTTTATAGTAAAAATAAAGTAAAAATATTCTCTTTAATTTGCTTACTTGTTATAGTCAGCTACTAGGTGGCAGTGAAGACCGAGTTCTCGCGACATCTAGTAATAATGGAGAATATAATACATATATAAGAAAAATAAATGTTTGAATTGGATTCGCCTGGTAGTGTAATGGATATCACGCTGAGGTACAGACTCAGAGATCCGGGTTCGAATCCCGTCCAGGCACTTATTTTTCTTATCATACCATATATATATGGCAAGTTACGGCGCAAAAAATGGACATCCGAATTTGGATACAATTTTGCCTTTAAAATGAATTAGGAACATAAAAGATGAAAATACGGAATGTCCAGAAACGAAACAGCAAAATAACATGTTTTAAGCGCCCACTATACAAAGCTTGGTACAGAACTACGGGACTTTGCGCTGGTTTGAGTCTACGTGGGAGCAGACATTTTATCGTGGTATTTCGGCCAGTATGAGAGGAATTTGAGTAGCTACAATAAGTAGCGGTTCCAGTTTGAGAAAATCAGTTATAACGACTGGGGAACCCAAAATGCTGATCACTTTTTTTGCACGCCGCGTCGCCGTAATGAGTTAAGGTAATACGCTACGAGCCAGAAGGTCACGGTTTAGAGTCCCGATGGGGTCAGGATTTTTAAATTGATCTAAACTTTGCGCGGCGGCAGCATAGTCCTGGGATCGACTCAGCCTCTAAAATAAGAGTACCAGGCGCTTATTTTAGGGGTAAAGTCATTATTCACGCAGAGATAACAACCCGGCTAACATCTTGTGCCGATTCTATAGAAAGGTGGGAGCCTTGACCTCCTACCAGAAGGGCCTCTTAAGGCCTGTAGTGGAATCACTTTACCTTTTACTATATAAATACATCATTGTTATATTCTTATTAGCGAATTTTATGTGATATCTAACTCACTCACTGCCACTATCGAGCCCTAAGATTCATTGCCGCAGAGACATATGCTCTCCATATATCCCCATCCTGAGCCAATGTTTTACAATCATCTCCTGTTAATTCATCTTCCGTAAATCATGGTTAATATTACTCTCCCACCTCATTTTTGTCCTATCAATTAGGCGCTTTCCCTCTTGTTTTCCTACAAGGTGTTTGCATCCTCCTCTTCCATTCCTCGTTCGTCCAACATGTCCAGTCCATCGTAGTCTTACGAGACTTAACTATTCTTATTACATTAGTTTCCTATAAAGATCATGTAGCTCACTGTTATGTAGTCTTCTCCGTTCAACACTCTGTTCGCCTCTAATAATTGTATTTAATAAAGTAACAGAAAGACGTGCATGGGAGCTTCTTGTACGAAAACCAGAGGGAAAACGTCCAGTTGGTAGATCAAGAATGAGGTGGGAGAATAACATTACCTATGACTTGAGGGAAGTAGATTATACAGGAAATGATTGGAAAACATTAGCTCAGGATAGGGATGTATGGAGAGCTTTTGTCCGCGTGGTCATGAACCTACGGGTTCGATAGTGCTAGTGAGTTAGTTTAGTTAGTTAACAAATATTGGGAGCACGCCTCGCCGCGCCGTAGCGTAGTGGTTAAGGAACTACGCTACAAGCCGGAAGGTCGAGGGTTCGAGTCCCTGTAGGGTCACGATTTTTAAACTGACCCAAACCTTCTGGCGGCACTATGACCCTGGAGTCGACTCAGCCTCTAACGGAAATGAGTACCAGACGCCTGTTCTGGGGGTAAAGGCGGCCGTCACGCAGGGCTGACAACCCTGCTGACATTAAGTGCCGATTGTCTAAAAAAACTGAAAGCCTTAACCTCCTACTACTCCAAGGGCCTCCTAAGGCCTGTAGTGGGATCACTTTACTTAGTTAACAAATATTGTTACTTTTGACTATTTATACTTTACAGTCACTTGTTCCATAACAAACAAGTATAGCGTTCTATCTACGTAGGTCAAATGTCGAAGTTGTCGTGTCGGATTATATACGCAAAGTATATTACCTACAAAACTTACATTGTTTATGTCAACTGAATGTCATTCTTTTGTTGCTGTACCTTTAGTCCATCGGTTTCCAAAAATTGATGTTTGTTTTGTGGGTAATAAACTTCATAATTGAATGAAGAGGTGCATGGAAGCTTCTTGTAGGAACACCAGAGAGAAAATATCCAGTTGGTAGACAAAGAATGAGATGGGAGAATAACATTAACCATGATTTGAGGGAAGTAGATTATGCAGGGGATGATTGGAAAGCATTAGTTCAGGATAGGGATGTATGGAGATCCATGAACCCACGGGTTCGATAGAGCCAGTGAGTTAGTTATTGTATATCTGCCTAACTTGGCAAAGGGAGAGATGGAGGTATAAGGGTAGATCCTTGACCGCTTTCGCCAGTTACAAAAGAAAGAACCCAACCTGTTGTCAGTTTTCGTCTTCCCCCTTTCCCTATTAACATCAGGCGAAGAAACACCGACAACACTGGTGCGAGTGAGAGAAGTGAGCACAGCTGTCTCTGTCTACAAATTTCTTGCAAAGTAAGCCAGACGAATAATAGTTATTTGACAATCAAGTCCCATAGACTGCGATGGGCAGGACATGTGGCACCGAATGGGGAATGAAAGAGAGGCATGGAAACTCCTTATAGGAAAACTAGAGGAAAAGCACCCGGTAGATAGGCACAGGAATGAGGTGGGAGAATAACATTAACCATGATTTGAGGAAGTTAATTATACGCAACCACTTCAGGATCACTAGGAAAATATTAGATGTAGGAACTTTTTCTGAACTTGTTCGTAAGTCTGAAGATGCCCTTGACAAAACGAAGTTTTTGTCTCGTTCTGGTTCTGAGTTCTTTAGGTAGTTACAATAAAGTCTTTTTATCAGGGCTTCTGACTTTAGTGAATCCCGAGTTTTATTTCCGGTCAGATCAGAAGAATTTTTCCTTAAAGGACGTCCTTGATCCGGAATTTAAGTTAAGTCTAGGATTCAGGACTCTCCTGGTGCTTCGTTAACATTCATAACCCACCATATCATCGGGTAATGTACTCTGCCTTCCAGGCGACCCAGCCTCAGAAGTGCCAGGAGAGAATGCCTGTAATGTCGTAAGATAATGGGGGGGGGGAAGGGGAAAAAGATGGATTAGTCGTCCATTATATTTAAACATTTATTTATTCTCAGGTCTTTGACATCTTCCTTCGCCCATTTAAATATTTTATACCCAATCTCATTCCCTTCCCCAAGCCTCTTTTTTCCATTGCTCTGACTCCTTCCTGTCGAATTCCATTCATGAATCTTCTCCGGCAATATGTTTTCCATCATCCTTTTTGTATGTCCAAATCGTCTTAATTGTGCTGTTTTTTACTACTATTACTACTATTACTACTACTACCACTACTACCACTACTACTACTACTACTACTACTACTACTAATAATAATAATAATAATTATTATTATTATTATTTATTTATATACAGAATTTTAATGTTTACACATCTTTCTGTGCCTAACGTTTTATATTTCTTCTCCACTCGTCTCTCTCCATCCAATCCTTGTCCTCCAGTCATCTTGCTCTCATTCCAGTTCTTATTTCCTGCATCCACGAGTTTCGAGATCTTCCTCTCCTCCTTCTTCCAGGTGGACACCATTCCAATGTTTTCCTGGGTAATCTTTCTTCTTGCATTCGTCGTATGTGCTCATACCAATTTAATTGCTTATACCGTATATAATCTACTATTGAATAACCAATATTCATTTTTTTCTCTTATGACAGTATTTCTTATTTTGTCTAATTTTGAACATCTTGCTGCTCTCCTCAAGAAATCCATTTCCATCGACATAAGTTTTTGTTCTAAGTTTTTGTTGAATTTCCAAACTTCAGCTCCATATGTGACAGTACTTCTCACTATTGAATTATATATTTGTAACTTATTTTTCCTGGTTATATGTCTGTTTCATAAGACTCCATTCATCATTGCTGTTATTGCTCTACCTTTATTTATTCTGTACTTAATATCACTTTCTTGTTTATCTTCTTTATCTAATTTTACTCCCAGATACTCAAATTCTTCACATCCTCTAATATACCCGTTTTCATCTTCTAATATCAAATCTTCGGTTTCGGCTCCACATCCCATATAAAATGTTTTTTTCTAAATTGATTTTCAAACCCCAGTCATCGTATTCGTCCAATAATTTTCTGAACATAAACTCCATGTCTTCATATTCTTGAGCAATTATTATCTGGTCATCCGCAAATAACAGTGTATATATTGTATTTGTTGATCCATCTCCAATCGGTACTCCCATTCCTGAACATTTTCTGCTCCAGTTTGACAGTGCTTTATGTATAAATATCTTAAATAATGTTGGTGATATGCTACATCCTTGACGAAGGCATTTTGTTACTTTAATTTCTTCTGATATATATTTTCCAATTTTAATTTTAGATACTGCATTTTTATACACATTTTTTATTGTATTAATAATTGTATCATTTAGGGCCATATCTTCTAATGCTTCCCACAACTTTTGTAAAGGTACAGTGTCATATGCCTTTTCTAAATCCACAAATGTGAAATTAACTTGTTGGTTGTTATTATTCGACTTTCCAATCAATTGTTTTACCACAAATATGTGATCAATTGTAGATCTCTCAGACTTAAAGCCTGCTTGTATTTCATTCTCCTTATGTTTATAGTTTTTTCGAAATAGTATTTGATTATTTTTCCATATATACGACTAAAAACATTCATTACGATATAATAATAATACTAATAATAGATAGATAGATAGATCATCGGTTGATTAATGTCTTTGACATCGTCCGATTCCTAATAGCCAATTTTGTCGGTCCATCCAATCTCCTGGTTGTAGAAGTTTCTCGTTCATGTATAAATATATTCCCTGACTCCAGGAGGTTTTAGGCCTTCCTCTGCCTCGTCTTCCCTCAGGTTTCCATTTCAAAACAGATTTTGGTAGTCGATTCTCTTCCATTCGCTGGACATGTCCGTACCATCTTAATTGCTGAGTTTTAATATAATCTAAAATAGTGTCTTCAATCTTCATTTTCTCCCTTATAACTGAGTTCCTAATTTTTTCTCTTCTTGAAATTCTTGCTGCCCTTCATATAAAATCCATTTCCGTTGCCAAAAGATACTTATTTGTTTTTGTTGTTATGGCCAAAATTTTGCTCCATAAGTAATGATGCTTTTAACAATTGTATGATATATATTCATTTTATTTTTATTACTTATATTTTTATCCCACAATATTCCATTGAGGCAAGCAATTGCAAATGTTCCTTTATTACTTCTATTTCTTATTTCCTCTTCATAACTCCCATTTTTATTTATTTTAATTCCTAAATATGTGATCTCACTACAAGGTTTTATTGTTTCTCCAGACTCCAAAATTAAATTTTGTTCTGGTTCACCAATTGATAATATTTTGTTTTTTTTTCATGTTCAAATTTAATCTCCATTTTTCATATTCTTCTATTAATTTTCTAGTCATATATTCTAAATCTTCATAATCTTGTGCAATTAACAATATTGATCATCTGCAAAAATGTAAGTTGTATAAAGTAATAATAATAATAATAATAATAATAATAATAATAATAATAATAATAATAATACATGTTTTGCGCGATAGTGCGTTCTGTCGTACTTACAGCAATGGCGAGCATGATTGAAAGTTAAGTTTCCTAAATTTCGGGGTTGCCAATCTAAAAAACTATACTGTAATATTACATATCACCTACCTCGTGCGGGAATAAAACCACTGCCCTTTATACATACAATCTATGTACAAAAATATACATTATAAGAAATAAATTACTGCATTTTAAATTAACTGAACCTTATTTAAAACAAATTCGTAGTTTCCGCCATTTTGTGACTGATTGGTGTCACGGCCTGCTGTAGTCTCAACTAATAAACACTGGTCACACTGTTAACGTTAGTCAGTTGTTTTTAATGAACGCAAATATTTCCAACAAAGATGTTATTATTTTACTATTATTTATTATTTTGAAAACATCATCACGCACAAAATAATGTACAATGCATGTTTGTGAAGTGTTTTACGGAATTTCGGAAATTAAAAACCGAGCGATAGTGAGGTTTTTAATCATATCCTTGCTTCTGTAAAAACCACTTCCCAACCTCGCATTGTACTATTATTTGTAAAAGAAGAAACTCCTTTGGCTTCGTACATGCAGTAAACAAGTCCTTGATACTGCGAGAATCCCAGGAATTCTCATTCTCCAGCTCTTGTTACTTTTACAAGAGACTCTTGTGACCGCACTTCCTTTCTGCCGCCCTCGCTTACGAGAGAGCGGGAATAAGACAGAGTTTGATAGCCTTCAGGTGTCAATGTTTGAGAACCGCTCTTCTCTAGTCTATGATACATTCAGTAATGTGGTTAAGATGACTGGGATAATTATGCAGTATCTATTGAAAAGTAAATAGAAAGCTAACTTTTATTTTGTTTACATTGACCGACCGTGTTTATTCTTTCATGGGAAACACATAAACACAGATAAGACGACCGCCAGGTGCGTGTGTTTACATGCTTCTTCCGTTATGTGCTGCGCTTTAGATAAGCAAGGTCGAGCTGAAGTGTTTACATACAAGCAAGTCTATTCAATTCCAATGTTATATTTGGCTTTATGATATATATATATATATATATATATATATATATATATATATATATATAATCATCATCGTCATCATCATAGTACATTCACGAATTTAGGAATTTAGGCCATTTGTTGACCTGTTTCGGCCTCAAGAGAAACACCATCCAAAAGTCTTTTGAGTGGACGTCCTGGTCTTCTTCTTCCTGCAGGTTGATATCTTAACATTTGTTTGGGTATTCTGTGATCTTCCATTCGATGAACATGTTGCATCCATCTTGACTTATAATCAGAAATTTTGTTTTCCATGTGTAATTCTTCTAAGATGTCTTCATTTTTTTTTTGTGATCTAGTAGTGTGTATCCTGCAGTCCTCCGAAGGTATCTCATTTCAGCAGATCTAAGGGTCGAATGTTTGAACGCATTAGACAGTAAAAGGCGTTCTCTGCTGAGAAAGTTTTATCCAAATACATTTTGCTTACTCAGAAATCTATTCATGCGATAATAATTGTAAGCTACCTGACGAGGTACCTTAAGATCATAACTCAAGATAGAAACTTATCGTGAAAATCCTGAAGGGAACCGATGTAGTTTGAAACCTTTGCAGCTTTATCCAAGATGTCGGACCTTGAAGACTTCGGTCATGTTTTCGGTATACACGGAGAAGAAGAATTTGATAGATTCTACCAAAGAATTCAACTGGAAGAACAGAAGAATCGGCGTAATATTGCGCGATAAAGACGTCGTTGTATACAGTATTATTTGCAGGACGCAAGCGTAAATGCGTTCCTCTATAGCAGACGAAAATAACGGAAGTGGCTTTATCGCTGAGAATTCTGGGTAATTCGTTGCCAATATTACGAAAACGTCAACTTTCATGCATGACCGGTAAGTTGGCCGTTAATTCGATCTCAGCAATTGCTCACGGTGAGACAGTTCACCAGTGATTGGAAGTAATTTGAGTAGAGACTAATGTATTTGCATGTGGCCCTTAAGTCTCTGTACGTCCTTCTGTTTCAACGTCCATACTTCGCTACCATACAAAAGAGTTGGAAGAGCCAGTTATATATATGCAAGACTGTTCGATGAAATACAAAATCATAAAGATATTTTCGTTTTGTAGAATTAAATGTTTCTTCCTTTACCTTTGTTTGCCTCCCTTTGTAGGTACTTTTACGTTCCCCAAGTTACCTGACTTTACAGTGGCAAGACCTGTCAGTAGATGGTTTTAAACTCTTGATAACATACTTTTTAACCACATAAGAACTGGAGGGCCTCTCTCGATGCCAGAGCTATTTCCGAGACAACACCAACATTTAAGATTAGACACACCATTCACTCGTACATTCGTACTAAACAAAGGGAGTTTGATATCAATGATTGCGATGGGACCATCAAGTTTGTCAACATTTATCTTGCAGGCTACAAAAAAAAAAAAGAAGAAGCTTTTACACAGGAAAATTGTCCCAATCGACGATCGAACTAAGGCCGCTATGTTTTAGGCAACGACATTATCACTAGGCCACAACGGTGGATCATAATAGATATCTTCCAGATGGTAGGGGCCTATAACTTGTATCTCCGTCATCTTGTAAAGGCAATGCCTAGTCAGTGAAACCAATTTTTTTAAGCTTCGCTTCTTCATAGTCCAATTTAGGTTACATGTTCCAAAAATGCCTTCCTTCGTCTTTATCTTTATTTTCTTTTCTACACATACGAAGAGGAAAAAGATTTTAGTCAAAAAATTATAAAATTTAACAGAGTAACAGGAATTATAAATAATATGTTCTAGCCAAACACAGTACAGCAACACACACGAACTAGAATCTATAAAACACTGGCCAGTGTTATGGCAGTGAGGCCTGGGCAATTCGCAGTGTAGATGAACAAAGACTAACTGCGGCAGAAATGAAACTTGATAAGACGTACTGCAGGCTACTCAAGAACAGACCATAAAAGGAATTCTGAGGTTCTCAAAGAATTACAAACAGAATCAGTCATGGAATATGTACAAAAATACAGAAACAATTGGAAATCTCACGTAAGAAGAATGAGCAGAAGAAGAATACCACGTCAGATCTTAAATTACCAGCCACCAGGCTAGAGATCTTTGGGCAGACCCTTCAAACGTTGGATTGAGACCGTAACAGACCACTAGGTCTATCACATGAAAGGAAGAAGAAGAAGAAGAAGAAGAAAAAAAAAGTAGCAGGAAATATTAATCACCGCTGTACCACGGTAACTCAGCGGGATGCTGGGGCAACAGTTGATCTAACAGATTATCTGTCACGAGGGGTCTTAGGAGTTATTAAGGGATAAACCGCCAAGTACAGTTCACTTATGTAATTCACAACACTAAAATATTATATTTAAATAATCACAGTCCGTTGATTCACAATACACTGGCTGTAAGACGACCTCAGATGCACTTATATTCTGTGTTGTGAAGTAAAATATATTCAAAGTAATTCGGCTTTCAGTAGAGGTTGAATTCCAAGATAGTCATTTGGTTGGTCGTATTTTAATATACGTGTCCATTGGGGGCTGTTTTAAACATAGATCCACCCTCTAAATATTCTTACGGGGTCTCGGGAGGGTAATTAAACATCGCCGTCATCTACGAATAAGGAGTTTCCCCAGTATTATGGAAAAATAAACCTACAAGAATTTCGTAAAATCAATTTTCCCGCAAACTTTCTGGCTAAGTGACGTTTTGACAAAGAACCTACTTAAATATTTATTCCAAAAGAGAGGTCAATCTCATGTATGATTATTCACTAACAAGTTTATGTCAGGAAATAAAGGAAATGAAAGACGTGCATGGAAGCTTCTTGTAGGAAAACCAGAGGGAAAATGCCCAGTTGGTAGACCAAGAATAAGGTGGGAGAATAACATTAACTATGATTTGAGGGAAGTAGATTATACAGGGAATGATTGGAAACCATTAGCCCAAGATAGGGATTTATGGATAGCTTTATGTCCGCGCGGCCATGAACCTACGGGTTCGATAGTGCCAGTGAGTAAGTAATAAAGGGGTTCGCTCTTACCATGAGAGATTCAATAATTCATATGTATAAATATATATTCCTTCTAATTGACATATTTTTCATTGTAAATTATACATTTTACGTATATCTGTAAAGATAAGTATCTCCCCGAAGTTAATAGATAGGCCAGACATTTTTGTTGCAGAATTTGCCTTAAAAATTGTTTCAAGGTAATGTTTGTGACGGAGTATGTGGTCAAAAAAGTGTTTTTATACCATTCATTTAAAAATGAATGACATCTTCTATTTGATCCAGCATTATTGTTGATTGTTTTCTTGTCTGTCTAATCTCTCTCTGCAAATCGTCTCCATAACCCCATTTGTATTGCTGCCAGTCTCTTTATGTCAGGACTTAGCATACTACAAATAACCATCCGTAGCAATTCTACCCGAAGGCAGGTCCTTCATTGCAATCATAGATAGCATTTTCATGCTATGCTTACAGCTTTACTAGGGAATTGTAGGTGTGGTAGCTTCCCGTTGCTTTTCACACCGGTGAAGGATGATGATAATAATGATAAGGATGGTGATGATGGCCATATGATTTCGGGGACCGTTTGGGCCTTAAAGTTTTCCTGACATTTGTCTTACAGGTGATAAAAACTTCACCCAGAAAAACTGCCCCGACCGGGGGTCGAACCCAGGCCCGCTGCGTGACAAGGCAGCACGCTACCTCGAGACCACAGCAGTGGAGACTACAAATATAAGATTTTATAAATTGTTTCCATTTCTCTCTGCTTAAGCTATTATTTGTAAATAAATGTATGTATATTCGCTTTAAATGTTTTATTAGCTGTAATGCAATTACTTTCTTTATTTCAATTGTTGGTCACTTGAGTTTGTTGTTCATAGGCCTACTGTTTAGGTTGCAAAATTATTATATTTTGAAATTATAATTAATAATATCCTCAACTCATGTCCAACTCTAGGTCGCGTCGAGGGATGAAGTCCCTATATTTAAAGAGGTCTGTGAACGACAAGGCTGCCGGCCAACCACGCCTGACGCATCGTCATAAGAGCGGATGAACGAAATGGATGATAAGAATGTAGAGAAATGGTCGAATGAAATTTGTGACAGCGGAAAACGGGAGAAATCCCGAGGAAAATATGGCCGAGCTCCGTTTCGTCCACAATGGAACCCACTGGAGTGATCGAGACGCGATCTCAAGACCCCAGCGGTGAGAGGCGAGCGTCTAACCACTTGTGCTACGGAGCCGCTAATTTTAAAATGACCAATCTTCATATAAGCCGTAATCTTGTGTCCTGATTTTTGAGCATTCATAATTTTTATTTTCTTGTCATTGATTTTTATTTGAAATTATATTGAAACGATTTGTTGGTGAGTTTTGATTTTGTGGTCTAATCAGCAGCTACTTATCAGGTTAAATAAACAATAAACTCACAATATATCAGAGCTGCCCATTAAGGACCGACGCGACGCTGTGTAGAAAATAATAGTTTAACTAAGGAATTGGAATCAAGGGCATGGCTACTGTATATGCGCTCGTCCATGAATAAAATCCCGTTCGGTGGTTGCTCAAGGCTATGGAAATTCACTACCAAATAATAATGATCTTACAGTCACATGTAGATTATTACATTACTAAATGGAATGCACACTGAACAACAAATGACGAAACTGACGAATAAGTGACGAAATTCAAATAAAACTGACTGGCATTATGGAACGCGCGGAGATAAGTCCTCTAAACATCCATTTTTGAGCTAATATTTTCCAATCATCCCCTACATAATTCACCTCCCTCAAACCATGGTTAATATTAATCTCCCATATAATTCTACAGGGCGCTTTCCTTACGCTTTTCCTACAAGTTTCCTTCTCTTTCATTCCCCATTCATAACACATGTCAAGCCCATCGTAATCTACGAGAATTACATTATATTATTATATCTGGTTTCCCATAAAGATCATGTAGATCACTGTCTTCTCTATTCGATACTCTTTGGTTCAAAAGTTTTCCTAATTACTTTCCTCCATCATAAAGTGAGAGTAGGCCTACATGTTTTACAACCATATAATAATAATAATAATAATAATAATAATAATAATAATAATAATAATAATAATAATAATAATAATAATAATAATATAATAATATAATAATAATATATAATAATAATAATAATAATAATAATAATAATAATAATAATAATAATAAAATAATAATAATAATAATTTTTATTTATTCTGGCAGAGTTAAGGCCATAAGGCCTTCTCTTCCACTCAACTAGCACAAATACAAATAAATATTTGACAATATAGATATACACTTAGTATGTACTAACTATAAAGAGTTAAAAATATATTAAATGTTGCAATGTAAATTTTATATGTAAACAACATTTTATATTTTTTTATTATTGATTTCGTACATCTCAATGATGGATAAATCATATTTGAAGAGAAAAATTATACGGTCTGAGCGTATAATTTTTCTCTTCAAATAACATTTTATATGATAATAATAATAATAATAATAATAATAATAATAATAATACTTACTTACTCACTGGCACTATCGAACCCGTAGGTTCATGGCCGCACGGACATAAGCTCTCCATACATCCCTATCCTGAGCTAATGCTTTCCAATCATTCCCTGTATAATCTACTTCCCTCAAATCATAGTTAATGTTGTTCTCCCACCTCATTCTTGGTCTACCAACTGGGCGTTTTCCTTCTGGCTTTCCTACAAGAAGTTTCCATGCAAACCTTTCATTCCCCATACGCGCAACATGTCCTGCCCATCGCAGTCTACGGGACTTAACTGTTCTTATTATATCTGGCTTCCTATAAAGACCATGTAGTTCATTGTTATGTAGTCTTCTCCATTCACCTGTCTGTTCATCTCTCTTTGGTCCAAAAATTTTCCTAAGAACTTTATTCTCAAATACTCGTAATCTCCTTTCTTCCCTTAAAGTAAGAGTCCATGTTTCGCACCCATATAATATAACTGGTAGAATAATAGTTTTATATATTTTCAGCTTAACGTTTTTTGAAAGGAGTTGGGACATCAAAAGTCTCTGCAATGCATAATAGCATGCATTTCCAGAATTGAGCCTATGTTTAATTTCTTTGTGCATCTCATTCCTATTTGTGATTATTGTTCCTAGGTATTCAGCCAATTCCTCAAAATTTCCCTCATTTGTCATTAGCTGTCCATTTCCATTATATAATGTATTTCTACGTGTGACCATATATTTAGTTTTACTGATATTTACTTCCAGTCCTAATTTCTTAGTGTTACTCAATAGTGTGTGCGTGTTGGCCTTTAGTATCTCCTCGCTATCGGCCAGTAGTACTACATCATCAGCATAAACTAACAGCTTATTAATACCATTCAGTTGTAAGCCTTCCTCATTCTCTAAAGATTTAATGGCATGCTCTAGTACAAAATTAAATAGTAGAGGAGATAGTGCATCTCCTTTTCAACCCATTCTGGATTTCAAAAGTGTCTGAAAACTGTTTGCCTACACGCACCCTACTCTTTGAGCCATTTAGACACATTCGTATAAGTCTAACTAACTTTTTGGGAATTCCGAACTCCAGCAGGATACTATATAACTTCTCCCTCTTAATTGAATCATATGCTTTTTTGAAGTCTACATATAGTTGATGTACAGTACCAATTATATTCCCATTTCTTTTCTAAAATCTGTCTTATACTAAAAATCTGATCTGTTGTAGACCTGTTTCTTCTAAATGCACATTGATGATCTCCTAGAATCTCATCAATATAGGGAGCAAGTCTGCTTACTAATATATTTGTTAGACTTTTGTACGAAGTTGAAAGTAATGAGATGCCCCTATAGTTGTTGCAATCAGTTTTATCTCCTTTCTTATAAATTGGTACGATAATTGATTCCTTCCATTCATCTGGAAGAGCTTCTTTTTCCCAAATCATACTAAGCAACCAGCGTATCTTGTCCATCAATTTTTCTCCCCCTGATTTTATCAGTTCTGCTGGGATCTCATCTGAACCTGATGCTTTATACATCTTCAATTTTTCAATTGCCATTTCAACCTCTAATGCACTTGGCTCTGCGACTAGCATTTCTGCTGTCTGTAACTTATCCTCCTCCATGTCCTGTTCTGTATGTACATTTAATAGCTGATTAAAGTAACTTTTCCATCTATTTAATATACTCTTGGAATCTGCAATCATATCCCCATTTTCATTCCGAATTAGTTTGTTCTAGCCTGAAACCCTTTCTTCTCTATACTAATTCCCTGATATAATTCTCTAATGTTCCTATTTTTTGCATTCATTTCAAGATCATTAATCTTCTCTCTCAAATATTCCCTCTTCTTACTCTTTAGTAACTTGGTGGTATCCCGTCTCTAACACTACCCAATTGCTCTAAATTTACCTCATTTGGCTCGTGTAACCATTTCATTTTTGCTAGCTTTCTTTTCTTTACAATGTCGGCACAATCCTTATCAAACCATTTCTTGTTTTGCCTCTTTTTTAAACAACCAATGCTTTCTGATGCTGACGATTTAATAGTATCTCTTATAGCCTCCCATTCTTTATTTATATCACTTTCTTCTTCGTTTGCCACATTGTCATCTGAAGATTCCAGTACTTCAAATCTATTAGCAATTTTGATTTGGTATTCTTGCCGCATTTCATCATTTTTCAAGTTTTTTAATTCATATTTTACAGAATCATCTTTAACGTTTGTTCCTCTCATAAGCGATAGCCGTTGTCTGATTTTCACTCTGACCAGATGATGATCTGAATTGCAGTCTGTCCCTCTAACTGATCTAATATCAATGATGCTACTGTGCCAGCGTTTATCCACTAATACATGATCTATCTGGTTCCGAGTTTCTCCATCTGGGGACGTCCAGGTGTATTTATGAATATCCTTATGCTGAAATTTTGTGCTCTTAACAATGAGATTCTTTGATGTGGCAAATGTGACTAATCTAACCCCGTTGTCGTTACTATCTTCATGAAGACTGAATTTGCCTATTGTTGGTTTCAATATATCTTCCCGCCCCACTTTTGCATTTAAATCTCCTAAGACAATTTTCATATGATATCGTGAAAGGCTTAATAATAATAATAATAATAATAATAATAATAATAATAATAATAATAATAATAATAATAATAATAATAATCCATCCATAGTAATTCTGCCCGAAGGCAGGTCCTTCACTGCAATCATAGCATTTTCATGCTATTTTTGCAGCTTTACTAGGAAATTGTAGGTGTGGTAGCTTCCCGTTGCTTTCCACACCGGTGAAGGATGATTATGATAATGATAAGGATGATGATGGCCATATGATTTCGGGGACCGTTTGGGTCTTAAAGTTTTCCTGACATTTGTCTTACAGGTGTGAAAAAAACCCGATAAAAACCTCACCTACAAAAACTGCCCCGACCGGGGATCGAACCCGGGCCCGCTGCGTGACACGGCAGCACGCTACCTCGAGACCACAGCGGTGGGCAATAGTAATAATAATAATAATAATAATAATAATAATAATAATAATAATAATAATAATAATAATAATAATAATAATAATAATAATGTAATTGGGAGATCAACAATTTGATATATTTTCAGTTTGTTTTTTTTAAAGAAGTTGAGAGGATAAGAGTCCATGTAATGCTTAATAACATATGTTTCCAGAGCTATCAGCCTTTCTGCACCTCATTCCTACCTATAATTAATTGCTATTTCATCCTTTACCTTGATAGGTAATTTTACACGCCATCCGGCCTTACAAGAACGCGGACTGTCAGGTGAGGATTTTAAAAT
Source organism: Diploptera punctata (assembly GCA_030220185.1). Taxonomy (NCBI): domain Eukaryota; kingdom Metazoa; phylum Arthropoda; class Insecta; order Blattodea; family Blaberidae; genus Diploptera; species Diploptera punctata. The sequence goes on along the minus strand of JASPKZ010000031.1, from coordinate 1,037,910 downwards.
CTTGATCATACATTTACTTTTTTGGTCCCACAAGAACATGGAAGGGCTTCCTGGATGAATGGTCAGCTCAATGTCAGTGCCCACCTTTGAGACAACACCAATATTAAGACACACCATTCACTCATACATTTATACTAAAATGGCGAATATGTTATGGATAATTGTGATGGGTCCTAAATATTTATACTTGTGTCTTACACGTGAGGGAAAACTCTTAAAAACCTCACCTAAGAAGCTTGTCCTGACCGAATATTGAACCCGAATCTGCTGCGTCTGAAACAATAATGTTACCACTATACCACAGTGGTGGACAATTATAGTTCTTTGGTATTTGAATTCCGTCAGTTATAAAAAAATTCTGTTCGTTTTCCAGTAGATAAGGCAAGAATGAGGCGGGAAAATAAATTAATCATGTTTGTAGAAAATTATACTATGTATAGGCTTTCATTACGTTCCTCGTTTACTTTGATTGTATAAACATGCATTGTTGGTAAGAAGGTATAATTGTACGTGGTTGGGTGATCAGATTCACTTGAGATACATTGACCTCTGATTGAAGGTCGTCCTCGGCTCCCACATGCAGCTGGTCCGTCTGGGTGCAGGTATCACAGTGTATTCGCAACCTCAACAAACACACTTCCTCTTTTAACAATACACATGGATTCATAAAGTATATCTAATTTTTTCAACTAGCTGATTGAATAGTCAGCTATAAGCCGGAAGGTCGCGACTCGTGGGTTCGAGTCTCGATAGGTCTAACTAACTCAGTGATACTATCGAACCCATAGATCCATGGCCACCCGAACTTAAGCTCTCAAAACAAACATTCTGAACTATTTTTCCAATCATTCAACTCCCTCAAATCATGTTTTATGTTATTCTCCCACCTCATTCTTGGGCCAGTTACCTAGTGCTTTTCCTCTGGTTCATGCCCCTCTTTCATTACCCATTTGTGTACATGCAGTATACGAGACTTAACAGTTCTTATTACATCTGCTTTCTCATATGATGTAGGTCATTGTTATGAAGTCTTCTCCATTCGCCTGTTTTTTTTATTTACATATTACGATTATTCTATTGCTCCATCCCTTGACAGACCTAGAAGACACTTGGGCTACTATTCGGCTACTGGCCTCACCGCCACATGTGTCATGTGGGCGATCATCACCCTGTTGACATGTGATCAAATGTCGTGTCCCCCAGCCGATATTGCTGGAAGCTGTCAACATCATCTTCCATACAAGGATAAGGCCTGATGACCTGTTACGATCTCAAGGCTGAATTTTAAATCCATCTCTTCGTCGGACGGTTTAAATATCTCTTTCCATGTGGGCGGTAGTGAAGTTTGGATTTTAGGTTTCTGACCATGGACATATATTGTACGTTGGTTTTCCAATTGTACTTTAGGGGTCTTGTAGTGAAGCTGATTAAGGCAATATCCTACAAACCGAAAAGTCAGGGGTTCGAGTCCGGTGGGTCAGGATTTTAAACTGTCCTAAATCTTCTGACGATACTGTGGCACTGGGGTTAATTTAGCCTATAACAGAAATGAGTACCAGACGCTTGTTCTGGGGGTAAAGACGGCCGTTACGCAGAGCTGGCATCCGGATAACACCTCCTACCGACTGTCTAGAAAGGCGGGAGTCCTACTAGCCTCCTACTACCTGAAGGACAGTGTGATCACTCTTGAAGTTCTTCTCGCTGACTGCAGCTAACCCAAACTGTTCGCCATACTAGGTCCATGAGAAACTCATTTCCACATGCAGACCTGAACCAGCACATTTCCAGTATCACCAAGCGTGATGTCTTAGACCGCTCGATTGCGGCGCGGGCTTTTTGTCGTGAGTATTTTAATCATTATTTGATTAGAGTTCTTTTTAATGAGATTTTTGAAGTCCCGCGCCGTAGCCGAGTGGTTAAGGCATGATGCCTTGGCGCAGAGCTATGGGACTTGCGCTGGTTCGTGTCTCCATTAAAAAAAACTCATAGAATTTTGACCAGTATGGGACCGGTGCCCACCCAGCATCGTGAGGAATTTGGGTAGCTGCAATAATGTTGAAAAAACCAGCTACAACAAATGGGGAATTCACATGCTGACTACATGTCACTGGCTGTATGATCATATATATGTGTGTGTGTGTGTGATTAACATATGTGGATGTGAGACCAGCAGCCGGATGGTAGGTCAAGGGCCTCCTAGGCCTTTCGCGCCATGGAGTTTGAGACATTTTCAGAACTCTGAGTCTGGAGTTGTATGAGGCGGTCCTGACTTGGTTTCTGGTTTTATTCACTTCATGACTTCATGACATTGCAACTAAAAACATAAAACAAGTTAACTCCCAAGTGGATGTCCTTGGTTTGATTCTCGTCATACAATAGAATTCCCCGTGCAACACAAAGCCTATTTTATCCGGTAGTGTGCTGTACGGTCACCCAGTGGGAATCATGTTTCTTTGTTTCCAAGTGCAGCTATCCTAGTTTAATTATGATATAAAGAGGTTACGTACTGGGAAAGTGTGACTGTCTTACAATATTGATTTTTAGAATTTATATATGTTTGTCATCACTGTGATCTCGAGTAGCGTCACTACATCATACACAGCAGGTCTGGGTTCGATCCTCGGTCGGGACAAGTTTCCTGGAAGGTAATTTACTTACTTACTTACTCACTCACTGGCACTATCGAACCCGTAGGTTCATGGCCGCACGGACATAAGCTCTCCATACATCCCTATCCTGAGCCAATGCTTTCCAATCATTCCCTGTATAATCTACTTCCCTCAAATCATAGTTAATGTTGTTCTCCCACCTCATTCTTGGTCTACCAACTGGGCGTTTTCTGGCTTTCCTACAAGAAGCTTCCATGCACGTCTTTCATTCCCCATACGCGCAACATGTCCTGCCCATTGCAGTCTACGGGAGGAAGGTAATTTAGTCTTCTAATTAAAATAATTGGTTCAATTAACCATACATTTATATTCAGAAAAAAATAAATTAGTTTTATTTTCCCATCACCCCAAAGATTTAATTAAAGTAAAATAAATGCCAGGAACATCATCTGGCCATCATAATAATATTTGCCTTGTTTAGTATAAATGTGGAAGGGCGAATAGTGTGTTTCGTCTTTAAAATGTTCGTGTTGTCTCGGAGGAGAGCCTGGATTGAGCTGATCCATGTCATTGTGTGGTCAAAAAACAAGTATGTCTGTGTGATTCATCTCCCGAAAGGTGTTGCTACTGTAAGACCCAAGTAACATGGGACACGTTAAAGTACCTGTAATCTACCATTGAGAAGAACAATTTTAAAAGAGTAGTTTAAAGCAACATGTCTCGATGCAAAGATATAGGGCCTCATTGATTCGTTTGTCCATGGATAGGATTCCCTTGGAATTTTGGTCAATATGACACGTGTGTTCACTCAGCATCGTGAGGAATTTGTGTCTTCTTCTTCTTCTTCTTCCTTTCATGTGATAGACCTAGCGGTATGTTACGGTCTCAATCCAATGTTTGAAGGGTCTGACTAACGAAGGAATTTGTGGAACTACAATAAATAGCGGCTCCAGATTGATAAAACCGGCTATTTTAATTGTTTATTCATTTTACCTAGTGTAAGATCTTCTCTTCCACTTCTATAGGGTTCAATTGTACATGGTAATATTAATGACACTTATGAATTATTACCACATGTACTGGCTGCACCTCTGTGATTAACACATGTACATGTTACGCCGCCAGTCGATTGGTAGGCAAAGAACCTTTTGGATCTGTCTCGCTATTGAATTTGTTTCACAACGTGAATCTATTGTCATTCTCCTCCACATCTCTGTTATCCAATCTCCATCGTGCATTCCTTTTCCCCCTCATGCTGCTCAAGACATTATGAATCATTTTCTTCGAACAAGTGGCACCCATTCAGTATTCTTCATGACAATCTGTCTTTCGTCATTCTTTTTACATGACAGTGCCATTTTAAATGTTTTTATTTGTATGAAATCCACAATTGAAGTTTGAATATTCATCTTTTGTTTAATTACACTCTTCTAGAAATTCAAGCCGAATGCCTCCAAAAATTAATTTCTGCAAAATGTATTTAACTTATTTTTTTTTAAGCCAATGCCACCAGTTTGTCTTTATGGCATTTCTAGTATTCTCTCCTGACATGGCACAATTGTAATCCATTTCTTGAGTTGGGGCGTTCGGAAGGCTGGGTAACGTTACATTTTCCCGATGATATGATAGGCGATAAATGATTGTTCAGACTTTAATTCCCATGCTTCTGCACCGCCATTGTACTCGTTATTATTGTATTTAAAATATTTGTTTTTTGTTTAAGATATATTCTTATCTGATAAAACACCATTTATTTTTTTATGTTTACCCTTAGTTAACCTCTCATTAATTTCATCATCACGACTTCCATCTGCACCAATTTTTGTCCCCAAACATAAACATTCGTTACATGCTTTTATTTTGCCATGTTCGTCTTTTAAAACCAAATCTTTCGATTTACCTCCTTTTTATTGTTTAAGATAAACGTTACCAAGACTTTTATGATTTAATTGACGACAAATCTCTCGTTAAATCTGAGTTATAATAACACACAAGTTTTCCTGAAGAATAATATCAATATTTTGGTGTATTTGAATATATATACACAAGGTGATTCAAAAGGTAGTCCACAAATTTCAGGAGCTTGTAGAGGGGTCGAAATACAACAACTTTCGATTAGTGACGTATGATCTGGAAAGTAATTCTGTGTCAGTACAAGCCTGCAAAAGTCGAGAACTTCAATGCGGGTCTAAGCTTGTAGAGGGGTCGAAATACAACAACTTTCGATTAGTGACGTATGGTCTGGAAAGTAATTCTGTGTCAGTACAAGCCTGCAAAAGTCGGGAACTTCAATGCGGGTCTAAGCTTGTAGAGGGGTCGAAATACAACAACTTTCGATTAGTGACGTATGGTCTGGAAAGTAATTCTGGGTCAGTACAAGCCTGCAAAAGTCGGGAACTTCAATGCGGGTCTAAGCTTGTAGAGGGGTCGAAATACAACAACTTTCGATTAGTAACTTATGATCTGGAAAGTAATTCTGGGTCAGTACAAGCCTGCAAAAGTCGGGAACTTCAATGCAGGTCTAAGCTTGTAGAGGGGTCGAAATACAACAACTTTCGATTAGTAACTTATGATCTGGAAAGTAATTCTGTGTCAGTACAAGCCTGGAAAAGTCGGGAACTTCAATGCGGGTCTAAGCTTGTAGAGGGGTCGAAATACAACAACTTTCGATTAATGACGTATGGTCTGGAAAGTAATTCTGGGTCAGTACAAGCCTGCAAAAGTCGGGAACTTCAATGCGGGTCTAAGCTTGTAGAGGGGTCGAAATACAACAACTTTCGATTAGTAACTTATGATCTGGAAAGTAATTCTGGGTCAGTACAAGCCTGCAAAAGTCGGGAACTTCAATGCGGGTCTAAGCTTGTAGAGGGGTCGAAATACAACAACTTTCGATTAGTAACTTATGATCTGGAAAGTAATTCTGGGTCAGTACAAGCCTGCAAAAGTCGGGAACTTCAATGCGGGTCTAAGCTTGTAGAGGGGTCGAAATACAACTTTCGATTAGTAACTTATGGTCTGGAAAGTAGTTCTGGGTCAGTACAAGCCTGGAAACGTCGAGAACTTCAATGCGGGTCTAAGCTTACTTTTCAGAGAGGCACTGGGTTCGATACACTATTTTATGAATTTATGAAGACTCTCCGTCTGTTGTTAATACCGTTTAGTACAGTACAGTACTTGTGTACTCTTCTGTTCATATATGCTATATAATAGCCATTCATGTACTCTGTAGGTTGTTTTCATTTCAGTACGGTATCTGCAGTGTATTGTAGAGGTCCACTATATCATTACTTTGAAGATTTGAGATTTATGTGAAATGGAATAGGCCTACACGTTGTCAGAACTTCAAGACGTGCATTTCATGTATGGTAAAACGAATGGTAATGCACGCGGAGCTCAAGGCCTGTACAGCGCACAATATCCGAACAGACGTCAACCACATCCTCCAACATTTCAAAACGTTCACCACCGACTCGGGTAGACAGGTTCCTTGCGCTCATGGCATCATGTAGATCGTACACGATTGGGACAGTCGCTATGGAAGAGGAAGTTCTTGCTCACGTGGAAGAACATGCCTGTATTCAATGTGGTGGTAGGCATTTTGAACACCTAGTGTTATAAAACCAAATTGGTGAATAAATTTACATTTGCTTAAGTGTGTGCACAAAATAATTTATTATCCATCCGGACATTCCAGGGCTTGTACTGACCCAGGATTACTTTCCAGACCGTAAGCTACTAATCAAAAGTTGTTGTATTTCGACCCCTCTATAAGAACCTGAAATTTGTGCGCAACCTTTTGAATCACCCTGTATAAACCACGCAATTTATCTATTATTAACTGTTTTTCGGAAGTTGGGAAGATGTGAGACTAATAACAGGAATCAACAATGGTTGTAGATAAGTGATTTGATTGAGCGAACACATGATATATCTGAGCTATCAATTGTAGATTTGTTCACATTTGATACCCATAAACCAATATTAGAACTAAATATGTGTTGCGACAAGAGTCGCTCTCTCTGTCGGTAATAGCAGACACTTGCCGTCTGTTATTATGCTAATGATGTAGTTCATCTTACTGCCGCTTGTAGGCGCCTGAATACAGTAACGCTGAATTGTGTTGGTAGCATTTTGTTAAATAATGTTGCCAACTTCTTCGTATCTCAGGTCTGTAGATGACTACAACACTCTCGCTCAGTGTGTGTTCGACTATCGCAGTGTGCGTTAGGTAGCTCAGTGCGTGTTAGGCTTTCGTGTGTGCCGTGGGCACACTTACGTGGTTTATTGAGGACCACGTGCTGCCTGTTCCGAAGGTAATACACTTCGAGGCCCCTCTAGTCCTAGGAATGGACTTTGATTGAAATATTTGATCCTGTTTTGCTTGTATCCACGTAGTAAGTCAGCACAAAGAATAAACTTGACTTTCACCGATTACATGTGTTGTAATTACTAAATCTACCTTTATAAAATCCAGCACACCAGAGGAATATTAGGAAAGGGATTCAAAATTGGACCGTGTTGGCATGCAACAATATTTTCAAAAGTATAAATACATTATTCAATGGGAATGGACACTAACAAATGATGGACATTTTGAAGAAGTGGCCGAATTCAGTCACCTAGGAAAAAATTACAAAAAGGAATGATGTATAGAATAAAATTGAACACAGATTCGACTCTGCAATAAGCGATATTATCCATTACTGGGACTCTTGCCTTCCCAAGTTCTTAAAAACATACAAAACGGTAATTCTTCCAATTATACTCTATGGGTCAGCCTCGGTGGTCTAGTGGTTGTTTCTTGCTTTTAGTTCAGAGGATCGCGGGTTTAAACCGGAAGGGATCGGTGGAAAAATCCAAGGAATAAGTCCTCCGGGAGCGATTTTAAACCGTGGATCCCGAGTCTGAAGATTCTCAGGCTCCTAAAAGAACCTCAAGCCTAAATTAGTGCCTCTGACTGATCAAACTTTAACCGATGTTTCCCATCCCACTATTATTTAGATGCCTACTAATTGTCTCATTAAAGTAGCTCATTGACATCTGTAGGGAAATAAGCGTAACTAAATTAGTTAGGTAAAGAAACTCCCGCTAGGGGATAACCCATGTCTCCATGAGTGATGTATGCACTATACAATGCTATATGGATGTAAAACTTGTTTCTTATTTTAAGAGAGGAGGAAAAATTACGAGTATTTGACTATAAAGCGCTGATACAAAATTTTAGAGCAAAGAGAGGCTTATAGACAGGTGAATGGAGAAGACTACTAACAATGAGTGATCTTTACAGGAAACCTGATGTAATGATAACAGTTAGGTCTCGTAGAATGCGATGTGGCACGAAATAGGGAAATTAATTAGGGACATTGAAACGTCTTTAAATTATAAATGGAGTAATTGGAAAACATTTCTCGGGATAAAAACTTACGTCCGCCCGACCATGAACTTCTAGGTTTGATAGTTTTGGCAACTAATTCACATTCCTATCTGTAATTATTGTTGATATGGATTTGAATTCATTGTAATGTTTATCTATTTATTTTCAGATTAAGTGATGACTGACTACGAGCGTATTAAGCGCTCCTGTCTGAAGCGCGGGGAACTGTGGGAAGACCCAGAGTTTCCCGCCACACAAGCTTCAGTTTTCTATCACCAGACACCACCATTTCAGTTTGTTTGGAAGCGTCCAAAGGTAAGTAACCACAGACATCTGCATCATATGTTTAATGCGAATATTGGCCTAGAATCGAGATAAAGCATGAAAATGAGTAAAAATGTGATTTGAATTTAGCAGGTAACCAGGTCAATCGTTTAGCGGAGTCATGCTGTAAATATCTGCATTAACTGACATCTGTCAAATTGCTTGCTATGTTGTATATAGTAAGGGTTTCCAAACCTTTTGCTATTGTGGCTCCTCTCAACCTCCAAAATATGAACTCGTCTCCTCTGTCAAAAGGGAAATGTATCATCAAAAAGAAGTTAAATTTAATTGATAATAATTAATAAGTATACCCTGTCCGCTCTTAAAGTGGTCCTCGTCAAAACAAAATCATGTGACCTGCTCGCGTTTTGGTTATGGACTCCGACATACGTGGTCGCGCCAAACTTACTGTCACTTTTGACAGGGAGATGACGGCACAGCAACAGAAGACTCGATACTTTCAGCCATTTTGTTCCATGAGAATCGACTGAAGCATGACTCAAATGCATCACCCATATGTAATAAACTATTTTAAGTTGTAATTATTGTTTAGGTACATTTTAGAATATTTGGTATGTTTTGAATATTATTATTTTCATTCACGAAGAATAACAAGTATATTCATAGGACATATTTTTAATTTAATGAAGGGAAATACTTTTTCGCGTACTTATTGCTTCTACAACATACATCGGTGTCCATAACCAATGAAAAGCGAGCAGGTCACATGGTTTTGTTTTGACGAGGATCACTTTAAGAGCGGACAGGATATATGCTACGTTCAAACAATCGTAGTATGGAAGATTTGCTGTTTGAAAATGCGACTAGACAGTGAAATTTAGGAAAACCCTATTTTTCCTTAACACATACACGCTTGAGATTTAATATTTAGGTATATAGTGAGTGTTTAGATTTAAATAAAGATTTTTATAGTAACTACCTAAATTTATTTTTTAAGTTACAGCCTATTTTTAGTTTTTTGTTGTTTTTTATGCGTTTTGCTTGACACATCGAGAAACAGAGCAAATCAGAATGGAATTTCCAAAGTTTATAAACGTATCCCTTCTCTGAAGAAAGTGTTAGTGAAAGCTCCATTAAAAGTGCAGGCTTAGGCGTTGTTCTTCCTCCAGAACCTGTCCTCACTTGTTGCGGTACGGGCGATTGACTACTATTGTGTACAATTTAAAGTAATGGTTGAAAACTTACAAGATGATGTATTTAGTGTATCCGAAACAAGGAAATTGCAAATTACTGTTGTATAGAATGACATCAAATTTCACTTTACATTAGTTGTAAACTTGACAACTGATTTTGAAACCGATGGGAAACTTCTGTATCAACAATTTGAACTACTCATCATAGCAAAGTAGAAGCCTTTTGAAGCACTCGGAACTGTTAAAAAAAAAAAAGAGTGAAAAACAAGTTTAATTCGATGCTGAAGAAAAACACTGGATTCAAGACATTATTCGCTGCCGCTAACTTGTTAATGAGAAAGAGCAACAAAATTGGAATTGAATTACCAGTTCGATTCATTTAGAAATATAAAATATTGTCTTGTTTCTTCAGTCGATGCGGAACGCTCTTTTTCGTCTTATAAATTAATTCTGAGTGACTATTTAACTCATGCCCCAAATGGGAGTCAATGACCAATCACGTTACAATGATTTTTTTATTTACAACCAATCACAGTCGTGTTTCGCCTAGAATTTACCAACTAAAGTATATCATAATAAAGAAAGCACCTCCTTTTTAACATTCTGAATAGGTCATAGCATTATTTTGCAGTGACTGACTCACTAAGAAACACGGCTACCAGATTGTATATATAGTGCATGAATGTCAACACATACCGCATGCGGGAGTTTATATAAAAACATTTGTAGCAATTGATTATTCCACCAAAAAAAGAAACCACTGTTTGCACTTTCTTAAATGTATTTTTTCCCAGAAAATTATATTTGTCATATTTACATCATATGACATCAGAAATGAATTAATATACAGTTAGATGTGTTTCATTTTTTCTCCACTAGAGTACAATATTGCGTTGTTTTGGCAATAAATAATATGATCTGGTTGCAATGACAAACAAAAGAAGCAAATGAAGCGTACCAATCGTTTCTCATTTGTTTTCTAATATTGCCGTTTACATTAAATATATAAATAATAATAATAATAATAATAATAATAATAATAATAATAATACTTTATTTATTCTGGCAGAGTTAAGGCCATAAGGCCCTCTCTTCCACTCAACCAGCACAAATACAAATAAATATTTGACAAATATAGATATACACTATACCAATTATAAACAGTTAAAGATACAATAAATGTAGCAATGTAAATGTCATGTAGAAACAACATTTTATAGGGTAATAACAATAATGATACGATAATAATAATAATAATAATAATAAAATAAATATGATACATTATACGGGAAACACCAATTAATATATATATATATATATATATATATATATATATATCTTACACTAGATAATAATGAAGTCGAGTTTAGAGCAAATATAAATTTAGATTTGTTTTAAAAGATGCCAATGTCCGGCAGCCTTTTATTTCTTGTGGTATATTTAAATAATGATTTGTGAGTAAACAGCTTAATTTTATTCGTTAAATAGTCCTAACAAATGCCACTCTTGATTTCCAAATTCTCTAGATAAATTCACTCCTCACTTCGTGAGTCGTGAATTTATCGATAATTTGGAAATCACTCGTGGCATTACTTATGATAAACGATTAACATCTCCATGGAAATCCTAGAGAAAGTGTCTATTGTGAAGCAAATTATGGGAATATAAATAAAAAAAACTGAAGGAAAGAAAATCTTAAATTTGTATTTGGACGCTATCTGTATCAAACATGTGTTGTACCTTTTAATAAGTTTTATGCCAATCTTTAATAAATTATTAATGTCTACTTTATATTTTATAGAACGTAAATACAGCTGTGCATGAACCTATTTTAGTCACCTAAATCACCACTTTTTAGAGTCTAAAGTTCCGCTGTCTACTGATAACAGCAACTTTTATACGGAATTTATTCGCTGATGTCGTTATCGTAGTATGGAAGAAAGTCCGTACGATAAAATTACTCTAAACGAATTCTATTTTTTTTAATCTGTTAAATATATTCACCAATCTTTTGCAGGCTTTAGAATATAAACGAGTAGTTTTTCTCAAAACTAAATACCTCTACTTCATTACATTTTATCATTAGATGCCAAAAAAATCCTAAAATATTTATTTTAATTTGTTGGCCTTTCGTGGGAAATACTCTACCTTAAGTAAAATTTGTTTAAAGAATAAATTGTGTAATAGAGAAAATAGTTTTTCTTAACTCGTTACTAATTATCTTTTTTTTCGATCAATTAGATATCACTGATAAAATCCATCAGTATAATAAAACAATGAGAATAATTAAGAAAATGATAAGACCTTCCTTTCAAAAGCACACAAGAACACACCTACATCAAGACCTGTACGATGAATGAAAGTAGGGCCCTCAAGTTATGGGCAATGAGAAATAAGGACATCCATCATATCACGGCCGTCGAGATGAAGTTCATGAGATCAGTAGCAGGTTATTACAGATAAGATCACAAGAGAAATGAAGAGGTCCTGCAAGAACTTCAGTTAGAATCAGTTATCCATTTTATAAACAAGTACCAATACAATTGTAAAACTCATGTATGCCCAAGAACAGAATCCCAAAATTCATGCTCACAACCGTCTGGAAAGTGATGGATTGAAAATGCAGCCTTGCGATCGATGAACGGGTCATCAGGCTTTGTACTTGTGTGGAAACTGATGTGAACATCTGTATTCAGTGAGGCAAGTTTCATACTGTCAAATATTAAAGAACTCTATCAATCAGCAACTTTTTAAAGTTCGGAATTGTTTAGATCTTCAAATGTTTCTTGGCACATCAGGGAAGTTGTGTAATCTCTAATGCACTTGGTATTTGTTATCTAGTAATTATAAACATTCCTTACTAAAGCCAGTGTCCCTTCACTGGCGTTAAAAGCATGGGCTTCTCTGACATAGTTAAAAAAATATAACACACAAAGTGTATCCTTTCTTATTTTGTTCCTCAGTGTTCGTCTGATTGTTCCACAAATATGTTGAAATTTCTGCATTTTATATATATCTTGTTCTTCTTCGTAAGTTATATCGCAGTCCAAATACTGGAAGTGTGAAATCTATTCCAACACTTTATCTTCAAGTGGAAGGTAGAGGTAGCACCTTTGTTAGGTGTAGACCCTATACTGGTCCTCACCAACCAGGGTTAAGTGGAGGAGATATGCAAGACCTTTATCTCCTATGACTGATGAGCTATAACCAACACCGTCCGTACGTGGTGAAGAACCTCATCCTGCAAGACACCTCTTGCAGGACTGCTACGGCGGATCTAGACATGGCTGTCGATAAAAAGCCCCAACATACTTTACCCCAAGTATGAGTATTGGTAAGGGTGTAGGAGAAGGAAAACTCTGAAAATAAACCCGGGAAGAGGACTCTAGTCAGCCGAGGAGACGGCAACCTTCTAAGGGAAAGGGATCCCAACAGAAAATCTCCGTCCCTCCAGGTTGGGGGTTGTGCGTCGGGCTGGGTACCCACAAAGTAAAACGATCTTTCTCAAAAGTCTCACATGATTAAGAATAAAGTTCTTAAGAAAACTTTTGTACCGAAGAAAAACTTGAAGACGGGTTAATGGAGAAGACTACTAATAGAGAACTACAAGATCTTTATGGAAAGCCAGATGTAATAACAGTTAAGTCTCGTAGACATTGATTGGCAGGGCATGTAGCACAAATGACGAACAAAAGAGGGGCAGGGGAATTTCTTGTAGGAAAATCAGAAGGAAAGCGTCCAATAGAATGAGGTGGGAGAATAACACATGATTAGAAGGAAATGAATTTTACAGGAAATGATTAGAAAACGTTAACTCAGCATTGATGTGATGGAGAACTGCCAGTATTGGTCTCGGAACCGCTTGAGGCGAATTCATTCACATGACAAGGAGGGTTGTATTACCGTAAACACGCCTGGATAATTGTTTAATTGCGATGCAGTCTAGTTAACAGCGCAGTTACTGGCATTTACGCTATTTTACTTGCACGCTATGCATTTACCGCATTTTGGTGTTAACTTTTACATTCAAGGCAACTACAGTCGTTATCTCACACTAAAGTAAGTGGATCATTTAATGGCGAGAGCGTTGAATAAGCACTTATCAATTGCCTGATTCCTCCGCTCTACGGCTTTATTTGAGAATTCTTAACATCCCATCGTACATTATTTTCCTTGCGCTATAAAATCCTACACAATGTTGATTGCCAGGGATATATTGTAGACAAACAGATAAGATTTACCTTCATAACTGTGAAAGTCACATGGTTTTAAGTCCTATAGTTTCCGAGTTTTTTTTTTAAATAGAAAAGGCTTTTGCAAAATGTGTTTTGAAAGTTATACATTGATTACATGAAGAAACTATCTTAACAGTTGGATAGAATAAAATTTAATTTAAAATTGGATAAGTACCAGTGGCAGCTCGCAACTTAAATTATTAGTGACGCCCTTTTACTGTACTTTATATTCCGTCAGAAAAGTTCTTATATATATTTTTTTTCCAAATGTCCCAGGTTTGTCTTTCCACATTCCTGGTTTCTCTCCTGGCATGGCGTACTTGTAACCCACTTCTGGGGTTGGGGCGCCTGGAAGGCGGGGTTACGTTGCCCCGATGATATGACGGGTGATGATGATGATAATGGTGCGCCTGGAGAGTCCTTAATCCTAAGCTTAACCCAAGATGAATATGAATGATGATGATTGCGATGGCCATATGATTTCGGGGACCGTTTGGGCCTTAAAGTTTTCCTGACATTTGTCTTACAGGTGAGGAAAACCCCGATAAAAACCTCACCCAGAAAAACTGTCCCGACCGGGGATCGAACCCGGGCCCGCTGCGTGACAAGGCAGCACGCTACCCCGAGACCACAGCGGTGGACGTTCTTATAAAAATAATTGATAGTAAATTAGAAGACTTTGTAATGCACTCATTCATTTGTTTGTTATAGTGAGGTGTTTTTATAAATACATTAATTAACTGACTCCATATATAAATTATTAAATAACAACATACAAGTACTCTGTTCACAATTATTAGTCATTCAAAATATCTCTGCAGGCGGAAGAATTACGAAGCTCTGTTTGTTGCTATCCGTGACGTCATATAAGGCAGTGTACACTGTCAGCGTCCCACGTCCCATTCCCCCCTCAACTCATAGATAACAGTGTCACGTGTTCTATTCCTGCATAAACACGACTGCAGTGCCCTCCGTCAACAACTGCACTTACTCCTTAAACGGGTAATACTTCACGTATTACCCGTTCAAAGTATCTCTGCAGGCGGAAGAATCAGGAAGCTCTGTTTGTTGCTACACGTGACGTCATATAAGGCAGTGTACACTGTCAGCGTCCCACGTCCCATTCCCCTTTGAACTCATAGATAACAGTGTCACGTGGTCTATTCCTGCATAAACACGACTGCAGTGCCCTCCGTCAACAACTGCGCTTACTCCTTAAACGGGTAATACTCAAGAGTAAAAAAAATTAAGGGATGTTACAACCCCTGCTACTTGTATTTTGAGATAATTTATTAAAAAAATCTTTAAACCAGCTCAAGAGACTAATAGGGGGTTGAAACCATGATTGATGATATGGAACGCAATTCTTTGAATAGCGTAACTTATACTTACGCAGAAGAACCTTGGTTAATCCTGGCTTCCGTCGCATATCAACCAAAGTACACATTGCAGCTTATTCGTCGGGGTATCTTTACATCCACCAACAATACTGCGAATCCAGCAATATCAAAACCCATGACAATTGAGTGCGGGAAAATGGGACAACAAAATACGGAAACAAAAGTCAGTACCAGGAGAACTAAAAAAATACTATTTTAAAATAATGTATCGACAACCGGTATAAAGTATGAGTGACCGACTAGCATCACACCTCGATAGCAGGCCATCGCTTACAACTACTTCCTCACATGGGGCAAGAGTATTTCCTTGCAATAAGAAGAGTTACTTAACCAAGCTAATTGAGTTACACTCTGATATCCACTACATACGAGTATGTCAGTGAGCCAACTAAAAAGCATATCTTAGTAGGACACTAATTGTATTACTTGGTTGGGAAAAGTAGAATTAAAATTTGCTCTGATGGATCTAATTTAGGCTTAAAGGTTCTTACGATCAGCTCACAAAATAGTCCAAACTTGGGATCTACATTACTTTCTTCCGGAGGAAAATCTTCATGTAGTTATCAAGAATTATATTATGAACAACTATATTCGGAGAGTCATAATTTTATTATTCCTTAGATTTTTCTTTCCAAAAAAATCAATTTTTATTTATTTAACCTGGTGGAGTTAAGAGCATCCCACACACAGGACAAACATATATTACGTTCAAGTACAACAATCACAATAATATTACATACTAAACCACTATATGGTTAAAAATTAAATAATAATAATAATAATAATAATAATAATAATAATATATAATAATAATAATAATAATAATAATAATAATAATAATAGTAAGATATAATAACACAATAAAGATTAGAACCCATGACCGTCGGGGCCAGAGGTACTCCTAGACCACCGAGGCCGGCTAAAATTTGAATATACGGTTATATAAGTCTTAGTTAGATGGATAATTATAACGAGAGAAAACTATTTTCTGGGACTTTGTGTTTGGTAACTTGACCTAGAAACTAATGTAGCATTTAATCATGTTTTGCAAATTCACGATGTTTGAATTATCTGTTTTTAACATTTCTCTCCACTGTCAACCAACCAGCTGTTTTATATGACTATGCAATATAGAAATGAGAAATACTAACCACAGAAAAATGTTCTACTCCTCTGCTGCATTGAATACTCCTCACTTGGGGGCAAGGGTTCTTGCTAATGCGAGGTAATTAACCAAGTTAATTTAGTTAAGATAACTTCCCTACAGATGTCAGCGAGTGGCATGTGATTATCACATCCCTCAAAGAGACATTTAGTAGACAACTAAGATGTTACTTGGTTGGGAAAGACCTATTAAATTTGTTCAGAGGTTCTAATTTAGGATTCAGATTCTTTTAGGAGCCCAAAAATCATCAGACTCGGGACCCACGGTTTAAAGTTCCTCCCGGAGGACTTGCCCTTTAGATTTTTCCATCCTAAAAATCCATCGACCCCGGCTGGGTAGGAACCCGCGATCCTCGCAACCAGAGGCAAGGAATTTATCCCCTAGACTAGAGAGGCAGATATGGAATACATATGGGAGGGGGTAAAATCTCTTATTAGCCTATGTGGAAAACAAATATTGTTAGTAAAAAGAAAGCCGTCACGCAGGAACTGCGTATACTAAGCGAATTCCACAACAAGTTCGACTTTATTATTCGGTTTTATTGATTTATGGGATATATCTTTCTTTTGTTAATTAAATAAAATAAATATCCTCAAGTCATGACCAACTCAGGATCGGGTCGAGGGATGAGAGGAGATGAGATGAAGCCCCATGTGAATGACAAAGGTGCCGGTCGACCACGCCTGACGCACCATCACTGGGACAAATGAACGAAATGAAACGAAATGTGTGAGATTAGTATGGAGAAATGGTGGAATGAAATTGTGGCAGGGTAAAACGGGAGAAAACCCCGAGAAAAACTGCCCGAGCTCCGTTTCGCACACCACGAAACTCACATGGAGTGACCGAAACTCAATCTAGGGACCCGAGCGGTGAGAGGCGAGCGCCTAACCGCTTGCGCCACGGAACCGTCGGGTTCATTAATTAAATACTTAGTTTGATATTTTCGTTGCTAAGCAACTCAAATTTCGACTGCTAGAGCATTTTAAAATTAGGTTTCCATGTAAAATAATGCATTCCTAATGGCCTGATTTTGCTGGTTTACGAAATATGTAATTTTTTATTTGATATTTAAATCGAATATACCCAGTTTCGTTGCAATAAAGCAAAAATTGCGACCGCTAGAGCTTTGAAAATATTCTCACTAAGATATGAGCTTTCAACTTAAGCCCCTATGTTAGAGGTCCGATTTCGATGAATTTTGGAGAATACCTTTCTCGTTTTATTTCACTTGCCAAAAGAAAAACGCAAACGGTGGTCGCCTCTTCTTCTTCTTCTTCTTCTGTGACTCCACGGTTCTGTAGTGTAGCCTTAGCCTCCTTTGTATTAATCGACAATTCCTTTCTCTCTTACGCTTCAATCCACCATCCTTTATCTGCCAGAGCTCTCAAGTCTGCCTCCACATCATCCAACCATATCATTTTGTGTCGTCCCAAATAATGTCGACCTTCCGATTTTTGGCATAAGGTCCCCTTCCATTCTATTGACATGCCCCAACCATTACAATCTTCAGGCCTCTAGGCGGTACTTGAGTCAATAGAAAAGAAGAGTTGTTAACTTGAGAGAAACGTTGAAGGATATTATGTCATTACACCCACGTTACTCGCTCCATGTTTTCTAACGGTCTTCGGGGGGACCCACATCTTCAACACACCGTTACTGGCATCGGTACACGCAAATAATTGCACGCTAGGCAATGCTACACTGCATTTCCACTCTCCTCCAGTGGCGTGTTTGTAGGTGCCAGTGGCGTAATGTATATGTAAAGTTAAAAGCTTATATTTCTATATTTAGTAGTAGTGACAGTAGTTCCTGTCATTCCTCTTTCAAGCATTGGACCTTTGTGAAAGCGAACCACCGGACTCTTTTTTTGCTAAATTCCAACTTTTTCTTGTTCAATTTCTGTTGTTACTATGCTGCGCCATGTAATTTTTCGTCTTTCACTTTTCCTTAGCAGTCCCTGTGGATTCCATTCCAGAGCTCTCTTTGGCACATTGTCTAGTTCTCATCTGAAAGTTTGTTCAATCCATTTCCATTCATGATATATTTAATTTTGTAATGTTTTCTTCCGTGGGACATGGTTTATTATCAGATTATCAAAATAAATCTCAGCATCTGTTTATATATAGGCCTACCTGTGATTTTTATAAGGCAGTTTTCCTCTTTCGTTGGAAAGTGGTAATAATTGTGAGAATATAGAATTTTTTTTATTCTGGCCTTAATATCTTCCTGTGCCTTTTTTTGTTTGTTTAATGCTTACTAAATATTCGGCTATATCTTCTGTTTATGCACCATTGAACTGCAATCACATTCCATTTACATTATTTATCATTACTATTATTTTTTTATTCAGGCACAATTCTGCTGTGCTTGCTGCCTTCCCCAGGTCTCTGTATGTGCTTTCATTTTTAGAGAATCTGTGTGTCAGTGAACAAACATCGTCGCCAAATTCTAAATATTTGAGTCTACAATTCAGATCCAATTGAATCTCTCTACATCTTTCTATATTTAATAGTAGGTAATAAAATTGTAAGGTAATTTACAATAAGAAAATGAAGAAATTAAAGGCGTGAAAAAATGCAAATATTTATGAGTTATGTTTAATGATTAGAAAATCATATATAGAATAAATAAAGGGAGAAATTTAACAAGATTTTTAAACTGTATCTTATAACGAAACCATACGGAAAAGCACAACGAAGCGCATTTATACAGAAGTATTGACCAATGTAATCAGAACAAATATTAGCATACGCTGACGATATAGGCATTAATTGGAAGAACACCCGATGCAATTAAATGAACCTTTTTAAAATTGGAAAGTGCCTAAAGTAAATGAAAGCAAAACAAAATATGTGGAAATAACAAGCAGTCCAAGCAATGATGCCTGTTTTACAGTTGGAAATTATAAGTCTGAGAAAGTGAAGGAATTTAAATACCTGGGTTCTATGATAACGAATGAAAATATGATTGATAAATAAATCAATCATAGACTAATGTTAGCCAGCAGGAGATATTTTGAAGTTAAAAAAAACAACTCAGTTCCCGATATCTAAGTCACCAAACAACAATAAAAATATATAAAACTTTATTGAGACCTGTTGCCATCTATGGCTGTGAAAGTTGGGCCCCAACAAAAATTCAAGAAAACAAAATTAGAATATTTGAAAGAAAAATATTAAGGAAAATATTTGGCCCAATATGTGAGAGTGGAAACTGGCGAATTAGATATAATGATGAATTATATAAACTATATGGTGATGTTGATATCATTAAAACAATAAAGATGGCAAGAATTAGATGGCTGGGACATCTCTACAGGGAAGAGGAATCAGACACATGCCGTACAGTCACATTGACAATCATAATCGGAAACCGAAGAGTTTGACGTCCTATTAATAGATGGCTGGACGGCGTTGAACAGGACCTGAGGACACTGGGTGTACGAGGATGGAGAAGGAAGGCGGAGAAGAGGGACGAATGGAGGCGCATTGTAGGAGCGGTCAAGGCCTGCGACGGGCTGCAGAACCAATAATGATGATGATTGTCCAAAGTGTTAGGGTAGGCCTATATGGATCTGAAGTAGGGAGTGTAAAACAACTTCTGGCAGTCGAGATGAATTATTAAAATATGTAATAGAAAAACAAGATTAGATAAAACACCAAACAAAACAAAGGGAAATAAGAGAGGCTATCGAAGGCGAAAAAAAAGTGCCTTGGTCGAAAAAGTGGCTATCTTTCGCTAAAAAATACAACCGTCAAGAAACGTAGGTATTGGTTCCACTGGAGTAAAATTTTCTGGAGATAAAATAGTCCCTCCGGACTGCTTCAGGCAATATATGACTAGGACCCGGATTTTGTGTAATATCAAATTAAGAAATATCATAGAACGTAGATATTCATCTTAGAATAAGATTAGAATTAGGAACTCTCCTGGCGCACCATTATCATCATCACCCATCATATCATCGGGGCAACGTAACCCCGCCTTCCAGGCGCTCCAACCTCAGAAGTGGGTTACAAGTACGCCATGCCAGGAGAGAAACCAAAAATGTCGAAAGACAAACCTGGGGCATTTGGAAAAAAAAAATATATATTTGCATAATAAAGAAGTCCACATAATGAAATCTGTATGCTAATTTTTAATCAATTCACTTCTGCTGCAAAGTACACTGCTGAAATACAAATATCAACCATTCAAGCATTTAAGCCACATTGGATCGGTGTCCACAATTAATTATAATATACTTTTCCAAATGTTCTGTTGTCATGCACAGTCTTCTGTTTGACAATATGTATTTGTAAATTGAAAAAGATCGCTCAACTTCGCAAGAAGTCAACGGTGCATATTTATAGAGAGGGATTGTGCTAGGAATAATATTCTCAGGGGGTTCTACATTTTAATCATTAAATAAGCGAGTTCTTGTTTAGCACAGACTGCAGTTTAGTGGAAACTACACCACCCACTTCGCCTGCTACAACACTGACCTATTGAACTGCGTCTTTCATTATTTCCACAGATTATTGGAGAGGCATACCAATTTTTGATACTGTTGGGAAGCCAGCTGAAGTGACTTGCGATGTATGAAACTGAACTGAGCACTTTAGAACGTTGAATGCTAACAAGGATTCATTCACTCACACACACATACTACAGGATCAGAAGAAAAGTTCTCAATCACTGACTTCACAGCTTCGAAGTGCTTACTGTAGAAAATTACAGCTTCGACCCATGTTGCCCATCTTGTTATCAGTAGCTCCGGAGGCAGAGGTACATCAGATAGCTGCTCCTTGTAGCGTTGTACACGATAAGGACATTTTAAGAAAACCTTCTTCGTTGCTGATATCAGTGTATTTACTTCTGGGGATTCATGTCTAACTGTTTCTGCCACGCCTTGCAATGCATGAGCCGTACATGTAACATGCACTAAGTTTGAATAAAATACAGTAAGTGATTTCCCCGCTTTAAAGATGTATGGAACTGCATCTGTGTACACTCTCTTATTTTACGCCATCTAGCCATAGTACCTTAAGTCCATCATTAAAGAATCTAGCAATTGTTGAACTGTTTGTTACCTCCAAAGGTTTATAATAAATTAAGTAGGGTTTTGATCCAGCTTTAGATTCCATCTTGCCCACAATTAGATTAGCGATGAAACAGCCTGCAGCATCCGTCGTCTCATCAGCAGAAATCCATATAGGTGAGTTGCCTATGTAAATCCTGGTTTTTCTAATATGTCAATATAACAAGAACCCAAGTAATTCTTCCTGAGAGTGGACTCGTCGGGAATGTTACGGTTGCAGTATTTTTGTAAGAAATGTTTAAATTCTGGTATCTGAAGTTTGTTCCAGAGTATGTTCCCTGCAACCAACCCCATACACAGTTCTTTGTAAAATCCACAATTAGATGATGTAGGCTGTCCCTGCAACTGTGCAAGTAGACCTGTTTCTTTGAAGAAACTCGTCGTTTATTTTTAATATGCAGATTGCTTCGTAAATGTTGTTCAATTTGAGATTTCATCGTATACCCAATACGTTTATCACAAGTTTGGCAGAGGACTGTTTTACCATCAGTGATTAAAGCACTGTCAACAGAAATCCACGTTTTTAGCTTTGAAGACAACGAAGACGCAACCGGTGCCATCGTTAAATTAAATGCCACTGACTTATAAATTGTGAAACGTTTGAGAACAAGGAAGAAAAAAATGTTTAAAACAAGTCATTGTTGTCCGCATCGAACTCGTACAATTTAGCTTTAAATGCAACGGAAATGTATAGGATTGACGACAATTCATGAGAAGCACGATGATAAAAATTACAATTGTTTTCCCTTTCTTGCATGTAACGAAAATTAATGGGATTGACGTATATTTATAATAATTCCGCAAAAATATTAAAATATGTAAAATTTTGTACTATGGTGTGAAATATGTATTATAGCTCGACATATGTAAAAATATGTAATTTAAAACTTTGTAATAAGGGTCTTTTCATAAGTAATGCCACGAGTGATTTCCAAATTATCGATAAATTCACGACTCACGAAGTGAGGAGTGAATTTATCTAGAGAATTTGGAAATCAAGAGTGGCATTTGTTAGGACTATTTAACGAATAAAATTAAGCTGTTTACTCACAAATCATTATTTAACTATAGTTATTTTAAAATATTTATATATTTAATGTAAACGGCGATGTTTGAAAACAAATGAGAAACGATAGGTACGCTTCTACTGCTTCTTTTGTTTATCACTGCAACCAGATCATACTATTTATTGCCAAAGGAACGCAATATTGTAAGGAGGAGCTTTCTTTAATATGGTAATCATAACACTGATAAATATTTAGTGAAACACGACTCTGATTGGTTGTAATACAGAAATCATTGAAACGTGATTGGTCATTGACTCCCATTTGGGGCATGAGTTAAATAGTCAGTTTAATTCGTCGATATTTTAGTTTTTTTTGTAACTACATACACATCAACAGAATATGTAATTACATAAAATCCTGGCTCTAGTTATGACATTTCGGAGGAGAAAACATTACGAGTATTCGAGAATAAAGTTCTTAGGGTAATTTTTTGGACCAAAGAGAGACGAACAGGCAGACGGATGGAGAAGACTACTTAACAGTGAGCTCGTACATGATGTTTATGGGAAACCAGCAGTAATAAGAACAGTTAAGCCTCGCAGACTGCGATAGGCTGGACATATAGCACGAATAGGGAATGAAAGAGTGGCATGGAAGTTCCGTGTAGGTAAACTAGAGGGAAAGGCTCAGTAGATTGGCCTAGAATGAGGTGGGAGAATAATATTGACCATGATTTGAGAGAATTTAATTGTACAAGAGATGATTGCAAAATATTAGTTCAGGATAGGGATATATGGATAGTTTATGAACAAGCAGCCATGAACTTCTGGGCTCGATGGTGCCAGTTGGTTAGTTAAGGGAGGAGATGATACAGTGAATTTCGTTTCTTTCAAGTTAGTACAACATTGTACGAGGGCTGTTTAATGATCATTTTTACTGCCATAATTTAACACAAAACAATTTGTTTTACGATATTTGTTATAATTCGTTTGGCTTATCTTGGAGAGAAATTTGTAGAAAGAGACAGCTGTCTTACTCGCACCAGTGTTGTCGGTGTTTCTTCACTAGATGTTAATAGGGGAAGGGGGAAGACGAAAACTGACTGTTGTTCTTTTTTTTTTTTTTTGTTTTACCAGGGCGAAAGCGGTCAAAGATCTACCCTTATATCTCCATCTCTCTCTTTGCCAAGTTAAGCAAGATATGCAATAGCTTAATGCGTCATATATAAAAGGGACATGTTTTAATGTCATCTCTCGCTGTTTTTGTCTGAGTGGTGTGCAAGTCAAGATTTCCTTCAAAGGTGATCACTGCTGATGAAAATGGGATACATCATTTCGATCCTGAGAGCAAACAGCAAAACTCTGCATGAAAATATCCTTCATCCCCCCCCCCAAAGAAGCAAAAGATGTTTCTTCTGTTGGTAAAGTTATGGTCAACTCATTTTTTATATTCATATAATGGTTTATCAGCATGTCGTAACTGCACACACAGCACCAATGGGGTTCCATACGCAAAATGACAATATACTCCTGAAAGAAAAAAAAATTGTGGTGTAAACCGTAAGTTTCTCCAACAAGTAGTTACCGAGAAAAACAACTTTAAAATTTAGTTTTTCGATTCAATACCCACTGCCATTTTAATTGCAGCAGACGATCCAATAGATATTAGATTACAATAAGTTAATTGTATATACAGAAATAGGGTTTCAAAATATTTGCAGATTCAATAATAATAATTCTTTCTTGTGTCATGCCTGTATACACAAGTTTTAGAGTAAAATGCCATTCCAGTTTTGTTGAATTTGCTAATCCAGAAAAAATATATATACCCACATTTTAAGTAGTTGAGTAATGAAAAATCACGTTCCGAGACTAAGATTCATAGAATTAAAATATATTTGTTGCTATGCTGGGAGATTCATCTTCGAGCATATATATATATCAATGTATGTAAATGTCCACCGCTGTGGTCTCGAGGTAGTGTGCTGCCTTGTCACGCAGCGGGCCCGGGTTCGATTCCCGGTCGGGACATGGTCCTGGGTTTTTTTCGGGGGTTTTCCTCATCTGTAAGACAAATGTCAGGAAGCTTAGAGCCCAAGATCCCCGAAAATCATCCGGCCATCATTATCATTCTTATCATTATCATCATCATCCTTCATCGATGTGGAAAGCAACGGGAAGCTACCACACCTATAATTCCCTAGTAAAGCTGCAAAGCATAGCATGAAAATGCTATGATTGCAGTGAAAGACCTGCCCTCGAGCAGAATTACTACGGATGGATGTATGTAAATATATATACATGCAGTTACTGCAGAAAGTATTGGTACACTTAAAAATAACACAGACAGAAATAAATAATTCCATTATTTCTTCACTACATACAAAAACAAAAATATGCACCTATAAATTAAAATTGAAGTTAAATACACGCAGTTTCCTCTGTTTTAACACAATTAACGAGTAAAACCAATATTTTGTACACGAACAACAATAATTAACCAACAAAAAAAGTATTGGTACATTATCATAATATGAATGTTTTGAGTCTTTACTTTTTGAGTTCAATGCTTGGTTGGGAGCTCCTTTGACTCCAAGATGGCTTGAGGACGACTTAGCATCGACCCGACTAAATTTGAAGTTACTGAAGAATGTATATTTCTCCATTCTTCTTCCAAAGCGTTTCTCAGATCTTGCTTGTTGGAAATCTGCTTTGATCGAATTCTCCCTATCAGATGTTTCCATAAATTCTCTTGGGGTTTATGTCCGGAGATTAGGAGGCGTTTCCATGTAGACCTACTTTGGTGTGTTATACAAAATCCATAAAACGATGTGTTTGGGATCATTATCTTGCATAAATGCATAATCTTGTTTAAATCACATTTCCTCTGCAGAGGTATGAAGATTGGTCTTCAGTATGTTCATATACTGTTTGTGATCCATCACACCATCGATAAAATGCAATGTCCCGACTTCCCGACTCCAGAGATACTCATGTATTCCCATACTAATAAGGAACCACCACTATGTTTCGCAGTGGTCTAGATGGAGATTTTGTTTTTGTAGCTCTGTATTTTAATTCTTCAAGACTTTTCTTCTTCCATCCGAACGGGAAATGTTGATTTTAGGCTAGTCAGTATAAATTACTTTTTTTACAAAATTCTAGTGGGGCTGTTTATGTGTGTTTTAGCGAAGTTCAAATTTTTCTTTCAGTTTTCTTCATTTACTAAGCATTTTCTACGGGCTGTTTTCCCATGCAGTTCGTTAGCCCATAGACTGTTACGAACATTACTAGCAGAAATACAAATATTGAAGTCATTCTTGATACGAGCTGCTAATTTAGGGGCACCACTTTTAGGTTTTTGCTTTACCCTTCTCATTAATGATTTTTCAACATTAACATACAGTTTTCTAGGATGTCCTGATCTGTGGATATTTTTAAAGAATTTCGTTCGCCAACTCTATCAATTATATGCTGAATATTTGGTATTGGCCTTCCAATTATTTAACTAATTCCATTTAGCAATTTACACTGATTATCCAAACCAAAAATTAATTTCCTTTCTTTTACTGTAGTATTTCTACCTTTGCGCCCCATTCCAGCTCAATCTGCAGCAAGAACACACACATCTACACGGCAAAGTACTCAAGACTAGAGTGAATAACAACACTACCAGACCCACCCCCACGCGACTTCATGCGAAAGTTCTGTTGAACAAAACTTAATACTGTACCAATACTTTTTGTTGGTTAATTTTTGTTGTTCATGGACAAATTATTTTTTACTCGTTAATTGCCATGTTAAAACAGAGGAAATACTTTGTGCACTAACTGTGTGTGTTACATTGATATATATATATATATATATATATATCAATGTAAGGGAAGAAAACGTTGAAACAATTTTTTAAATAAATTTTTTTAGTCGTTAATTGTAATGTTAAAACAGAGGCAATTGCGTGTTTTTAACTTCATAGAGCTCAATTTAAAGGTGTATATTTTTGTTTTTGTATGTAGTGAAGAAATAATGGAATTATTTATTTCTGTCTGTGTTATTTTTGAGTGTAAAGTAAAGTGATCCCACAACAGGCCCGGAGACCCTTGGGGTAGTAGGGGGTTAAGGCTCCCACTTTTTTCTAGACAATCGGCACTTTATGTCAGCCGGGTTGTCAGCCCTGCGTGACGGCCGCCTTTACCCCAGAACAAGCGTCTGGTACTCATTTCCGTTAGAGGCTGAGTCGACCCCAGGGCCATAGTGCCGCCAGAGGGTTTTGGTCAGTTTAAAAATCCTGACCCCAACGGGATTTGAACCCTCGACCCTCCGGCTTGTAGCTCAGTGCCTTAACCACTACGCTACGGCGTGCGGGTGTACCAATACTTTCTGCACTAACTGTATGTATATATATATATATATATATATATATATATATATTCCCAATTTGAAAAAGTTCTCTACAAAAAACATATTAGATAATATTTGCGTTAATGTTATACAGGGATATTCATTTATAAGCTAATGGCACTCGGCGCGGCGTTTTGCCTGCGCGCGGTTAGGTTATAAATGAAGAACCCTGTAATTTTATGCATATATGTTTGTATAAATTGTGTTTTTAAGACAATTTTGAAAAAAATACCATGTACTCACCATATGCTGAACAATACCATGTACTCACCATATGCTGAACAATACCATGTACTCACCATATGCTGAACAATACCATGTACTCACCATATGCTGAACAATACCATGTACTCACCATATGCTGAACAATACCATGTACTCACCATATGCTGAACAATACCATGTACTCACCATATGCTGAACAATACCATGTACTCACCATATGCTGAACAATACCATGTACTCACCATATGCTGAACAATACCATGTACTCACCATATGCTGAACAATACCATGTACTCACCATATGCTGAACAATACCATGTACTCACCATATGCTGAACAATACCATGTACTCACCATATGCTGAACAATACCATGTACTCACCATATGCTGAACAATACCATGTACTCACCATATGCTGAACAATACCATGTACTCACCATATGCTGAACAATACCATGTACTCACCATATGCTGAACAATACCATGTACTCACCATGTGCTGAACAATACCATGTACTCACCATGTGCTGAACAATACCATGTACTCACCATATGCTGAACAATACCATGTACTCACCATATGCTGAACAATACCATGTACTCACCATATGCTGAACAATACCATGTACTCACCATATGCTGAACAATACCATGTACTCACCATATGCTGAACAATACCATGTACTCACCATATGCTGAACAATACCATGTACTCACCATATGCTGAACAATACCATGTACTCACCATATGCTGAACAATACCATGTACTCACCATATGCTGAACAATACCATGTACTCACCATATGCTGAACAATACCATGTACTCACCATATGCTGAACAATACCATGTACTCACCATGTGCTGAACAATACCATGTACTCACCATGTGCTGAACAATACCATGTACTCACCATATGCTGAACAATACCATGTACTCACCATATGCTGAACAATACATGTACTCACCATATGCTGAACAATACCATGTACTCACCATATGCTGAACAATACCATGTACTCACCATATGCTGAACAATACCATGTACTCACCATATGCTGAACAATACCATGTACTCACCATATGCTGAACAATACCATGTACTCACCATATGCTGAACAATACCATGTACTCACCATATGCTGAACAATACCATGTACTCACCATATGCTGAACAATACCATGTACTCACCATATGCTGAACAATACCATGTACTCACCATATGCTGAACAATACCATGTACTCACCATATGCTGAACAATACCATGTACTCACCATATGCTGAACAATACCATGTACTCACCATATGCTGAACAATACCATGTACTCACCATATGCTGAACAATACCATGTACTCACCATATGCTGAACAATACCATGTACTCACCATATGCTGAACAATACCATGTACTCACCATATGCTGAACAATACCATGTACTCACCATATGCTGAACAATAGCTATTTGAGCGATATTCCTTATATTATCAGGATTGTGCATAAAAACACAAATTATAGCAGAATGTAGATTGAAGTATGAAATAGGAGAGGAGTTTGGATGGAGTGCATTTTTAGGTTCCTGGAGTTCGTGATTATTGAAATGAGGGAAGGGGGATTCATCATTTTCTTCTGTTCCTTCAACCCAGTGTTCAATGTCAAGGTCACTGTCTCAGCTGATCTGATTTCATTATCGCCACACAAACTAGCAGTTTGAACAGTGGATCGCATTCTTCTTTGTTCTGGTCAATTAGGCAGAATGACATCATTCTAGGATTCAATTTCGTTACTACACATACTAGAAAAATCACCAAATGTAATCATTACTTTCCTCTAGTAGCTACAGGTATATCTTATATTTCTGAATTTTTAATACTATTAGCCATTTTACAGTAGATGTGTGCAAGTAGCATAAATACGCAAAATTCAAATATTCTAAATATATATATGACACGATAAGACAAATAAATGCTCGGACTTGAACCCGGACCTCTGGATTGATACCCCAGTGTGCTTCCGATTACGCCATCGAGCAAGTCTAGTACAAACATTCATTTTTCTTTTCATATTCTCATCATTACGAGATGTAGTGGGAACTCGGTATTCACTGCCATCTGGTAGCTCCTATCACAAGTAAGCAAATTAAAGAGAATATTTTTACTTTATAGCAGCGACGCTTTATCGATGTTATAATTAAATTTTTGACATTGAGCAATGCAAGCTTAATATGGCATGATAACAAATATAAATGCTCAGACGGGACTTGAACCCGGACCTCTGGATTGATACCCCAGTGCGCTTCCGATTACGCTATCGAGCAAGTCTAGTACAAACATTCATTTTTATTTTCATATTCTCATTATTACGAGATGTAGGGGAAACTCGGTCTCCACTGCCATCTGGTAGCTCCTATCACAAGTAAGCAAATTAAAGAAAATATTTTTACTTTATAGCAGTGACGCTTTATCGATGTTATAATTACATTTTTGACATTGAGCAATATATATTTCAAAATAATATACCCTGGTTTGTTTCCTACTGCCCTTTGATGGAAATTATGCATACTAGAAAAAAATGAAGTTGGTGGTTTCAGAATGTAATGCTGAGATATTTCTATGCAGTGCTTCAGTTAAACATATGTAATAATTAGATACTTTACACAAAAATAAAATGAAATAAAATAACAGATACAGAAGAAGGAAACATAATGTTCGATAAGTCTACAGCGATGTTTTCCCCAATTAATTCCTAGTTTCGAGATGTCAGATATTTTATTTTGAATTTAATGATTACTAGAATGACCCATAAAACCAGTTTTAACAGCTGGGGAACCCAACATCCTGACCAGATGTCACCCCCACACTGGCTCGATGATAATTTACCTTTGTGATTAACACATGAAGATATGAGGTCAGAAGACGGCTGGTAGGCCAAGGGCCTTGCAGGCCTGTCCCACTATGGAGTGGAGGAGGAGAATGACCCATGGTATTGTAGCGGGGGCAATTAGAATGACCACTTGTCACTAAAAGGATTAAGAAAGTCAAATTACTTTAAAAACCAGAGAATTTTGTATTTTTTATGGTAGTATTATGTTATCCTCGTGTTTGGGGTAACTTTGTACCAAGCAGTTTTATTCCGGATATTATTTATATATTTAAAAAATATTCATCGAATATAGCAGTTTCATAGCTATATTAAGATAATGCAATATCATACAGCATATACAAAATCATATTAATTTTTATGTAGATAGAAACAGCATATACAAAATCATATTAATTTTTATGTAGATAGAATTCAATACAACTTACGGCCGTACTGGGTGTACATTTTAAATTACACTCAAGTCTTCCCCGTTCTATAGGCTCCTCATTAATCATATAGAATAATGTATTTGTATTAATTACAGAAAAACTTTAACATGAAACCCAAACAAAACAAACAAACAATGTAAGTCTCATATCCCACATACCTGTGCCTTGCATATACAGTAAAAGCTCCTTATTCGCGGGATAAAAACATTGCGACACAGTTTCTGCATTCGCGGCTAAAATTGTCTTTATTCGCGGATTCAGTCGGTATATCAGAAGGATTAGTGTCCTTTATTAACCATCAGCAGTTTTTTTACTGCAGACAGGTGCGAACCCTAATCCTCCTCAACAATAATAATAGGGGTATATTAATATAAAAATAAAAATAGTGATAAAAATCGTTGATTGAACAAATCAATAATTTAATATAAAACATAAAGGGGTTAAAAAAATTAAAGAAAAAATTACTATTACATTGTAATATATTATAAGAATTAAAAAGATCATTCCCATAATGGCTTTTACAAATAGTGATTCAAACCAAATGAACAAATGGATATCAAAACAAAACAAACCTTATTGTCACTATCCCTACAGTGCATTGTTAAAAGCTGGTGTAATTCACGTGCCGATATGTACTTTGATAAATGCCTCAATCGCCACGATCGGTATATTATTGTTTCAACTTGTCATTCTTTGCAATAATTCTGATTGAATAACACCTGTCTCTTGTGCTTTGTTCCCAGTTTATAATGTCGAGTAAAATGAAGTACCGAAGGAAAAAAAATAGTGTTGCCGCTTAAAGTAAAAATACGAGTAGAAATGCTTGACCGTTTACACGCGTTGGCGAGTCGTTTGCGTCTATATCACGCTGTTTCAATGTTAATGTATCAAGAAATCCGAAGACAAAATAAGGAATTCACAGCAGAATACCAATCTTAATTGAAACACCTTTTAAAAGCGGCAAAACAAGAAAAAAATAGTAAGTTCTTTAAGTCCTTCCCTAAACCTGACAGTAATAATTAATAGAAATTGTTCAAAATCTCTCATTAATTGATCTTATTTTGATAATTTTTATTTTATCCTGTAATCTTGGAACGAGTCACCTATATACCCGTACAAATTATCATTCCATATTTGCGGTTTCTGTATTCGCGGCATATTTACGGAACATGTCCCCAGCGAATAAGGAGTTTTTACTGTAGATGGAATTGAGTTTTCTTACTTATGACGTCACAAGGGTACTCGGGCAGCTTCGTTTGCGCTCGGCCCGTAATCAGTAGCCGCATTTTTTTTTCGCATTTTAAAAATTCAATTAAAAAAACTTCTTGGTGAAGAGATTTGAAATTTTCACCCACCTCATTTAATTCTAATAGCGGTTGTAGTGATATATAATTTACTTAAATTTGTGTAATTGTACAAAACCCCAACGGCAGTACTATAGAGATGTCTTCTGCAATTCATATCAGGCGCAAGAGACCATATTTGTGTGCAAGAAACTGGCAATTACATCACGATAATGCGAGGCTGCATTTTATCACAAATATTGATCCTGAACATATTTAAAAAATCAAAGTGAAGTGCGTCCCTCACCCTTTCTAAAGTTCGGATTTAGCTCCCAACCTGAAGAAAGCCTTCGCGGGTGGCGTTTCTATCATCAAAAGCAACAGTTAAGGCAGTGGAGGCGGTTTTGAAAGACTTCTCAAAAAACGGATTCCAGCATGTCTTTTCAGACTGACAGAAACGCTGGGACAGTACATTGCATCCAAAGGTGAGACTACTTTGTGGACCATTAAAATTCTGAGGATGAGTAAAAGTGCTTTGAAAAATATATATATATATATGTCCACCGCTGTGGTCTCGAGGTAGCGTGCTGCCTTGTCACGCAGCGGGCCCGGATTCGATCCCCGGTCGGGGCAGTTTTTCTGGGTGAGGTTTTTATCGGGGTTTTTCCTCATCTGTAAGATAAATGTCAGGAAAACTTTAAGGCCCAAACAGTCCCCGAAATCGTACGGCCATCATCATCATCCGTATCATTATCATCATCATCCTTCACCGGTGTGGAAAGCAACGGGAAGTTACCACACCTACAATTCCCTAGTAAAGCTGCAAACATAGCATGAAAATTCTATGATTGCAGTGAAGGACCTGCCTTTGGGCAGAAATACTAAGGATGGATATATATATATATATAAAACAGACCTTGAACATAAAACAGGTAAATTTGAGTCCTACTGATTTGTTTTAAAATGTTTCAAGTTTTAACATCAGCACTACAGATTATGAAGCAGGGTTCATAGGAATGAACATTGAAGAAGTGAGAAATGTTATACTTCTGTTGTCGCGATGGGAAGAAGTTGATTGAGAATTCATCGCCCAGAGCTTCCTGTTGGTGCGACGTGTTGAGGATATTTAACACGGGCCGCGCACGGGGTTCCCATGCCTCAGGTCATCAGCCATTAAACTTCTTCATCAGAGCTATACGACCTGCTTATTATAACGCATTGACAAATTTATAAGGAATGTAACTATTGAGATTGTTCCCATGAAAAATTAAAAAAAAAACACTAATCTTAATCGATCCTACCTACTAATCACCAACAATTTGCGTATCAAAAATGTAGACCTGTGTATATCAGTCGCAATGTTCTAGCGGGCGCAATTTCTATTTTCTAGGAATAAACATAATTATACCCCGTAAAAATGATTTGAGGACCATTAATTACAAACAAGAATAAGATGCACAAAGAAATTAAACATAGGTTGAAATCTGCAATTGCAAGCTATTACACATTGCAGAGATTCTTGTCATGCCATCTTCTCTAAAAAAAGTTACACTGAAAATATGTAAAACTTTTATTCTATATAAATATATACAATATTATTTGGATGCGAAACATGGGCTCTTGCTTTAAGGGAGGAGAAAGTATTACAAGCATTTCAGAATACATTTCTTAGGAACCTTTTTGGACCAAAGAGAGATGAAAAACAGGTGACTGGAGAAGACTACATAACAGAAAGATACATGGTCTTTATAGGAAACCAGATGAAAATAAAAACAATTAAGTATCGTAGACTGTGATGGGCAGGACATGTCGCACGGATGGGGAATTGAAAAGAGGCATGGAAACTAATCGTAGTTAAACCGTTGGGAAAGCGCCCAGTAGGTAGGAAACCAACAATAGGTTGGAGAATGACATTATTCATGATTTGAAAGAAGTAGATTTTCTAGGAGATGATTGGAAAACATTAGCTCAGGATAGAGATCTATGTCCGCGGGGAGATGAACTTCCGGGTTTGGTAGTGCCAGTGAGGTAGTTATATATATTTAGTATACTATATACAGCTGATGTGCTAAGTTCAAAATATATTATGTTAATAATAATAATAATAATAATAATAATAATAATAATAATAATATAAATATAATAATAATATCTTCACAAATAAATTTCTTTGACAAGGATATCGATTCAACAATGTACGATCGATTTGGAACAGCAAGAAATTCCAAAAGATAACAACTTCAAAAATTAAAGAAAAAAAAAAGAAGGTAAATTCTGTTGCTCTAAAAATATTAAATGTTTTATAATGAATCTGCATTATTGTTAATAGTTATTTCTCATATATTCATCTGTTATTGAAAGCTAGCAAAAATGAAATGGTTACACGAGCCAAATGAGGTAAATTTAGAGCAATTGGGTAGTGTTAGACGGGAAACCACGAGGTTACTAAAGACTATAAAGAGAGAATATTTGAGAGAGAAGATTAATGATCTTGAAATGAATGCCAAAAATAGGAATATTGGAGAATTATATCATGGAATTAGGGTAGAGATGAAAGGGTTTTAGGCTAGAACAAACATAATTCGGAATGAAAATGGGGATTTGATTGCAGATTCCAGGAGTATATTAAATAGATGGAAAAGTTATTGTAATCAACTATTAAATGTACATACAGAACAGGATATTAAAGAGGATAATTTACAGATAGCAGAAATGCTAATCGCAGAACCAAGTGCATTAGAGGTTGAAATGGCGATAGAAAAATTGAAGTTGTATAAAGCAGCAGGTTCAAATGAGATCCCAGCAGAACTGATAAAATTAGGGGGAGATAAATTGATGGACAAGATATGTCAGTTGCTTAATATGATTTGGGATAAAGAAACTCTTCCAGATGAATGGAAAGAATCGATTATCGTACCAATTTATAAGAAAAGATAAAACTGATTGCAACAACTATAGGGACATCTCATTACTTTCAACTTCATACAAAATTCTAACAAATATATTAGTAAGCAGACTTACTCCTTATATTGATGACATTCTAGGAGATCATCAATGTGGATTTAGAAGACAGGTCTACAACAGATAAGATTTTTTAGCTTAAGACAGATTTTAGAAAATAAATGTGAATATAATGGTACTGTACGTCAACTGTACGTAGACTTCAAAAAGGCATATGATTCAATTAAGAGGGAGAAGTTGTATAGTATCCTGCTGGAGTTTGGAATTCCTAAAAAGTTAGAGTTATACGAATGTGTCTAATTGGCACAAAGAGTAGGGTGCGTGTAGGCAAACAGTTTTTGGATACTTTTGAAATCCAAAATGGGTTGAAGCAAGGAGATGCACTATCTCCTCTACTATTTAATTTTGTACTAGAGCATGCCATTAAATCTGTAGAGGATGAAGAAGGTCTATGACTCAATGGTATTAATAAGCTGTTAGTTTATGCTGATGATTTAGTACTATTGGGCGATAGCGAGGAGATAGGCCTACTGAAGGCTAACACGCACACACTACTGAGTAACATTAAGAAATTGGGCTGGAAGTAAGTATCAATACAACAAAATAGATGGTCACAGATAGAAATAGATTATATAATGGAAATGGACAGCTAATTAAAAATGAGGGAAATTTTGAGGAAGTGACTGAATTCAAATAGGACCTAGGAACAATAATCGCAAACAGGAATGAGATGAACAAAGAAATTAAACATAGGCTCAATTCTGGAAATGCGTGTTATTATGCATTACAAAGACTCTTGACTTCCCAACTCTTTTTAAAAGACGTTAAAATGAAAATATATAAAACTATTATTCTACCAGTTATATTATATGGATGCGAAGCATGGACTCTTACTTTAAGGGATGAAAGTTCAAGTATTTGAGAATAAAGTTCTTAGGAAGATTTTTGGACCAAAAAAGAGATGGACAGACAGGTGAATGGAGAAGACTGCATAACAGTGAATTACATGGTCTTTTTAGGAAGACAGATATAATGAGAACAGTTAAGTCTCGCAGACTGCGATGGGCAGGACATGTGGCACGAATGAGGAATGATAGACGTGCATGGAAACTTCTTGTAGGAAAGCCAGAGGAAAAACGCCCATTTGGTAGACCATGAATGAGGAGGGAGAATCATATTAACTATGAGTTGAGGGAATGATTGGGGGATGATTGGAAAACATTGGCTCAGGATAGGGATGTATGGAGAGCTTATGTCCATGCGGCCATGAACCTACGGGTTCGATAGTGCCAGTGAGTTAGTTAGTTAATCTATTATTGATTTTTCCCAAGCCCAAAGAGATTTAACAGTAAATATATGCTATTTATAACTATACAGCCGGGTTAGAAATCGCCCGGAAGTAAGACCGAAATACGTAACTTCACATTTGGTAAATATTGAGCATTATAATTGTTTTTAGCTTCTGAAGTTATATTATTCGTTAAATAGCGACTCCAAATCCAACGCGAGGTTGAGTTTTTATTAGACAAAATCACTCGCGACTTTGTCGCTCGTGATTTTTTCAGAAAAAAAAAAACACAACCTCTTATTAGATTACTGTTAATAATCTTGTAATAGGGATTTTTCTATAGACAGTATCCTTCAACCGAAAGTAATTCTATTCTTCCAAAAATTTTGTTTATTCCATTCAATTCATACTCCTATCCATCCATCCATCCATCCATTGTTCCTGTGATTTTCTACTTCTTCTTCTGCCTTCAGCATTCCATTCCAAAATAATTTTTAATTTTTGGAATTCTGTCTTTTCACGTTCTTTTAATGTTTCCTAACCATCACAGTTTTCGTTCTTTAATTATTTCAAAAATATCCTTATCCACTTTCATCATCTAATTCTTTGGTTTCTAATTTTATCGAATCTTAATTTTTTGGCGTTATACGCCATTTCTAGAGTGAATAATTTACTTGGATGTGGCCTGCCTAATATACAAATTTCAGCTCCATATAACATTACATTTTCAACTAATTAATTATAAATTATTCCTCGAAAGAACTGAATTCTACCTATACTTATTCTTTGTGTGACAAAATCAAGGA
This sequence comes from Diploptera punctata, assembly GCA_030220185.1. Classification (NCBI taxonomy): domain Eukaryota; kingdom Metazoa; phylum Arthropoda; class Insecta; order Blattodea; family Blaberidae; genus Diploptera; species Diploptera punctata. The sequence goes on along the minus strand of JASPKZ010000031.1, from coordinate 1,001,284 downwards.
TGAGTTCTGTGTAGAATTAGAATGCGTATTTGATAGTCTTTCACGGTATCATATTGAAATTGTCTTAGGAGATTTTAATGCAAAAGTGGGACAGGGAGATATATTAAGACCAACAATAGGCAAATTCCGTCTTCATGAAGATAGTAATGACAGTGGTGTTAGATTACTCATCTTTGCCATATCAAAGAATCTTATTGTTAAGAGCACAACATTTCAGCATAAGGATATTCGTAAGTATATCTGGACATGACCAGATGGATCTGTATTAGGGGACAAACGCTGTGCACAGTAACATCATCGTTGTTAGATCACTTGAAGAGACAGACTGAAATTTGGTCCATCACTTGTAAGTGTGAAAATTAGAGAGTGGTTATCGCTTATGAGAGGAACAAACGCTAAAGATGATTCTGAACATTTTGAATTAAAAAACTTGAGAAATGATGAGTGCGGCAAGAATACCAGAACAAATTTGCCAGTAGAACTGATATCAATAAAGAATGGGCGGCTATAAGAGATACTATTAAATTGTCAGCATCAGAAAGCATTGGTTATTTAAAAAAGAGGCAAAACAAGAAATGGTTTGATGAATAATGTGCCGACATTGTAAAGAAAGCTAGCAAAAAATGAAATGATTGCACGAGCCAAATGAGGTAAATTTAGAGTAATTGGGTAGTATTAGACGGGAAACAACTAGGCCTATGTTAATAAAGAGTAAAAAGAGGGAATATTTAAGAGAGAAAAATTTCGCAGGTACAGAGTGGGTATAGTTTAAGCTCTTAAAATAATAAGTAACTACAAGAGACATATAGATTATAGGTCACACCAAAGTCCATCAATAAGACTGAGCACGACGAATCGCTTGAATACAGAGAACCAGAAGATAAATACAATAATCTAAATAACTTTATAAGCAGAGTATCTCCGTGGCTGGGCCCATAAATATACACGAAGTTGTTTCATTACTTTAGCAGGGTAACTACTGGGCAATTATAATCCATCTCAATACATTTACTAATCGGAGCTAATAAATTATCTATAATCATGAGTACTTGACAGGGACACTAAGTATTGTATGAAGCTATTGCTAAACCAAGGTTCAAGTGATCTATTGTTTAAATGTAAACGCAGCATATTAAATTCCTATATATATTTAAATGAATGAGAATATGAGTCAATATAACACAAATGAATAAATGAATAGTTTCCTTAACTGAATACATAAATAACAAATGATATAAGCAGTCCAACTAAATTACATAATAATAAAGAACAATTCGTACCATACAACATTCTCTCCTAACTTAAGATTAATTCCTCCATGACATTTCCAAGTCAATTTTCAGCTTGCAGGAAGCTGGAGGGAACCAATAATTTCGGCGATAGACGCCGTAACTCAAGACGAACTCAAAAGGGATAACTGCCGGTCGGTCAAGAACTCCAAGGACTGACCTAGATCGTTCCGTGTCGCGGATAGATATTACGTCGGCGCAACCACTGCGCCGGCGCACGTAACCAATGAAGAGGGGATGGGAAGGGTGTATTCGGGAAATGTAGACATAGATACACTAGTAGACTTCGGTGGAAACAGAGCTATCGCAGGGCAACACACAGGTATGCCCAGCACATGCAAAAATGTATCTTCTACACAGTTCAGAATAATCATCTTGAAATTATTGCCAAAAATAGGAACATTAGAGAATTATAACAGGGAATTAGAATAGAAATGAAAGAGTTTCAGACTAGATCAAACATAATTAGGAATGAAAATTGGGATATGATTCCAGATTCCAGGAGTATATTAAATATATGGAAAATTACCTTAATCAGCTATTAAATATGCATACAGAATAGAATACTGAACATGATGATTTACAGACAGCAGAAATATTAGCACAGCCCTAATTACATTAGAGGTTGAAATGACGATAGAAAAAATGAAGTATAAAGTATGAGCTTCGGATGGGATTCCAGCAGAACTGATAGAATCAGGGGGACAACAATTTATGGACAAGGTATATCGGTTGCATAGTATGATTTGGGAAGAAAGATATTCATCCAAATTCCAAATGAATGGAAAGAATAGATTATCATACCAATCTGTAAGAAAGGAGGTAAAACTGATTGCAACAACTACAGGGGCATCTCATTACTTTCATCTTCGTATAAAATTCTAACAAATATATTAGTATCCGGACTTACTTTCTATATTGACGACGTAATAGGTGATCATGAATGTGGATTTATAAGAAACAGATCTACAACAGATCAGATTTTTAGTATAAGACATATTTTATAAAAGAGATGGGAATATAATGGTACTGTACATCAACTACGTATATGTAGACTTCAAAATGGCATACGATACAATTAAGAGGGAGAAGTTGGGTAGTATCCTGCTGGAGTTCGGAATTCCTAAAAAAATAGTTAGACTTACTGGAATGTGTATAAATGGTAAAAAAGTAGAGTTATGTAGGCAAACAATTTTCGAATACTTATGTAATTCACAATGGGTTAAAGCAAAGAGATGCACTGACTCTCCTACTATTTAATTTTGTACTAGAAAATTACATCTAATGTTTAGAGGATGAAGATGGCACATAACTAAATTATATTAATAAGCTGTTAGTTTATGTTGACGATGTAATATTATTAGGCGATTGCGAGGAGATACTAAGGGCCAACACGCATACTCTATTGAATTTCACTAAGAAATTGGGACTGGAAGTAAACGGCAGTAAAATTAAATATTTGATCGCACTTAGAAATACATTATATGTTAGAAATTGCCAGTTAATGGCAAATGAGGGACTTTTTGAAGAAGTTGTTGAATTCAAACGCCTAGGAACACTACTTACAAATAGGAATGAAGTACACAAGGAAGTAAACATAGGTTCATTTCTCGAGATGTATGCTATTATGCATTATAGCAGGCCGGGCGTCTACTCACCCAGTGTGAGCGCACCTCTCTGTGTGCACAGCTTTTGATCCCTTAGTTGCATACATAAACGGCATGAAGTTTTGTCAGTGGGGTACGTTGTATTTTATGTCAACAGCCCATTTAGACTATAGGATGTGTATTTTGAAAGACAGAGCAATGAACAACTTTGTACTTTCTCTTATCTGTAGTCAGTGCGGCAATGTTTGTGTGAGCGCACCGGCGCTCTGAGAGTAGGCCTACTTAACCCCCACCCTGCATTGCTGGGACTCTTGACCCAACTTCTAAAAAAACGCATCGTCATCATCTTCAAGGTATGGGCCTGTTGGCCCGTTCCGCTTCCCGGTGCACTGTATTGCTGCAGGTGCAGGTCGTCCTTCCAACGTCGCTTTGGTCTTCCTACATTTCTTCGGCCTTGAGGTTTATAATGAAGGATCTGTTTTGATGAACGATTATTTGGCATTCTTTGTACATGTTCAAACCAATTACATTTATTTCTGTTTATTTGAAAACACATAAAACCGCTATTTTCCTTGTTATATTATATGGATGCGAAACATTGGACTCTTACTTTAGGGGGAGGAGAAAATATTAAGATTATTTGAGAATAAAGTTCTTAGGAAAAAAAAACAGACAGGTGAATGGAGAAGACTACATTACAGTGAGCTACTTGATCTTTATAGGAAACGAAATATAATAAAATCAGTTAAATCTTGTAGACTGCGATCGGCAGGACATTATGCTGGAATGTGGATTAAAATGAGGGGCTTGGGAAATTCTTGTAGGAGAACCGGAGGGAAAATGCCCAGTTGATAGACCAATGATGAGATGATAGAATACATTTAACCATGATTTGACGGAAGTAGATTATACAGGGGATGAACATTAGCTCAGGATAGAGCGTATGTGCGCGCGGCCATGAGCTTATGGATTCCATAGTGCCAGTGAGTTAGGTAGTACTTATACTTCGTTCAATTTCAGCTGAGTTCCTTAATCAGCTTCTAAAAAGGATCCTAAATATTTAAATTTATTGACTTCGTGATTTTCTTCTTGTTCTATTTCCAATTTTTCATCATCATCATCATCATTCATCTTCAATGTCAAAGAGGCCTATTCAGTTTTCTTAAAATTAATATTCAACCCCCATTTTTATATTCTCCAACCAATTTTTCTGTCATATATATGAAGCATCATTATTATTACTTCTGGCCCTTTCCGTCTCAAAGTAGTTGTTCACGCCATCTTGTCAAAGGACGCCTATATTTCTTTTTTCTTTTGGATTATGGTGTGGAGCAGGTTTCGGTCTCCTAACGTCTGGCTTCCATTGCATGTGATCTTTCCACTTTGTTCTCTATTTTTTAACTATAGATATAATTGATTCTAAATTTAAGCCTTAATTATTTTCTAATATATATGTTTCTTTTGTAGCCTAGTAATGTATAACCTGATATGAAACTGGTAAAATCTCTTTTCGGTTGATTCTATTTGTCTTAACTAGTTTGATGTTAAGATCCAGCGTTCACTTCCATATAATAGCAGTGGCAATACATTTACTTTATAAATTTTAATTTGTCTCTTTGTGTACATTGGTACAATATTCTTTGTGTCGTTCCACAAAATATAAATGTTTTAGTTTTATTTAGACATTTTCAGATTTTCTGTACCCTACATTATATCTCATATAATTTAATTCATTTATTTATTCAATCATTTTTCCATTGATTACAATTCTAGATCTTATGGGTTGTTATTCTTGGAATGCCATTACTTGCGTTTTATTTGTAGAAATAATCATGTATTTATGAGTAACCTGGCTTAGCTTATACTCTGCTTCTTGGATTTCATTATCTGTTCTCCCTACAATAATCTGTTCATCAAATAAAAGGGTAATATTATAACATTTACATTGCTAATAGTTAAAATAGGCCCTATTTAAAATCATTAACCAATTTTAATGATATCGTCAATATAAATATTAAATGTGTGGGTGGCAGTATCTTACTCTCTGTTTAATATCAGCTGTAAGATTTCCATTGGCAGAAGTCTTTATTCTTATTTTATTATTTTTATATAGGAATTGAATTGCTGCTATTAAGTGTGCTTAGATACCTATACCTTTTAATATTTTCCATAACTGTTTTATTTTAACTCTATTAAAATACCTTTCATAATAAATGCACACACAATATGTAGGTAATCTGAAATCAATAATAATAATAATAATAATAATAATAATAATAATAATAATAATAATAATAATAATAATACTATTTTTATTTAGGAATATTCCAGAATACAGTGTTTCTCCTTCAACCCAAAGTGATTTATCGCCAGAGGTTCCTGTCTAAAGCATCTTCTTTCAAATCTCTAGCTTCCATACTTCTCTTCACTCCACCCATCCATCGCTCTCTAGGCCTGCCTCTTCCACTTCTTCCATTAGCTTTCCAATTAAGGATCTTCTTTGGTATTCTCTCTTCTTCCATTCTCATGAGGTGTCCATACCATTTCAAAAGTTTTTCTTCTGTTTTTCCTAATATGTTTTTTTCAACTTGCATAATTTCCCTTATTGTGCATCCAAAAATCCATTTCTACTGCTAACAGCTTGTTGGCTTGTTTTCTACTTATTGTCCAGGTTTCGGACCCATGTAATAAAATGCTTTGTAGCAGAACTTGAAATATAATTTTTTTCGTTCTGTATATTCGTTCATTATAATATAATAATAATAATAATAATAATAATAATAAAATAATAATAAATAAAGTAATAATGATAATAATAATGACCTATAACTTGATTAAATTATTGGCTTGATAATGAAGTGTAAAGAAATATTGAGTGATCTTGTTTTGGAATTGACTTGAGTTTAACGTCTCTCTTTGTAGGTAGTTAGGCCTACATGCCCCATGTAACCCGGGCCTTACAGCGACATGGCCTGTCAGGAGAGTATTTGTAACTAATTATCACACACATACTTTTTAACCACACAAGGACATGGATGAGTGATCAGCTCAATGCCAGGGCCACCTCCGAGACAGCATGAACATATAAGACAGTAAGCAATTCAGTTATATATTCATACTAAACGAGGCGAATATGTTGTGGATGTTTGTGTTGGCCAGATGGCGTTTAGAGACTTTTGGGGCCTTAAAGTTTCTGACATTTGTCTTACAGGTGAGGAAAAACCATGGTAAATACTCATCCAGGAATCTTATGCGTGAATGGAAACCGGACCCGCTGTGAACGAGGCTACTACATTACCCCGAGACCACAAAGGTGGACCCTAACACTCTTACGCACCATAATATTATGAACAAGCTAATGCCGAATGTCTCTGGGAGACAGTCACCGCCGTCCTAGATTTATTTATCCGAAGTCAGGACGGAAGGTGCTTTTTTAAAACCAACTATCCTACTAGAATTGAAGTTAAAGTGGAAGTTAAGCCGAGGCGAAATTTAAAATTCGCTCTTTGCAGTTATATTCGCTACGAAACTCGGTAGGCTTTATTAAAATAGAACTAGAAAGGTATTTTCCAAAAATAAGGTAAATCCGACCTGAAAGCCGAAATTTAAAAATCGATTTAGCGGCCGCCATGTTTGTTTTCTCATAACTAAACTGGTTACATACGATTTAATTAAATATTATGTAAACAAGAAAAATGTATTCTTAGAACAAAATTCAAATTGCTGAGGAATTCTCTTAGTTTAGGCAGCTCTTGCGTGACCTTTTTAAATGCATATTTCTATCTAATTTTCTAGCTATCTGTAATAACTATTGTTGGGCATGTTTGAGCCATCCTTGACTTGTGAGATCGAACATCTTGCGGGTAACAAGTGACCTTTGTTTTGAAATTGCATCTCCCTTCCTGCTTCAAGACTTCGCGTCTTAAAACATTTAGTCTAAGATCCGGCTGCAAGATTACTACGTTCATCGAGTGTATGAATAAAATCAATTTTTTCATAAAATTGTGAATTACTGAATACATTTTTGCCAAGTTGCCTATTAAAAGTCGGCCGCCAGTAGGTTTAATTAAAATATAATTCATTTAGAACAATTCCATATGTGACTGACTGACATTTACAATACATTTTGGCAGCAAAATGCTTGCATAAATATTACAATTGGTTAATGTTGGGGGTGTTATCTACGTGATATGATAGAGGAAAAGTGTGTGATTAAGATTGTACAAAAATTACAACTTCTGAAGAAAAACAATGTTATTTATTATCTATCAAAGTATGTGTGACTGACTGACATAAATGTCAACTCATCATGCACCTTAACACGTTCATCTGCATCATTCTCTGAAATGTGATTCCTAATTAAATTTTCCAAAATACCGTTTGGAGGGCACATTTCAAGTTACATTTTAAATAAAAAACGAAACCTAAAATCACAATTAATATCGAAGGTATGACTTATTATGTGATGTGTGACTGACTGACCTTATTCTGTGACTGACATATCTGAATTTTATTTAGAATTTCAAAATGCAAATATTACAAAAATAGTATTACAAAATACTAAGTAACTAGTTAAACAGTTTCGGTAACAGAGATTAATAAAGAACTGCAAACACTTTATCAATTCCACGAAAATTGTTAAATGTAATTTTGCTGTAAAATAAATATTAATTTAAATCACTAGTATAATTTAATTAACTCGCTTACCATGTACCATTTTAAATTATATAAAATAAGAAAAATATTAAAAATTTAATAACAAAGTGGCTTCTCTATTCTTAAAGTTACCTACTATAATTGTATGTATATATATATATATATATATATATATTAACTGATTACAATTTACGTGATGCAGGATTTAATATTTTTGATTTCTAGATACACATTCTTAATAAGTTAGTTATTTATCAGTGTGCATGTACTTTCAAAACAAATTATTATAAATCGCAAGCTGTCCTATTGCTGACGTAGTGGATTCTATTTTTAAACAGCGATAAAAAGAAAACTCTAATTAGCCCGACACTGGTGATTCACTTCATAACATCGATGTATAAGATTTGCTTATGCAGCTATTCACTCTCTAGTATTCGCCGCTATGTTGACTTGACTTGACCCATTAATAAAAATAATGTTTCCTGTCACACATGAAGTCTCACGCTGTAACTGAATGGTTTGAGTCAAGATGTCTCAATAGAGAGCACTGGTTCGAGTCCCCATGAGAGAATAAATTTTCTCATGGAATTTCGGCCACAATGGGACTGGTGCCCGCCCAGAATCACGAAGAATTTGGGCAGCTACAATATTTAGCGGTTGCGGTCGAGAAAAAAGCCATAACTGCTGGAGTATCCGACATGCTGACCACATGTCACTCTATATATTGGTTAGATGATTGCCCACCTCTGTGATTGATATACTTGGATGTGAGATCAGCAGCCAAGGGCTTTCTAGGCCTGTCGCGCCATTCAGTTTTTCTTTTTTTTTTAACACACGAACTTATGAATTTGTTGCGCTGATTGTTTGTTTGACAGTTGTGCATATTCTATAACATACGGGTCCAACGCTTTCACGTTGTGTACGCAATGAATCCGTGATAGCTGCAAGATATTCAAATTGTTTTTCTAAAAATTTCTTTCCTTCTTCTATATCATTTTGTGACTCCTCCTGAACAGTTATTTGGTTGGTTTTACAGTTCACATTACATAATTCTGCACAATTTTGTATCTTCTTTCCCGATTTTTCATACATCCGTGCCATCCTTTTTACTTGGCCGCCAATCGCATCTATAGCCCACTTTCCATGGTACGATTCAAAGAAGTTCCATTTTATGTCAAAATCCAAATATTCAAGTAAGCAGTGTCACATTGCTAAATGTATAGGCCTATTTCTATTACCTGCTGCTCCAACTGAAAATTTTTATCACCTCAAGTTTTGGAAGAAATCCCTATAGTTCAGAAAACACTTTTCTATAGCAACTTGCTATGTGTCACATATCCTGACACTAGAGCAAAGTATTTCTTCTCAACTTCTCTGTCACCTTCCATCTAAACTAGGCAAAAGCAATAATATTGAGATATGCTAATTTTTCCAATGAACTGCCTGGATCTCATTTTGTTCTTTGTAGGTATAATTTTCTGAGAAATCAACAAGTATGGCTGCTTCGTTTACTGCACCTTCTCCTGAATATATTTAAATGCTTCCGCTGTCTGCCTTTTAGCTCAAATTGACACAGAAAAAGGGTCAGTAATTATTTTATGGAGCAGCTGAACCGAACAGTCAACCAGATTTCCTAAACCATGTTTATGTTAAATCCTCAGCAGAGTGCAGCAAGCAACTGAGTGCGCCATGCATATTAGCATTATAAATGAGAGGACAAAAAGTCAGTCAGTCACGGGACTCTAGCGGGAAAAATAATGACTGTACAAGAAAATGTCATCAATACTTTTTTGTTAGTTGTGTACCGATAACGTAGAATCCAAGAGGAAATTTTAATCCATCAATTATTATGTTGTGTACAGTAATTTTTATACGTTTTCCGTGACTGACTGACCATAGCTTACAGTTAACAATTATAGGACACATTTAAGGTATATAGAACATTAGACTGCAATTAATATTATTACATTTACGACTAGGGAGGATCAAAGTATGGTTTAGCAAAAGAGTTTGTGAAATAAAACGAATTAATACGTCCAAATCATTAAACAACTAATTGGTAAAATTTTGCGTGTTTTTACAGGTTTGGAATATGACAAGTTCTACCACTAATATTAGATTAAAATAATACACATTTGAAACATTATCTTATAGAATCAGAAAATTTGATCCTTAAATATATTATATATTACGTCAACAAAATTATTCCTGCGTCAATTTCAAAAATTTCACCTCGGTATGACATTTTCATGGAATATATATTTATTTATTCGAGATAATTTGATTCACTTGTTATTAAAATAGATTATAATCCAGTTTGCAGAGATCGATGTATAGAGCTTGAAAACTTTTGGTTGCCATTGCACACTTGGCCGCAAATCTCCTCGCGGCTACAGCAGGCTGTGACACCAATCAGTAATAAAATGGCGGTAAGTACGTATTTATTGTGTTATATTATTCCCTCACAGCGGGAAGTAAAACCTCTGTCCTTTATGTATACTACGTACAATGTATATACAAGAATATATCCAAAAGGTAGTGTTAATATACATAATACGAAACAAATCACAGCATTTTAAATGAACTGAACTTTATTTGAAACAATATAAAACAATAAATACGTACTTGCCGCCATTTTATTACTGATTGGTGTCACAGCCTGCTGTAGTCGCGAGGAGGTTTACGGCCAAGTGTGCAACGACAACGAAAACTTTTCAAGCTCTATACATCGATTTCTGCGAACTGGATTATAATTTATTTTAATAACAAGTGAATCAAATTATTTCGAATAAATAAATAAATAAATAAATAATATTTTAATTAAACATACTGGCAGCCGAATTTTAATAGGCAACTCGGCAAAAATGTATTCAGTAATTCACAATTTTATGAAAAAAAATTGATTTTGTTCATACACTCGATGAATGTAGTAATCTTGCAGGCGGATCTCGGACTAATTCCACAGAGTAATCATTTTATCAATAAGATTGTAACTAACTCACTGGCACCACCGAACCAGCAGCTTGTTGACCTCTCCACACATCAGCTAATATTTTCCAATCATTTCTTATACAATTCACCTTCTTCAAATCAATAATATTATCCTCCCACCTTTTCCTTTCTCCTGGACACTTTACCTCTGATTTTCCTACATGCCCTTGTTTTATTCCCCATTCGTGTCATATGATCTGTACATCGGAGTCTCTAACTAACTCACTAACACTATCGAACCTGTGGGTTCATGGCCGCGCGGACATAAACTCTCCATACATCCCTATCCTAAGATAATGTTCCAATCATTACCTGTATACATCGCAGTCTCTGCGAGACTTAAATGTTCTTATATCTGGTTTCTGTTTCATAATAATAATAATAATAATAATAATAATAATAATAATAATAATAATAATAATAATAATAATAATACTTTATTTATTCTGGCAGAGTTAAGGCCATAAGGCCCTCTCTTCCACTCAACCAGCACCAATACAAATAAATATTCGACAAATATAGATATACACTATACTAATTATAAACAGTTAAAGATACAATAAATGTAGCAATGTAAATGTCATGTACAAACAACATTTTATAGGGTAATAACAATAATGATACGATAATAATAATAATAATAATAATAATAATATAAATATGATACATTATACGGGAAACACCAATTAATATATATATATATATATATATATATCTTACACTGGATAATAATGAAGTCGAGTTTAGAGCAAATATACATTTAGATTTCTTTTAAAAGATGCCAATGTCCGGCAGCCCTTATTTCTTGTGGTAGGGAATTCCAGTTGCGAGAAGTGGAGATGGTATATGACATGGAGTGATGTGATGTCCTATGTTGCGGTATATTAAGTAAGAAACTATGTTGTGATCTTGTGTTTAAGTTATGGTTTGAGGATAGATACTGGAAACGGGATGATAAATAATTGGGAATCGAGGTATGTAGGATCTTAAATAGGAGAATTAGACAGTGCGATTTTCTTCTCTCTGATTTTACCGAATTTTGCCGTCCTAGTACTACCTTGGTTTCCTAGATGTCAGTATGAGGCGGAACGCTGACCACGGATCACTCAAAATTACATCTATACGAAAACAAGAGTAACTAAATTAGTATGGTTCAAATGTGCAAATTCTTCCATGTAGGGGGAGAGCGCCTAAATCTCTGTAAAGAGAAAACATGGGCTTACAATATATATATATATATATACAGGGTGGACCGCTCGAATGGACCTAATTTCAATTGCTTGTTACTGGCAAACGGTTGAAGATAGAAACTTAAAACAACGTTCATAGTACAGAAAAACTCACCAAGTTTCGAATCCTGTCGGTAGATGGCACAAAGATACGTTTCTCATTCTTAGATTTAATTGTTTGTGAAAATGGCGACTCCGCAGATGAAAGCGCAAGCTGTTTTGTGGTATGCGGAGTTTAAATCAATCATTAGAGTTCAAAGGGAGTTCCGGCGTGTGTTTAACCGTGATGCTCCAACTGCTAGAAGCATAAAGAAGTGGCGTGATACATTATTAGCTACAGGATCTGTGTTGAAGAAGCATGGTGGTGGTCGCAGAGCATCCGATGAAATGGTAGCAAATGTTCAAGCCGCATTTGAGCGAAGCCCCCGGAAGTCATTAAGAAGAGCTTCGCGGGAACTTCAAATACCAAAATCGACATTACAACGGATTGTCCACAAACGCCTCAAACTGCACGCATATAAAGTGCAGTTAGTGCAACGTCTGGAGCCGAATGACATGCCGCGAAACGAGTGGAATTCGCCAATACGATGCTGGACCGTCTCGGCGCTGATCCTGACTTCATGACCAAGATTTTCTTCTCGGACGAAGCCACTTTCCATTTGTCAGGCAAGGTAAACCGGCATAATGTGCGGATCTGGGGATCGGAGAATCCTCACGCTATTCAAGAGCATGTTCGTGATAGTCCGAAGATGAATGTTTGGTGCAGTTTGTCACATAATAAGGTCATTGGACCGTATTTCTTCGCCGAGAAAACTGTTCGTGGTACCACATATCTTGACATGCTGGAGCAGTTCTTCTTTCCACAAATTGAACAACTGCAGCCTAACATCGTTTTCTAGCAAGAAGGTGCTCCTCCCCACTGGTCCAATGAAGTTCGTACGACTTTGGACAACATTTTCCCTGGCCGTTGGATTGGTAGGGGAGGACCAATCGCGTGGCCCCCGAGATCTCCCGATTTAACACCACTGGATTTCTTTCTCTGGGGGCTATGTCAAAGATAAAGTTTACACCACCCCAGTCAAAGACCTTCGTGATCTTCGTGAGCGCATCATAGAGGCTATTGAGAACATTCCAGAAGACATACTCCAACGTACTTGGCAAGAAATTGTTCATCGCTTTGATATCGTCACAGTGACTGCTGGGGCTCATATAGAGATGTGGTGATCTGGATATCAAAACTTGGTGAGTTTTTCTGTAATATGAACGTTGTTTTAAGTTTCTATCTTCAACCGTTTGCCAGTAACAAGCAATTGAAATTAGGTCCATTCGAGCGGTCCACCCTGTATATATATATATATATCTGGTTTTCAAAAAAAATCACATAGGTCACTTATGCAGTTTTCTCCATTCACCTGTCTATGGTACAAAATTTATCTTATGAACTTTATTTTCAAATACTTGTAATATTTTTTCCTCCCTTAAATTAAGAGCCCATGTTTCGCATCCATATAATATAACTGGAAGAATAACAGTTTTACATAGCCTATTTTCAATTTAACTTTTTTTAGAGAAGTTAGGACGATAAGACTCCATGTAATAAGTAAATCGCATGAATTTCCAGAATTGAATCTATGTTTAGGTCTGATCCTCTTCCGACATCAGAAATAATTCAATGGATTTTTTAGCATATTTCTCAACTACATCACTACTAATATATTTGATATGCCATTCTAAATGGCGGCTCTGAAGTGAGCATGGTAATATTACATCTCATGTCCTCTTTACACTATGTCATTAATTTAATTAAAGGTAAGATACAATATAAAATATACTCGTAGTACGATACGAGGATGGAAGACTTTTACGTATTCGTTGAAAAATTACATTTAAACATAACGTAAAACACTGTCTTCCATCCTTGTGTCGTGATCAGTTGCTTTCTGTTACATTTGTGTCTGCACGCACTTGTGGTCGCAAGGAAATGATACGCTTTCAACCAGAGCGATTAGTCATGAAACCAAATTTCTTAATGCGGAAGAAAATTCGTATTGCTGTTCATAAAATTCCAGTTATCAACGTCGAGGTGTGGCCGTGTGGTTTGGTCAGAATTACAGTTCTAAAGGTCAATAGTTCCATTCTGTTTGAGCTTCGACACAGATTTTTCAGATATTTTATTTGATTTATTCTCAGCGTCTCCAATTTAAACAAACTTAGGTCAAGAATCAGTTCAACTAGTTATTTTTATGGATGGCTTAAGTTAATACAAAAAAGTTCGTCACGCAGAACTGCGTAATCTAAGCGAATTCCTGAACAAGTCAAATTTATGATCCAATTTTTCCGATTTACGGAATATAGGCCTATATTTATTTTGTTAATTACATCATGTTTTCAGTTTGATTGCAGATAAATAAACATGGTTGTCAGTGGGGCGATTTTAAATTACGTATTTCAGACAATACAGGCGATTGGAGAAGACTACTTAACAGTGAACTACATGATCTTTATAGTAAACCAGATGTGAAAAGAACAGCTATGTCTCTTTGACTGTGATGGACAGAACATATGACACGAATGGGGAATAAAATAGAGGTATGGAAACTTTTTGTAGGAAAACTAGAGGGAAAGCATCCAGTAATTAGGCTAAGAATGAAGTGGGGGGATACATTAACCGTGACTTGGGAGGAAGGGAACAATTCTAAAACATTAGTTCATGATAAGGATGCATGGACAGGTTATGTCCATGCGGCCATGAACCTACGAGTTTGATGGTACCAATAAGTTAGTAAACCCTACATTTAACGGTCCGATTTCTCTTATTTTTTGGAGAATACCTTTTTAGTATCGGAATATTTTTATATCGGTATTTGTGTGTGTGTGTGTGACTCACCAGGCTATGGACTAACATTAGTTCAATAAATACAAACATACATATATACAATGTCATTTTTGTGTCCCGCGAGAGGTTTGATGACGGACCTAAGTTAAGAGATCGAAGAAAATAAATAATCACATTATTCTGTATAATCTTCAAACCTACAAAAGCGAGTTCGACACGTGTTCTGGAGGGTAATCGCATGGTTTTTAATTTATAAATCATCACAGTTGGTAATGTTGACCATCCCACATGACCAATCGATAAATATTTTGAGCATGAAGCAATACAGAGAAAGTAGGCATGGAGAAAGTTGTAATGTTCCCATTTTCAACAAGTGTATTTTATAACCACGTTGATGTGACTTAACTAATGTATAACAAAATGTTAACAGTGCACCGCACTATTTTAAATTCTAGCTCCTGCATTCAGCTTTGTCATCTGATTAACTCACTGGCACATCGAACCCGGACTTTACTTATTTAGATATTTATCTATTTTACAGTCTATTTATTCTACCAAACTGGATCCCAGTAAAACTAGGTTCTTACAGTATTATAACTAGCTAGCTCACTGGCATTATCGAACCCTGAGGCTCATGGCCGCAAGAACATAAACTGTCCATACATATTATATCCTGAGCTAATATTTTCCAATAATTTACTGTAAAATTAAAAAAAAAAGTCAAAATATACCTTCTTACGTATGATCCGTTCGTCCTCAACTTATGAAATATGTATTCTTTATGTCTGTAGGCCTTTCAGAACATCCGTTCCATCTTCAGCAGGTCCTTCTTCGCTACAATATCTAATATGATGGTTGATGCTGCTGGTCCTAATCATTAGATATTGTAGCGAAGAAGGGCATGCTGAAGATGGAACGGATGTTCTGAAAGGTCTATAAACATAAAGAATACATATTTTATAAGTTGAGGACGACGGATCTTACCTAAGAAGGTATATTTTAACTTATTTTATTTATGACTATCCACCTCAACGGTTTTATCAATGAATTTTATTAGTAGTGTAAAATTTACCTCACTGAAATCACGATTAATGTTATTCTCCCACTTCATTCTACTGCGCGCCTTCCCTCTAGTTTTCCTTTCATACACATTAGACCCACGTGTCCTGTTCATCGCAATCTACGATATTTAACTGTTCTTATTACATCTGGTTTTCCATAAACTTCATGTACCTATTTTTTTTTCTTATGCAAATCTTTCCCATGCACCGTTTCTCTTTGATTAAAAAAAATCCCGAACACTTTATTCTCAAATACTCATCGTAATCTTTTGTCTTCCCTTAAAGTAAAGATAATGTTTCACATCCTTATACAATAATATAACAGTTTTATATATTTTTATTTTAACAAACTTGTCCAAATTGTGTCTGTCTAAAGTTACAAAGTATGGGTTAACCTGACTACTTGGAAATAGAACAACTCTTGTCTTGTAACACTAGGATTCATAAAAAGTACTATTATTTTTGATAACCTGTTTTTGGTGATCTCCACACACACACACGCGCACACACACACACACACACACACACACACACACACACACACACACACACACACACATACACAAAACACTTCAGTGTTATTGCTGCTTCGCAAACCACAAATCTAAAAGCTTAATTAACACTTTCATTACTTCAAAAATGCCGCTTGAATACGTTATGTGACTTGTTTTCTTTCAGAAACACGCTTCCTTTAACACAGTTTGTTCCTGATTCCATCACGTCAGGGGCAAGAAGATGGGACTGATTGTCAATGGAAAAAAAACGAAGTATATGACTTCTGATAGGAATTTTGCTATAAAAATAGAAGTTTAGATAGAATGACATTATTTAAAACAGTTGAATATTTCACATGTCTAAGGGTAGTAGTGAAAATATATAATGATACAACGCATGAAATAAAACATTGAATAAATATGACCAATAAATGCTATTATGGGCTGCTACAGAGCATGTAAAGTCGAGTTCTGTTGAGATCTTTGCATTTCTTGTTATGACTCTTATAAGACCAGTCTTGGCATATGAATGCGGAACATTAACTATATGTAAAAGCAATGAACACCTTCTACAATATATTGACTTATTTTTTTACGACCGGAGTTATCATATTATGGAGACCTTGTAGACGATTTTCTGGCTGTTGGTCCGTGGGATTGAGGCTTGACGTTCCTCGACGTTTTGCCACAGTCGCAAGCCAATGCTTGAGAATGCCGGATGTAGTCTCTGTCAAAACGTAGGCGAACTTTCAGCCCAAGAATCCTTCTAACAGGTAATAATATATTCCCTACCAAGTTTTTGAAATGAAAATAATGAGACGAGCGCACGACCCCAGATGTGATAATGGCGTCTGCAGAAGACGTTATAATGCTGAAATACATGCTCAATTTAAAGATGTGGATAGCAGTAGATTTATTAAGTTAACTTCGAAGGAAAGGGCATGGAAGGAGAAAGGAAGACATTTAAATATATGAGAGCTTATGGTCTAGATAATCCGAAGATAGTAGGAAGAGAGGAAGGCCAAGACTTCACTGGAAGGATGAGGTGGATAGAGATGTAGAGAATTGCGGTTGAGAAATTGGTGGAAAGAGGCACCGAATCTTCTTAATTGGAAAAATCTCTTTGAGGAGACGAAGACTCACAGATACGAGACCAAGGCCCTTCTTGGACAGTGTCGAAGAAGAAGAATGTATCTCGGCAAGTGTCTCGAAGGAACTGCATGAACTAACCGAATTCATCAGCAAATCGAATTTATCATCCAATTTTGCTGGTTTACGGAAAACATGTCTTTCTCTTTTAATTAATTGTTATGTATTCAATGTAGTCGCGACAAAACGAACATGGCGGCCGCTAGAGGGATTTTTAAATTTCGGATTTCTGGTAATCTCCCACTTTTAATGATCAGATTTGGCTGATGTTTAGATGATACCTTTATAGTTTTTTGAATAGAATATACCAAGTATCGTTGCGAAAATTCGAAAACATGGACGGCTAGAGGGATTTTCAAATTTTCGGTTGAGATTAACTCCCACTTCTACTGCTCCGTATTTTTGTTTAGCGAACTGAACCGCACTTTTTATTATAATTGATTTCGTATGTAGTGGTGCCAGTGATGATCGCGTCAGGGGAGAAACGGAGTTGATTGTTTTTATATATATATTTCGGCATGGTATTTTAAGTGAGAGCTGATCACTCATTCGGGGAGGCCTTCAATGTCCTCGTGTGGTCTAAGAAGTATGTGTCTGATCCAAAGTTTAAAATCGCTCTACCGACAAGTGGTGTCATTATAAGAGCCTTTGCGGCATGGGGCATGTAAAAAGTGCCTATAAGGTGAGAGATTAAACTCAATGGAAACGAAGAAGATTACACTTGTATCATCGATATCATCGGAAAGGTAGGTGGGACTCCACTGGAGTCACATTGAAGAATGTAGGAACCGTGTTTGTCGATAACTTTGTGAGGTGTCAAGGAAAACCGTGTACACATTTAGTTAGGCTGGACAAACACTTGTGAACATTCTGATAGTAATGGAAAAATGAGGTCAGCAGAGCGATGAGACAAGTGAAATCATGCAAAAAAAATAAAAACCAGTTAGAATGTAAACAAATTAAACAAATGTTTATTTCTACATCACAACCTGCACTACTTTTTCTCACTTTCATACTTTGAGTAAATAAATACACGCCACAGCGTTCCAACGGACACGCGTTAGCTCAGGTGTTTAATAATAATAATAATAATAATAATAATAATAATAATAATAATAATAATAATAATAATGTTTTATTTACGCCTATTATGGAATGTCTAAATTAAGGTGGGAAGACGGCATACTCCAAGATGTTTGAGCTTAGAATATTAATAACTGGAAAAATAAAGCTTAAAATAGAGAAGTCTGATGTATGTTTATGAAGACGATCAGGGTCCACATACGGCTGTCATACTATGTATTATTATTATTATTTATTCTGTCAGAGTTAAGGCTATAATGTCTTCTATTCCACTCAACCAGCACAAATACACAACTGCAGTGTAAATTATATATAGGTCTTTAGTACACTAATTAAATAAATTGAAAATACATTAAATATTACAAAAAATAGAAAATTACAAATATATCAAACCATGATTCAGAGCATTTTAACATATGGTGCTGAAGTCTGGCAAATTCCTACCAGGGAAATGAAAAGAATTTTAAGTACAGAAATGGATGTTTTAAGAAGATCAGCTGGAAAATCTAGAATGGATAGAATACGAAATAAAGAAATAAGGCAAATTATGGGTGTACAAGAGGAGCCGGACATCATAGACATTATAGAAAAGAAAAGATTACAGGCCATGTCAAAAGCTTGCCTAAAATTGTTATGGAATGGATCCCAATAGAAAGGAGGACGAGAGGAAGACCGAAGAAAACTTGGATAGAAGGGGTACTAGCAGCTATGAATATCAGAGGAATGGAGGAAGATCAATAGATGGACAGAGAGGAATGGCATTTAGTTTCCGGAAGACGGCGGCAGCTGCCATGATACCGGATGATGGTGATGATGAAAATACATTAAATATTGCTGTGAAAATTTCATGTATGTGCAACATTTTATACGATAATAATAATAATAATAATAATAATAATAATAATAATAATAATAATAATAATAATGGTAATAATAAGTGTAGCAATACAATACACCAATTAATACATGTAGATTACGCATGAAGGTATTGATCAAGCCAAAGTTAAATAAATATACAAATTTAGATTTCTTTTTAATGATTCTAACGTCCGGCAGCCCATGATTTCTTGTGGTAGGGAATTCCAGTTGCCAGGAGTAGATATAGTAATGTAATGGAGTGAAGGGATGGCCTTATGTTGCGGTGTATGTGGTGTATTAAGCAATTAGATTATGAAGTGATCGTGTGTTTAATAACACTGAGCAACAAAAAAGAAACTTTTGTTTTTTGTCTGAGAAAGAAAAAAGATGTGATCCTGATAGTATTTTTTCCCCTGAATTCAAATATAATATCGGTTTTTCTCCATCACGCAAGGTTTCCGAGAGACAGAGATTTATAATTTTAAACACTTTAATATTTTCTACATTCGCGACTACACACTATTCGAACATTCGGACTCACCTAGAAAGTAAGAAATTACGATTTTCTGCTATATTTCGCCTGTGGAGCATCCCTCTTGTTGTTCCAACAATAATCGGCCAGCATATTAGGATTCCATTTTCCTTGATATCTCTTTTCCATAGCTGAAATCTTCTGATGAAAGTGTTCCTCGTGCTCATCGCTCACTGTGCCAAGATTTTTCGGGAAGAAATCTAGGTTTATTAAAAGATAATTATTTAAATTCATTATTTGAAATTAAAATAAAAAAAACTGTGGGCGATGGAGAAATTCCGAACACACATTTGAAAACACGATAAAAAACTGCATTAAGTATAACTATTGGTACTCATAGACAAAAATCATGTTGATCAGTGTTATGGGTGGAGGATAAGTACTAGTAACGAGAGGCTAAATAATTTGTAGGTGAAGTATGTAGAATAATTTTCTTTCAGATGGAACCATGACAATTCGTGGACGAAAATCTAAATATATATATATATATATATATATATCCTTTTACGATACGTATTACCCGTTTAAGGAGCAAGCGCAGTTGTTGACTGAGGGCACTGCAGTCGTGTTTATGCAGGAATAGAACACGTGACACTGCTATCTATGAGTGCAGAGGGGAATGGGACGTGGGACGCTGACAGTGTACACTGCCTTATATGACGTCACGTGTAGCAACAAACAGAACTTCGTATTTCTTCCGCCTGCAGAGATATTTTGAATGACTAATATTTACACAATTTGTTTGTAAACATGGTGAGGTCCATGAGCTCTTTTGTTTTGAACGTAAGATCCTTCGGAAAATTTGTGATGCAATATTACATCACTATGTAGCGCTGTAGGGCAAAGTTACAGCTTTACCAGTTGTATGAAGAGCCTGAAGCAGACTGAGATGGGAAGGTCATGTCACCCGAATATCTGAAGCTAGGAAGGTTTCATTGTTAGATCCTGGAGGAAAGCGCCATGCAGGTAGACCAAAGCTACCGTGGGAGGATAGGATTGAAGATGCAGCAAGAGCAAGAAAGTTGCCCAAAAGAGAGAAATGAGAGAAACTCTCGAGAGAGACCAAGGCCCACCCTGGACTGTGTCGAAGAAGAAGAATGTATCTCGGCAAGTGTCTCGAAGGAACTGCATGAACTAACCGAATTCATCAGCAAATCGAATTTATCATCCAATTTTGCTGGTTTGTGGAAAACATGTCTTTCTCTTTTAATTAATTGTTATGTATTCAATGTAGTTGCGACAAAACGAACATGGCGGCCGCTAGAGGGATTTTTAAATTTCGGATTTCTGGTAATATCCCACTTCTAATGATCAGATTTTGCTGATGTTTAGAGGATACCATTATAGTTTTTTCAATAGAATATACCAAGTATCGTTGCGAAAAATCGAAAACATGGACGGCTAGAGGGATTTTCAAATTTTCGGTTGAGATTAACTCCCACTTCTACTGCTCCGCTGTTTAGCGAACTGAACCGCACTTTTTATAATAATTGATTTCTATATGCCGATTTTCGTCCTGAGAGAATTACGGCCACTAACTCGGCATATCTTACATCAATAAATTAAGGAAAGTAAGGTTGAGTTCGGTAACCAACAGATCATTAGAGTGGAGGTTAATTTAAAAATCGCTCTGGCGGTAGTAACTTTCGTTATTTTCGCAACGAAAAACTTGGCATATGCCATTGAGATAAAACGTGAAAGTTATTCACCGAAAATCAGCAAAATTTGACTAATGAAAATGGGAGTTTAGGACTCCTGAATGCTGAAATTTAAAAATAGCTCTAGTAGCCGTGATGTGTCTTTTCTTGCAACGAAATTGGATACATACGATTTAATTAAAATGTAGAGGTGTACTCCGTAAACCAACAAAATGGGACCATAAATTCGATTTGCTTAAGAATTTGATTAGTTAACGTAGTTCTTGTGTGGCGGACTTTTTTTATATAGGAGAAATGCGATCGCCTAGATGAAGCCATGACAATGTTCCAGGAGGCACTCAGTAGCGTAGTTGGTTGAGACAATCCGATTGAAGACAGATGGTCGGGTTAAGAGCCCCGTGGGATGAGGATTTTTTAAACTGGCCCAAACTTTCTGGTGGCACTATGGTCCTGTAACGGAAATGGGTACCACACGCATGTTCTGGGGGTTAGACATCTCGTGCCGATTTTTTAGAATGGTCTGTAGTGGGATCAGTTTACAGCGTTGAAAACTTTTGACTTCTAATCTTTATCACCATTCACTGAACAACCTTTTACGGGTTCTGGGCGACTTCTCTATTTGTAACATCTGTTCAACTACGTGCTCCAACTCCTTCCTCATTGCCTTCCCACCTTCTTCTGGGCTACTGTCCCCTGGGATTAACAGAAGAACTATTTCGCTGCTTTAGACCTTTCATTTGTTTCACTTATAAAAAGTTACCGGTATATTATTTGTATACATTTTATTTTATGGGAAATTAAAAGAAATTTGTTCATCCCGTGGTTTAGTGGTTAAGTCGGTGCTTCGTACACAGCAGATCCGAGTTCCAACCCGATCGAGACAAGTATCCTGGTGACGTTTTCTTGGGGTTTCTATAATACAAATGTCAGGAAATTCTAAGGCCCAAATTGTCCCAAATATCACCAGGCCTTCATAATAATCCACATCATAATCACCTGTTTAGTTTGAATGGATTTTGTGTCTTGTCTTAAATGTTCTGCATGTGCTGATCACTCTACGTTCTTGTGTGGTCAAAAAGCATCCAAAGTTTAAACTTACCTCGCGACAGGCCGTGTCGTTTTAGAGGGCAAACTATGAGGAAGAACAAGATAAAAAGAAGGAGAATAAAAAGTAACTCCATTGTTCGACAATACTGCCACCCGGATGCTGGCCATACATCCAGATATGTTAATTACAGAGATCGAAAACTATCCGGTCAGTATAGGACTGGTATGTGAAGTACCCCAACCATTGTAGCTGATTTTCTCATCTGTAGCCGCTACTTACTCTTTCTCGCGATGTTGGTTGGACACCGCTCCCATACTGGAAAAAATTGCATAAGAAAATTCCTTCTATAATAGAGATTGGAACCACGAAAGTATCGTAGCTCTAAATAAAGGCAGGATACCTTAAACCGCTCGGCTACAACGCCTTTCTTCTTCTTCTTCTTCTTCTTCCTTTCCAGGATTAGGTCAATGTGACCTGTTCCTGTCTCAAGTCCATCGTTTCCTTGGCCATCCCAAAGGTCATTTTCCATGTGGTTTGTAGGCCTTTCTAAAAATTAAAATTATTTGCACTAAGAACGGGACATAGCTAAAACGGTTTAAGTTCATGATACCTTGGTTCAGAGCTATAGGACTTGCTTTGGTTCGAGCCCCATAGAGGAAGTAACTTTCTCTTGGAATTTCGGCCAACCGGTGTCCACCTAGTATCTTGAATTCTTGAGGAATTTGATTAGCCGCAATAAGTAGATGTACCAGATATAACGGTTGACGGACCCGGTAGGCTGACCAGATATGATCCCAACTCTTGCTGGATGATCATGCATCTCTGTGATTAATACATGTTGATGTGAAATCAACAGCCACATGGTACGTCAAGGACCTTCTAGGCCTGTCGCGCCTTGGAGGAGGATTTAAGACATATGCTTAGAGAAAGGACCCCCCCCGGTCTTTACTTGCTTATTCAAAAGACACAGAACAAGAAGTATGCCAGATATAGTTGCTGGAGGGAAGCCCTCTGATGTATCAGACAGAGCACTGCACATGTGGACGTCACTTTCTCCGTGAGTTATTTCAATTAAAACAAGTTTCCTTCCACATTATATATATATCATCATCATCATCATGAACAAATTCGTTTTAGGCCATGTGGCCTGTACGGTAAACCTAGCGAAGATGGTCTTGATCTTTCCACCGATATTTGGGTGTATATATACCCATATATATATGGGTGAACTACAAAAATTGGGTAACTCGATGTCATCAGTGAATACCTATGGCATTTTATTACATTTTGTTATTATCTCACATTAATTTAATTTAGTTAATAGTACTTTATTTCTTCACCCAATTTCAGCTATTTATTTTTAAAACAAGTTGGTAAAAAAACACAAGAAATCCTGAAAACGTCAGTACTTTGGCGTGTCACAAACGTGAAAACGCGCAATCAAATAGCCGTTTATTAAATATTACCATTTATATAAGGAAATTTAATAGTTATATATAATCTGTAATATAATTAATAATCTATGTCACAAGGTTCATCAAGTAATGTTGTCGCTGTTATTAAAAAAAAAAAGGAAAACTTTGAGTAAATTGTATCTGCCTTCTGGTTGGTTATCATTAGGGTCTTTCATTGTACCAATGAGGTTGCTGTCTGTATTGCTTCAAGCTCAAAATATTTATTGATTGGTCATGTGGGATGGTCAACATTACCAACAGTGATGATTTACAAATTAAAAACCATGCGATTATCCTCCAGAACACGTGTCGAACTTGCTTTTGTAGGTTTGAAGATTATACAGAATAATGTGATTACTTACTGTCTTCAGACAGCAACCTCATTGGTGCAATGGAAGACCCTAATGCTAACCAACCAGAAGACAGATACAATTTACGAAGTAATGGACCGCGCAGATTACACGTCGCGGATAAATATATAAATAGGGCAGGTAGTCGACAAAATTGCCGGCAATGTGTAAAAATTTCAAGCTATACAATTAGGTTTTTGTGGTTATGACAGTTTAGAAATGAAAAGAGAAAAAATATAATATTGAGGAGAGAGCCAATAATATATTTTAGGTATTTAAGCCAGAAATATGAAAATTCGTTCCGAATTTAGGTTTTCTAGTTGTCGACATCTTTTATAAACAGGTTAAGAAGAGAAAAGTTAAAACATAAAAATGCAAACTGAGACATTTAAACTTCCATACATTCCATCAGGGAAAGATTTGGCAACTCTGTTGGAACAAAAGGTGATAGTAATATCCATTTTTGGGAAAAGTGCATATTCTGCCATTCTCAAGACAACCCTTGAGGATGCCAGACGCAGTCTCTGGTGAAATGTCGGGGAACACAAGCCTCAAGACCACGGCCAACAGCCCGGAAATCGTCTACAAGATCATCATAATTTCCTAAGAATTTTATTCTCAAATACGGGTAATCTTTCTCCTCCCTAAAAGTAAGAGTCCATGTTTCCCATCCATATAACTGGGAGAAAAACAGTTTTATGTACATTTTCAGTTGAATGTTTCTTTTAGAGAAGTTGAGACGACAAGAGTCCCCCTGTAATGCGTATTCAGAAATGAGCCTATGTTTGATTTGTTTCTGTATCTAATTTTTATTTGTAAATATAGGTATATGAATTCAGCCACTGCTTCAAAATTCCCTAATTTGTTATTAACTGACCACTTCCAGTGTATAATGTATTTCTAAATGTGATCATATATTTAGTTATATTGATGTTTACTTCCACCCCAGTTTTTTTTTTAAATTATCGCTATGTGCCTTGTTTGGTTTCGTAAGAACAAAGAAAAAATGCAGCCGATAGAACAATGATCCACTCATGCACCCACCCACCCACACACACACACACACACACACACACACACACACACACACACACACACACACACACACACACACACACACACACCACACACGCACACGCACACACACACACGCACACGCACACGCACACGCGCATGCGCACGCGCGCACGCACACACGCACACACGCACACACGCACACACACACACACACACACACACACACCACACACACTTATATTAGAACCAGGTTGTTTTAACTCCATTTCTTTATTTTTCAAGAGATTTTAATTTAATTTTGGATAAAATAACAAATTCACAATTATATAATTGTTTTGAGGACTAAATGTAGAGTTTTATGTGTGGAAATGATACAGAAGAGCATTTACATCATGGCTACAAAAAATAAATAATTTAACAGGAAGTAGAATAACCTGCTTGTAAAGAGGCAAGGCTTTTTGTGTCTGCTGCTGAATTGAGCGAACAGCACAATTGATTGGTGTGTCAGCGCGTAAATCTTGAGATCTTGGGTTCAAATCCCGATTCAGGCATACATTTTTTTTGTTTAGTTGTGTTAACTATTGCCTTAAACGTTCATTTCAATGTTACGGCTGTATGTAGTGATCCCACTTGAGACCTTAGGAGCCTGGAGTAATAAGAAGTTAAGACTCTCATTTTTCAAGATAATCGGCACTTGATGTCAGAAGGATTGTCAATACTGCGTCACGGCCGACTTTATCCCTCAGAACAAATATCTGGTACTCATTTAAGTTAGAGGCTGAATCTACCCCAGTGACATGGTGCCGCCTGAATGTCTGTGTCGGTTATATGTGTGTGTGTATATATATATATATATATATATATATATCCACCGCTGTGGTCTCGAGGTAGCGTGCTGCCTTGTCACGCAGCGGGCCCGGGTTCGATCCCCGGTTGGGGAGGTTTTTGTCGGGAGTTTTCCTCACCTGTAAGACAAATGTCAGGAAACCTTTAAGGCCCAAACGGTCCCCGAAATCATATGGCCATCATCATCATCATCATCCCATCCTTATCATTAACATTATCATCATCATCTTTCACCGGTGTGGAAAGCAACGGGAAGCTACCACACCTACAATTCCCTAGTATAGCTGCAAGCATAGCATGAACATGCTATGATTGCAGTGCAGGACCTACTTTCGGGCAGAATTACTATGGATGGATGGATATATATACACACACACATCAATTTTTTGTGGTGTCAATTTCGGTGAAGTGGAAATCAGTGAGCTTTTTCGAAAAATATTTTTTTATAATAACATGCTCAATAGCTATATTTCTTTGGAAAGTACAATGAAAGTACAAGAGAAGCATTGTCCTAAAGTTGAAAGTGGCCCCCAAAGTAATTATAGAAGAATCACTTTCTCAGAAAGCTGTCTAATAAAAGTTCGGTATCTCTTCTTTATAAGGAACACTATTTCTGAAATGCAATGACCGGATACCGAACCCGACACTTAGATAAAACCGGTTATTCATCACTGCATATGTATGGGTGCTCGGTGTGGTATTGTCTTCTTAGAGAAAACTTTCTATTGAATGTTGGTATCAGTGAAATCGTACCTAATCCAATCAACCGCTCTCTCTCTCATTGAGACAATATGTCGATGAATCTGCTTAAAGTCAATTTTTTGTTTTAACTACAGTAAACTTGCTCAAAGCGGAATCGGACGGGACCATGTTTTT
Organism: Diploptera punctata; assembly: GCA_030220185.1. Taxonomy (NCBI): domain Eukaryota; kingdom Metazoa; phylum Arthropoda; class Insecta; order Blattodea; family Blaberidae; genus Diploptera; species Diploptera punctata. The sequence goes on along the minus strand of JASPKZ010000031.1, from coordinate 974,250 downwards.
TCCACATTAGACAAAATTCCGCATTATAAAAAAGTAAAACTTATTAATAATCTTAGAATATAGAGTACCGTGTACGTCTTTTTACGTACCTTGGATTAATTGTAGTTCCGCTGCCGTTAAAAAGTGAAGTATAGTATGTATGAGCGACTTCGAAGGTAACGCGCGAGAAAACAGTCCCGTTTCGTCAGCGTTAAAAATGTTTCTTAGGCGCGTATCCACAAATTAAAGTAAGCTGTTTCGGTTTTCGCTCACTAACTACACTTTCGTCCACATACTTTGATCCCCCGCAAATTTCATTCCACACTGCATTGTATCGTCTGTTAACTGTCCAGCCAACCCAAAGATGCCTTGAAATCGTTATTCCCCTAGGGATTTAGCACCAGCTAGAGCTTTACTTTGGAGCATCGGTCCGGAAATTGGAGATTTATCTTAAATCACTTTTACTTTTTCGTTTAATGACAATGATACATACGTTTTAGCCATATTTATTCCGTAAATTCAAGAACGCTACCTGTGAAAGATCGGTCTCCGAACTTATTTAAGATTTTACAGTGCAATGGTTATTTGTAAGACAGGTATCTGTAATTCGCATAACGGATGTGCAGTGAGGCCGAAATAAAATTTCAGGTACAGATAGAATCTCTACTTCATCCGGCGCGGCGGCAGGAATCATGTCCTTATTGTTTTTTTTTTTTTTTGTGCCTAACGGGAATTCAAATTAAGTGGAGAAACTAATTTAATTTCCTGTCTTTCCGCTTTATGGACATGTTTTTCATGAATTGTGTAGAAATGTACTGCTGTTTCCGCGTTAGACATATTCCGTTTTTATGCAAAATAAATATACGTATAATTATTATTATTTCGCCGGGAGCAAGAAATTTGTTCACATTGGACATATTTCTGCAGTATATTCCAGTTCCGGATTAACCAGTTTTATTACTGTATTTTCAATGTACAAAAACAAATCCTTAAAATGTTAGTCAAAGTGTGATACTTCCCTCGGGCGGTACCTGGGAGATTCGTTAATGGAAGATACAACATATTATACCTCGCTGTATATATATATATATATATCTATATTATGTTATATATATTATCTATATATATCTATACATTTTTAGTTTAAGCTCTCCGTTCTATATATGTACGCCTACTTTTATTTAGGCTATTCCACGCGCCACCGGAATTTAGGGATATACCATCTGTCGGGAGACCATTTTATCTACGTAACACCACAAAGTACAAAAATGAAAGCCTCTCTCGGAGGTTTTGAATTAGTTCAATGCCAGGTCAGACAACTTCAATATTTAACACTCAGTAATTCATACTAAACAAGATGTCCAGATGGTGTTCGGGGACCATTTGGGCCTTAAAGCTTCCTGACATTAATATTACAATCGAGAAAATCCTCTTCCCAAAAACCTCACCCAGGAAACTTACTACGACCGGCGATTGAAACCGAGACCGCTGCGTGCGAGGAGAAACGACGTTACCCCGAGATCACAGTGGTGGTCTTTGCTTCTAATTACCTGACATTATAATTAACTTCATGAACCTCGTTGCGGTGGAGTGGCTTGCTTGTTTGTATAAATGACCCCCAGATTTATGTTGGCAAAAGATAATTCATGGTGGATCAGAGTTGAAAGAGTGACGATCTTTGACCGTAAAAATACGTCAAGAAACGCGAAATAGGTTCCACTGGGGTAAAGGTTTCCGGATACAAAATGTTCCCCCGGATATCCGGCCTGGGGCTACATCAGGGAATCCAACTCAAAGGTTTAACATTATCTCAGGACAGAGATGTATGGAGATCTTATGTCCCCGCGGCCATGAACCTCCGGGTTTGATATCGTGAGTGATATTTGTGTTAATGGGTAAATTTAGCTTTAAAACTATATGCATGTTTCTTAAACCATTTAGTGTGAATTAATTTTTAAATAATTTAAGTAAGGAACTATTAGCCTGATAACCTCACATCGGGGACATGTCGAGTACCTCAGCCGATATAGCTGAACCTGCACTCGGTAGGTATTGTAGCTAAATTCTTGAGGTTGCCGAGTGGTCACCGTCCCATTGCTATCGAAAATTCCATGAAAAAATTCTTCCCGCATGGGGACTCCAATCCGAAGCTCTGAACCAAGGAATGATGAACCATTCGACTCTGACGGAGGCCATGCAATGAATAAGAAAGTGCGATTTTAACATGTTATTTATATAAAATACAACGCAACAGTTTTATTGTTGTAGGCCTACCTCTAATATTTTGAATGGAGGATGTGATTGAATTTTCAATACGATAAATTACATTTATATATTTTCAAATAAACTAATTTCAGTTATATTGTTTGTATACAAAACATTGTTGTTTACTTTAAGAGAGGAGCGAAGATTATAACAGACTTTGGGGAATTAATATGTTTACATGCTTACATGCATAGAAATACATTATATAATGGAAATGGACGGATAATGACAAATGAGGGAAATTTTGAGGAAGTGACTGAATTCAAATACCTAGGAACAATAATCACAAATAGGAATGAGATGCTCAAAGAAATTAAACATAGGCTCAACTCTGGAAATGCGTGTTATTATCCATTACAGAGACTCTTGACGACCCAACTCCTTTCAAAAAACGTTAAACTGAAAATATATAAAACTATTATTCTACCAATCATATTATGTGGTTGCGAAACATGGACTCTTACTTTAAGGGAGAAAAGGAGATTACGAGTATTTGAGAATAAAGTTCTTAGGACATTTTTTGGACCAAAGAGAGATGAACAGACAGGTGAGTGGAGAAGACTACATAACAGTGAACTACATGGTCTTTATTATAATAAGAACAGTAAAGTCTCGTAGACTGCGATGGACAGGACATGTGGCATGAATGGGGAATGAAAGGCATGCATGGAAGCTTCTTGTAGGAAAACCAGAGATAAAACGCCCAGTTGGTAGACCAAGAATGAGGTGGGAGAATAACATTAACTATGATTTGAGGGAAATAGATTATACAGGGGATGATTGGAAAGCATTAGCTCAGGATAGCGATATATGGAGAGCTTATGTCCGCTTTGCCATGAACCTACAGGTTCGATAGTGCCAGTGAGTTAGTTAATTATATGCTTACAGGTATTGTGCGACTTGAGTGTAGACTGGAACAGAGGGGATAAGGAAATTAGCTACATCACGACCATAGTATCTAGAGTTAACAAAGCCAATGTAACTATGTATACATTTCAGTGCTGAACAACAGATGAATTAATACAGTTGTGAATATGTAAGTTTGTAGTATGTGCCACTTGTCAGACTCTACCATGTACACAGAGCAATATGCATCACTAGCTTGTCGTTTGTCTTGACATTGCCTGAGCCATTCGCACGTACTCACAGAGTACCAGAGAAGAAAGTGGACAAGTTTCGCATACATGCCACAAGCGGCGCTACGACATCTACATTTTTCGATTTTTTTTGGTACTATTATTAAATTCAGCACCGTCTGGTGGTAAAATTATGAATTATAATTATATAACGCCATATGGTGAATAATCATGGAATTGAACTTTTATAGGAATAAATAACATATTAATTAATCTTTAATTATGGAATTATTTGTACCCAGCCTCACAGATCTAAAGATTTTCTTTAATTTTAGCAGAAAGGAAGAATGGAAATAAATAAAACATGTCAATTTATTTTCGTTTATTAAAACTTAAAAACGTGCATTCATTATGAGCTCTTTTAATAAGTATTTACAATTGACCTACCCCCATATTCTCAGATACGTATTTTATACAATATTTATTAAAGAACGTTAGCCATGTCGTACATCTGAAATCCATTATAAAGTCACATGTTTATTCCAAAATGTTTATTAGAAATGGCTGTACACTATCATCACTCTTCCTAACCTAACAAATCTTAGAATTTTATCACTTCTAGTAGGTTTATCTTTGAAAATAGATTCACATTAAAAACGTAAACAAGCTTGAATTTACTTACAAATTAGAATAAAATAAAATCTAAGTAATGATTTTAACTTTCGATAGTATATAATTTTTACAGTACCGTCTACCTACATAGAACGAAAGGATATCAGTTAAAAATTTAAATTTACAAAATGGCTAATTTCCCATAATCTCGTGTGAACACGCCGTGAGCCTTGCATTTGTTTTATTTAGTTACATATTCTGTTACTACGAAACAGCACTACCGTTGTAGTTTTCTCATTGTAGTTCATCGTAAACGATCGAAATTTTTTAGATGTCACTGTACTCAGTTTTCCCTCTATTCGAAGTTTCTCTATGGCACGAACTAAGTTTGTTCGTAACTTCACATCTCAGTACTATTTCCCCGCAGTCTATAAGTACTTGAGAATAAAGCTCTTAGGTTTTTTTTTGTCAAAAGAGAGTCTAACAGACAGATGAATGGAAAAACTGACGGAACAGTGAGATACATGATCTACATGTGAAATCAGATATAATAAAAACAGTTAAATCCCTTACACTGCGGTTGGCAGGATATGTAATATATGGGGAATGAAAGAGGACATTTTCTTGTAGTAAAATCAGAAGAAAGCGCTCAGTAACCCATGGAGGTGAATGATTGGAAGGCAGGAGTTATGTCCGCGTGGCTCTGCAGCGACAGTGAGTTGGTTGTTAGATTCAATTGACAGTGTTGGTGTTAATGCAGGACGACAATGCCGTGTGAAGGCTGACTTGTGTAGGTACAAGACAAGTTTCCGATAAAACGTGGCTCGTCTACTGACTGACACACATTGTGCAATAACATAGGAATGTCGTCATGACCGCCTTTAACAATCATATTCCTTCTCCACGTCTTTGGAAAACAGTCAAGTATTTCCAGAGAGCGTAACTGGAATTCCCCGCCACAAGAAACCACAGGCTGCCTTGGTTTATAATAAGATAAATCAAATCTCTATTTATATTTTATTGTGTTGAGTGTGTTCCATTATATAATGGAAATGGACAGCTAATGACAAATGAGGGGAATTTTGAGGAAGTGGCTGAATTCAACTACCTAGGAACAATAATCACAAATAGGAATGAGATGCTCAAAGAAATTAAACATAGGCTCAATTCTGGAAATGCGTGCTATTATGCACTGCAAAGACTCTTGATGTCCCAACTCCTTTCAAAAAACGTTAAACTGAAAATATATAAAACTATTATTCTACCAATTATATTATATAGATACGAAACATGAACTCTTACTTTAAGGGATGAAAGGAGATTACAAGTATTTGAGAATAAAGTACTAAGGAAATGTTTTGAACAAACAGATGAATGGAGAAGACTACATAACAATGAACTACATGGTCTTCATAGGAAGCCAGATATAATAAGAACAGTTAAGTCTCGTAGACTGCGATGGGCAAGACATGTTGCACGTATGGGGAATGAAAGACTTGCATGGAAGCTTCTTGTAGGAAAGCCAGAGGGAAAACGCCCAGTTGGTAGACCAAGAATAACTATGATTTGAGGGAAGTAGATTATACAGGAAATGATTGGAAAGCATTAGCTCAGGATAGGGATGTATGGAGAGCTTATGTCCGCGCGGCCATGAACCTACGGATTCGATAGTGCCAGTGAGTAAGTAAGTAAGTAAGTGTTAGTTGTTTCTTGAAAAGTGACACTCCTTGGCGACACAGACCTAGAAGTATCTTAGCCGACCAGCCATGTACTCATATCCACATGTATTAATGACAGAGCTTATAAGGGTGATGGGTTTCTCCAACCAGGAGTCGCTATTTATTGTAACTATCAAATTCCTAGCAGTGCTGGGTGGATACGGTCCCATACTGTCCGATATCCATGAGAAGTTTTTTCCATGGGGACTCGAAACAGCGCAAATCATGTAGCTCTACACCAAGGCATGATGTCTTAAACCGTCCGACGATTTCGCGGGTCTCTTTATAATCATCATCATCATCATCAACAAGGATTAAGCCCAATGGCCTGTTCCGATCTCATTATAGGTCGAATTGGCCCTTCCATCTCTTCAGTGGTCTTCCCAACATTCTTCTCCCTTTTGGTTTATAATTATACATTCTTCTTGGTATGCGCTGTTCATTCATTCGTAATACGTGCTGAAGTTAAGCATTTTGATAATATTTTATTCTTTCACAGAGATTTATTATTATTATTATTATTATTATTATTATTATTTCAGCAGCCTCTATTTGTTTACTATCTGCCTTTGTTAATGTCCAGGTTTCACATCCATAGATAAGAGATGGCTCTTTATAATTAAATTATTATTTTTATGTATGTACCTATTATTACAATTATTTAAGCCGTGAGTCCCGTGTCTGAAGATTTTCGGGTTTGTAAAAGAACCTTAAGCCTAAATTATAACCTCGGAGCAAAGTTTAATAGATCTTTCCCATCCAATTAATACACTTAATTACTTACTGGATGTACATTTGAGGCGATGTACTAACCACATGTTACTCGCTGACATCTGTTGAGAAATAAGCCTAACTAAATTAGCTTGGTTAATAAATTAACTCCCGGTGGGGATCATCCTTGTCCCCATGAAGGATACACTGTTATTACTATGGTACGGACTTTTAGGTTTTTATAAACATAATTTTAGGCTTTTTAAACTAGCCTTTATTGAATTTTTTAAACCATACTTGTGTAAAAATTTATAGTTCATACATATAAAATAGTCCCGCGCCGAAACCGAGTGGTTAATCAAGATGCTTTGGCCCAATAATACATCATCGGCATAATCTAACATTTTATTGATACCATTGAGTTGTAGGCCTTCTTCATCTTCTAAAGATTTGGTGGCATGCTTTACTACAAAATTGAGTAGTAGAGGCGATAGTGTGACTCCTTGCTTTAACCTATTGTGAATTTCAAAAGTATCCGAAAACTGTTTGCCTACACGCACCCTATTCCTTATGCCATTTAGACATACTCGTGTAAGTAACTTTAGAATTTCCAAACTTTAGCAGGATACTATATAACGTTTCCCTATTATTATTGTTGTTATTATTATTATTATTATTATTATTATTATTATTATTATTATTATCACTCAGGAATGGGAGTAACCAATTGGAGATGGATCAACAGATATGATCTATACAATGTTATTTGCGGATGACCAGATAATAATTGCTCAAGAATCTGAAGACATGGAGTTTTATGTTCAGAAAATTATTGGACGAATACGATAACTGGGGTTTGAAAATCGATTTAGAAAAAAAAAGTGGGATGTGGAGCCGAAACCGAAGATTTAATATTAGAAGATCAAAATGAGTATATTAGAGGATGTGAAGAGTTTGAGTATCTGGGAGTAAAATTAGATAAAGAGGTAAACACAAGAAAGTGATATTAAGAACAGAACAAATAAAGGTAGAGGAATAACAGCAATGATGAATGGAATCTTAATGAACAGATGTATAACCAGAAAAAAAATGTTACAAATATATAATTCAATAGTGAGAAGTACTGTCACATATGAATCTGAAGTTTTGAAATTCAACAAAAACTTAAAACTAAAACTTATGTCGATGGAAATGGATTTCTTGAGGAGAGCATCAAGATGTTCAAAATTAGAAAAAAATAAGAAATATTGTCATACGAGAAAAAATGAATATTACATATTCAATAGTATATTATATAAGAGTCCACTGCTGTGGTCTCGAGGTAGCGTGCTGCCTTGTCACGCAGCGGGCCCGGGTTCGATCCCCGGTCGGGGCAGTTTTTCTGGGTGAGGTTTTTATCGGGGTTTTTCCTCACCTGTAAGACAAATGTCAGGAAAACTTAAGGCCCAATCGGTCCCCGAAATCATATGGCCATCATCATCATCATCCTTATCATTATCATCACCATCATCATTCATCGGTGTGGAAAGCAACGGGAAGCTACCACACCTACAGTTCCCTAGTAAAGCTGCAAGCATAGCATGAAAATGCTATGATTGCAGTGAAGGACCTGCCTTCAGGCAGAATTACTGTGGATGGATGGATTATATAACATACAAGCAATTAAATTGGTATGGGCATGTTCGACGGATGCAAGAAGAAAGGTTACCCAGGAAAACATTGGAATGGTATCCACATGGATGAAGAAGGAAAGAAAGACCTCGAAACTCGTGGATGCAAGAAATGAGAACAAGATGACTGGAGGACATGGAGTGGATGGATAGAGACGAGTGGAGAAGGAAAATGAAACTTTAGGCACTGAAAGATATGTAAACATTAAACATCTGTATAAAAACTACTATTATTATTATTATTATTATTATTATTATTATTATTATTATTATTATTATTTATTATTATTATCATTGTTATTATTGTTATGTAAAGTAAAATTGTAATGGGTTAAGACTACGGAAGGTTTGAATTCACGTAGAATAATGGTTTGTTGTGCAATAAAAAGTGACTTTACATTTAGTGTTATGCCAAAACGTGGTTACAAAGTGTGATAAAAAGCAGTTTAAAATCACTGTAGCGGCAACAAATAGCTTTAAGTGCAGACGTGTGAAGTCTTGATGTATTTATTACATTAAAGAACGCCGTTTCACATGAACACCTTGTTCAAAACGACGACCTGCATCTTGTTTGCATGAGAAACACGAATCATCTTGTTAGCGGACTCCAAAAGAATGTACCGTGGTTAATGAGACTAGTATATGTTTGCAAATTTGACATTTTACGAACCATTATCATTCTTATTTAATCACACGCCATAGCGTAACAGGCTTACCATCCTGCTGCTGGCCTCACATTCACTTGTGTTAATCACAGAGGCAATGCACATCATACAAACCGGAAAGTAAGGGTTGTATTGTAATTAATTGAAATGTAAAAGGAAAAGTGATCTTACGAGGTCATTGCGGTAGTAGGAGGTTAAGAATCCCACCTTTATAGACAATCGTCTCAGGATACCAGCGGCTTTAAATCCTGCGTGACGGCCGCTTTTACCACTACAAACGTCTGGTAATAATTTTTTTAGAGGCTGAGTCGAATCTATAGGCATGGTCCAACCAGAAGGTATAGGCCAGTTTAAAAATCCTGAAACTACGGGACACAAACCCTGGACCTTCTGGTTTGTAGTTTATTGTCAACTACTCCACGATGCGACTCCTATCTAACTAACTTACTGGCTCTATCGAACCCAGAGGTTCATGCCAATACGAACATAAGCTCTCCATATGTCCCCATCCTTAACTAATGTTTTCCTATCATCCCCTGTATAATTGATCTTCCACAAATCATGATTAATGTTATTTTCCTACTTCATTCTTGGTTTAATTACTGAGAACTTACCCTCTGGTTTTTCTAAAGGAAGTTTCCATGCCCTTATTTTATTCCCTCCTTATGCCAAGTTAGTACCCATGACAGTTTACGAGATTTAACTGATCTTATTACACCTGGTTTCCCATAAAAGGTCACATAGTTCACTGTTGTGTAGTCTTATCCATTCACCTGTATGTTCGTTTTTTATTTATTTATTTTTGTCCAAAAATGTTCTTAAGAACTTTATTCTCATATACTCGTAATCTTTTCTCCTCTCTCAAAGTAAGAGTCCATATTTCCCATCCATATAATACCGAATAACTGGGAGAAAAACCGTTTGATATATTTGTAACATTTTTTAGAAGTTGGTATGACAAGAGTCTCTATAATACGTAACAGTTTGATATATTTGTAACATTTTTTAGAAGTTGGTATGACAAGAGTCTCTATAATACGTAACAGTTTGATATATTTGTAACATTTTTTAGAAGTTGGTATGACAAGAGTCTCTATAATACGTAACAGTTTGATATATTTGTAACATTTTTTAGAAGTTGGTATGACAAGAGTCTCTATAATACGTAACAGTTTGATATATTTGTAACATTTTTTAGAAGTTGGTATGACAAGAGTCTCTATAATACGTAACAGTTTGATATATTTGTAACATTTTTTAGAAGTTGGTATGACAAGAGTCTCTATAATACGTAACAGTTTGATATATTTGTAACATTTTTTAGAAGTTGGTATGACAAGAGTCTCTATAATACGTAACAGTTTGATATATTTGTAACATTTTTTAGAAGTTGGTATGACAAGAGTCTCTATAATACGTAACAGTTTGATATATTTGTAACATTTTTTAGAAGTTGGTATGACAAGAGTCTCTATAATACGTAACAGTTTGATATATTTGTAACATTTTTTAGAAGTTGGTATGACAAGAGTCTCTATAATACGTAACAGTTTGATATATTTGTAACATTTTTTAGAAGTTGGTATGACAAGAGTCTCTATAATACGTAACAGTTTGATATATTTGTAACATTTTTTAGAAGTTGGTATGACAAGAGTCTCTATAATACGTAACAGTTTGATATATTTGTAACATTTTTTAGAAGTTGGTATGACAAGAGTCTCTATAATACGTAACAGTTTGATATATTTGTAACATTTTTTAGAAGTTGGTATGACAAGAGTCTCTATAATACGTAACAGTTTGATATATTTGTAACATTTTTTAGAAGTTGGTATGACAAGAGTCTCTATAATACGTAACAGTTTGATATATTTGTAACATTTTTTAGAAGTTGGTATGACAAGCGTCTCTATAATACGTAACAGTTTGATATATTTGTAACATTTTTTAGAAGTTGGTATGACAAGAGTCTCTATAATACGTAACAGTTTGATATATTTGTAACATTTTTTAGAGAGTTGGTATGACAAGAGTCTCTATAATACGTAACAGTTTGATATATTTGTAACATTTTTTAGAAGTTGGTATGACAAGAGTCTCTATAATACGTAACAGTTTGATATATTTGTAACATTTTTTAGAAGTTGGTATGACAAGAGTCTCTATAATACGTAACAGTTTGATATATTTGTAACATTTTTTAGAAGTTGGTATGACAAGAGTCTCTATAATACGTAACAGTTTGATATATTTGTAACATTTTTTAGAAGTTGGTATGACAAGAGTCTCTATAATACGTAACAGTTTGATATATTTGTAAACATTTTTTAGAAGTTGGTTATGACAAGAGTCTCTATAATACGTAACAGTTTGATATATTTGTAACATTTTTTAGAAGTTGTATGACAAGAGTCTCTATAATACGTAACAGTTTGATATATTTGTAACATTTTTTAGAAGTTGGTATGACAAGAGTCTCTATAATACGTAACAGTTTGATATATTTGTAACATTTTTTAGAAGTTGGTATGACAAGAGTCTCTATAATACGTAACAGTTTGATATATTTGTAACATTTTTTAGAAGTTGGTATGACAAGAGTCTCTATAATACGTAATAGCACGAGTCTCCAGATTTGAGTCTACTTTAATTTCTTTCTGACTCCATTGGATTTAATTATCAAAATATATAGTTTTATATTCCGATAACTAGAAAAATCGGATCATAAATTCGAATTACTGGAGAACTGCTTAGTTTATGAATTTCTTGCATGACGTACTTTTTATTCTTTCTTCTGACGAATAACAATGTAACATAAAGCTAAAATGCATGGTGTGAAGGTCCAGAAGGACGTTGGTTTACCAGCCGGCTACTGGTCTTACGTCCACATGTGTTAATCACAGAGGAGGATGATCTAGGGGTGACATTCCTTAGGTCGCTTATCATATACCATAAAAATAATAGTTCGATTTTTATTTTTTCAAATATTATTATGGAAAGTTGTCATTTGTGCTACAATCTCGAAGTGTTGTTGAATAGGATAATAGCGGCTGAATGAATTAGAATATAAAATAATAGCGTTGGACTACATTGCATATTGTTGTGAAGTTCGTGTGGTCAGGTCATTCGTATCAAGAAGAATTGTATTACTGATGGGCGACCAACAGAAACGCAATTTCATGCAGCAGGCCTGCACAAAGTACATTTTGTAGGTCAGTGTGATCCGTCACGTCATTACACATTCATCATCGGTCTCAGTGGTCTAGGGGTTAAGTTACTTGCTTCTGGTCCCGGGATCGTGGGTTCAAACCCTACCTCGAAACTTGGCACACACTTAACTTACAATCTGTGGGGTGTAAGAGACCCTATCATCCCTAGGAGGGGAGTCGATGGATTTTTAGATTGGAAAAATCCAAGTGACAAGACCTTCGGGAGGAAGTTTACGCGCTAAACATAGATCCGGAGTTCGGAAAAGAACCACAACTCTAAATGAAGGTCTGTGAACGAAATTCAATCGGTATTTCCGATCCAAGTAATACCTTAGTTTGCTACTAGATATATGTTTGAGGTGATGAGCTAACCATTTTTATTCTCTGGTGTCTGTAGGGAAATAAGCGTAACTGTTTTCAAGGCTATGTAATTGCGCACCTTCTCGTACAATATCTCGCCATAATTGAAATTTCGTTAGTAGTATAATTGCTATTCCTACAAATATTAGTCCTTGATTATAGAAATCAAAATTAAAATATAAAATTATGGAATATTCGCCTGAAAGGTCCATCTCCTCAACTTAATTAGTTATTTAACTGTAGCGCTTTCGGGGCTTGTCCCATCATCGGCAGGATTCAAAACTGGTGTTTAAGTTGAGGAGACGGATCTTTGAGGTGAATATTCCATAATTTTGTATTTTAATTTTAATAATGCCTCAACGGAACACATCATGAATCTTACAAAAGTTGTTTATAGAGATCAATAAATAAATTTAATAAGACCTGTTATTATAATTAAAGCTCCTGTGCTCCTGTTAAGGGTCAGAGCCTATTATCAACTAGATGGAACGGGTGATTACTATGGGAAAGGAATATTCCTTCCCCACTTGGCAGAGATAGAGAGACACATATTTGCCTTTTTGTTAATATTTTTTTAAAAGCTCAAAGACTTGTCAAATAGAACTAAGATGAAGATTGGGTTCATTAAGGAATGAGAATGGAGATTGGAGAAAGTTTCACAATGAGACACTCCATAATTTATATAATTTTTTGACCAAAGAGTGATGAGCAGACGAATAAAAAACTGCATAACAGCGAACTATATGATTTTTTTTATGGAAAACCAGAAGTTCGTAAACTTGCGACGGGCAGGTCATGTGCCAAGAATGGGAAAATTAAAAAGTGTCATGAAAACTTCTTGTAAAAAAACGCAGAAAAAATGTCAATTGCATAAGCCAAGAGTGAGGTATGGGAATAAAATTAATCATTATTTGAGGGAGGTGAATAATACAGGGGATGATTTGAAAATATGTATGGACCGCTTATGTCCGCGCGGCCATGGGCCTCCGGGTTTAATAGCACCAGTTAGTCAGTTATTTGTTATTGTTTTCTGATGAGCCTAAACGTAATAGAAAATAGGACCCTCAGACGAATAGCAGCAACAATGGAGAATGGAGGAATCTTCACAACGGCCTTCTTTCTATTTAAGGTATGCGTTTTCTGTTTTGTTCCGATACTAGTGGTTTTGTTTTTAGATTAGATTAGTTTTAAGACACGACCACAGGCATCTTATTTTAGTTTCTTTATATCGTTAGGCGTCTTTACTTTATGGGGTGAATAAGATCAAATCTGTTCTACGGCGATATGTAATCTGTTATGGTGTACCTGGTTCGACACACATCAAGTAGCCTATTCACACGCATTACACTTACCGCCACTTATTTGGGCTGGGCCCAATACTTCGAGGAGAGGCTACAACCCTCATTTTGGTCATATTCTTTGCTAAACTCTCAATATTCCGCGTGATCGGCTATTCCGATTGAGGTTTTAAGCGGTTTCCCTCAATCCAAGAACAAATGCTGTAATAGAACCCCAAAAGGTCCGCTTCCGACTTCACTGTGCTACCATCTGTCATAAACTTCAAAATTTAAATTCAAAATTTGAACTGGGGATAATGTGCTTTACAGGAACCCGGGGTTCTACCTATAAAGGAGAACCAAAACGGATCGCTCACCGCAAAGACTTAAGTGATAGCCGCAGAGCTTTCCATTTATCCATCTATCTACCTATCAATTTATCTATCTTTCCTAAATTGACACATAAGCTCGGAGTCATGAGGAAATACATGAGTGCGCCCCATTTTGTCACCACAACCACATATTTTAAACACCTGTGGTTTGCTAAACTAACACGAGATGAGGTGAAATGTGATATGAAATGATGAAGGGAGATGAAATTACATGATTAGGGAAGGTAGTGTGTTGGTGAAATGGAATTCGAGAAACGTGAGAAACCCGAGAAAACCCCGGCAGAATCCCGGTGTGGCACGCCACTACTACTACTCCGGATCCGCCAGGATTCAAACCTGATATCGCAGTCGGTGTTGCTCCCCCCCCCCTTCGCGTCCACCAAGATAGATAGAGATTTTGCATTTTATTATCTACATTTTGTAGGCTATGTGTATATACCTTCTACGAATTGGAATGTACGACAAGGAAGCTCGGAAAGGTATATATCAGGGAGCATTATCTAGTGAATTCCGAAAGAATGCAGCAATTGAGGTTGTTCTCATGAAAATATTTTTGAAAAAAAAATGTTATCTTCATCGATTCTACCTATTGGACACGTCTTTTTTAACGCTCTAGCGTCTGCAATTTTTGTTTGTAGGAACCAAAATTGGTATATAGTAAACAATTCAGAAAATTAAGTTGAATTCGTTAACCAGCAAAATTGTACCATTAGGAGTGGGATAAAACATGAATTGAAAATATGAAGTCACTCTAACGGCCGCAATTTTCGCAACGAAAATCAGTGTATATATTGAAATAAATCTTGAGAGGCACTCGCTAAAAATAATTTAAATCCGACCTTTACAAGCGGGTGTTTACCTGCAACCCGAAGTTTAAAAATCGCTCTAGCAACTACATGTTTTCCTCGCAATGCAACTGTATTCCTTATTCTTGTAAGCCCATGTTTCCCTTAACAGAGATTTAGGCGCTCTTCTCCTACAGGGAAGAATTTGAACCATATGAATTTAGTTACACTTGTTTTCGTATAGATGTCACTTGAGTGGTCCGTGGTCAGCGTTCTGCCTCATACTGACATCTAGGAAACCAAGGTAGTGCTAGGACGGGAAAATTCGGTAAATTTTGCTTAGAGGCCTTTTCATTCAGGCTTAAGGATCTTTTACGAGCCTGAAAATCTTCAGATTCGGGATCCACGGCTTAAAGTCCCTCCCGGAGGACTTGCTCCTTGAATTTTTCCATCCTAAAAAAATCCATCGACCCCGGCCGGGTTTGAATCTGCGGCCCTCGGGACCAGAGGCAAGGAGCATAACCACTAGTCCACCGCTGCCGATACTGTGTTCCTTATACAGTAATTTAATTAATAATATATAGGCCTATATATATTCCGTAAACCAGTAACATCGGACCATGAAATCGAATTGGTGAGGAATTCGCTAACTATACAAGTTCCTGCTTGACAGACTTGTTTCTTGTATCTCAAGTGTCAGTTATTTCACCTGTGGGCTTAGGGTTACCAGAACAAGTTCATTGTAATCATAATATTAAGAGATGCCCTCCGCAGTTGAGGCAGAAATTTCTCGAAAAAGTACGAGTCATGGACCACGGGTACATAGCCCGGAATCTTTTAATATTAAATCCAGGATAACATTCAACCCTTTTTTCAATGTCACTTTTTATATGGAAAAGGGTAATTAATAGCGCAATGCAAACTTATTACCATCTAAAAACAACAAATATATTCAATAATAATACATTTTATGGTAAAATTCCATTGAGGTGTTTGTCACAACATAAAACATTATAAAATTATGTAGGCCTACCTTATCTTGCATGCTGACTCCTAACCTATTAAAACAATTAAAACAGTGTAGGCCTTTCGAGACTAGTCCCATCCACAGCAGAAGGTTATTCAGTTATCGGATTCCGTGGTGCATGGATTAAATTTCTTATCTCTGGGCCCGACGGTTCACACCCGTCCAGGGTCTAGGGATTTATTAAGATGAAAAAATCCAATGGACAAGTCCTTCGAAAGGAACTAAAAGCCGTGGGTCGTGAGTCTGATGATTTTTGAGCTGTAAAAACCTGAAGCCTAAGTTAGAGACTCTGTGCAAAATTTAATCGGGTTTTCTCATCGATGTAAAAACTTAGTTGCTTACTGTGTGTCTATTTGCAGCGATGAGCTAATAGCTTGTTACTCGCTGACATCTGCAGGTAAGTAAACATAACTGAATTAGCTTTGTTAAGTAACTCCCGCAAGGGAGCACTCTTTCCTTACATTTAGATGTATGGGTGTAGATAGATAAACAGTCCTGTCTGCTGTTAGGGGAGACTGATGGAAGCGGTGGAGAATGTGACCCATGGAATTTAAAAGAGGCAATTAAATTGGTTTGGATACCTATTGAGGATGCGACAACAACGATGGAAAAAAAAAAAAAAAAAAAAACTTTCATTGAACACCACCTGGAAGGATTATTCGAGGAAGACCAAGAATATATGTTAACAAATTCAATATTGTGTTTATTATTGAAATAAATAAAAGTATATAACTTGTAATTATATAACTTTAAGTTGTTGGAATTACAAAATAGTTTAGAATTAAAGTAAATATTGTTGTATTGTACTTACTTACTTACTTACTTACTCACTGGCACTATCGAACCCGTAGGTTCATGGCCGCACGGACATAAGCTCTCCATACATCCCTATCCTGAGCTAATGCTTTCCAATCATTCCCTGTATAATCTACTTCCCTCAAATCATAGTTAATGTTATTCTCCCACCTCATTCTTGGTCTACCAACTGGGAGTTTTCCCTCTGGCTTTCCTACAAATTGTTGTATTGTTCATACAGAAATTATATAACTAGTAGTTAAGATCATAAAAATATTATTTATTGTAATCAAATATGTAAATAGGTGTAAAGAAAGTATTATCTAATACATTTTTGAATTACTTCTAAGAGTTCCTTATGTTTCTTTTTTTATACCGGTAGTTATTTTGTTAATGGTCCTGTCATTGTATTGTATTGTAAAATTACTTGGTCTGATTCAGGAATGGCTAGAATAAATTAAATATATTTCAATAATTATATTTTAATAGTTTTCTAGCAATAAATTATTTTGATTTGATGCACATCCAATACGTCTTCCTCCGAGGAGTGATTTGGTAAATAAACAGGATGAAAATCCTACAAATTATGAAGAAGAAGAAGAAGAAGAAAGAAGAACAAGAAGATTTGATTTAAAAAGGTTAAATAAGTTATTTCTTGAAAGGAACTTTAAAAGAGGAAGATGCTCGAGAAGGTGAAAGAGGAAGACAGCTTCAGCTGCAAAAACTCTGCTCCTGATGGACTGAATTTAAAAATAATCTAATGACAGATGGAATTAACGTAGGGAAGCAGTTGATTTTATGGTGGAGACCTGCAGACCACCATACACACCACCTACTCAGTCCCCACGAGACCGGTCATGCAAACGAGCAGTGCCATATTAGGAGTCTCCAGGCCCTGCTAATGTTTATGTAATAATGAAGCAATCACTTAACAAACTTCGAAATTGTGCCGATGAAACAATGTTTACAATCTTAATCATAAGTAATGACACGAGGGATTTCCAAATTAACGATAAATTCACGACTCACGAAGTGAGGAGTGAATTTATCTAGAGAATTTGGAAATCAAGAGTGGCATTTGTTAGGACTATTTAACGAATAAAATTAAGCTGTTTACTCACAAATCATTATTTTAAATATAGTTATTTTAAAATATTTATATATTTAATGTAAACGGCGATGTTTGAAAACAAATGAGAAACGATTGGCACGCTTCATTTGTTTCTTTTGTTCGTCACTGCAACCAGATCATATTATTTATTGCCAAAGGAACGCAATGTTGTAAGAATGCACTCTAGTGGAGAAAAAATGAAACACATCAAACTGTATATTAATTCATTTCTGATGTCCTATAATGCAAATATGACAATTATACTTTTCTGGGAAATATTATATTTAAGAAAGTGCAAACAGTGGTTTCTTTTTTGGTGGTATAATCAATTGCTACAAATGTTTTTATATTAACTCCCGCATGCGGTATGTGTTGACATTTATGCACATATATATACAATCTGGTAGCCGTATTTCTTAGTGAGTCAGTCACTGCAAAATAATGCTATGACTAATTCAGAATGTTAGAAAGGAGGTGCTTTCTTTATTATGATAAACTTTAGTTGGTAAATTCTAGGCGAAACACGACTGGTCATTGACTCCCATTTGGGGCATGAGTTAAATAGTCACAGAAAATGACCAGAACAATCATATATATATATAATGTGGCACCATCGAACCCGCGCGGACATAATCTCTCCATACAACACTTACCTCAGCCAATGTTTTTCAATCATCCCTGTAAAATGTATCCCCTCAAATCATGGCCCATCTACTTTCTATATGAAGTTTCCATGTTCCTCTTTCATTTCCAATTCGTGACACATGTTCTGTTCATATTACACCTTACTTACTGTTCATATTACACCTGGTTTCCCATAGAGATAATGTAATTCAATGTTATGTACACTTCTGCCTTCATTTTTCTTAGGTCTAAACATTTTCCTAAGAACCATATTCTCAAACACTCGTAATCTTTTCATCTCCTAAAATAAAGCATCATGTTTACCATCCGTATAATATAACTAGAAGAATATCCTTACCATATATGTATGTGTTTGTGGTTAACGAACTATACCTTACTTTTTTTAAATTTTTTGCTATGTGCCGAGTTTAGTTTTGAAAAATACGGTCGCCAAAATTTTATATAATATAAATCTTTGCCCTGGTCATTTTCGATGTCTACTAGGTGGGATCGATTAAGTAATGTAAAAAAATAGCTATAGATTGATGAGAACAACCTGAATAGCTTAATTCTTTCGGAATTAGGTAAAACTTAAAATTCAATGTTTAATAATAATAATAATAATAATAATAATAATAATTATTATTATTATTATTATTATTATTATACTGGATTGAAGTTTTATGAAACATCGGCAGTTCCTGCATTAATTTATGGGAGTGAAACTTGGATAATGACCAAAAAAAATTACAAAGTAGAATAAAAAGCGTAGAAATGACTTCCTTAGAAGAACAAAAGGTTGCACAAGATTGGATAGGATAAAGAATGAAGATATAAGAACATAGTTCAATATATATATCCACAGAATGATAAAATAAAGGAATATAGAGATAAATAGTTTAAGACATGTAAAAAAAGAATGAATGTAACAAGATTACGAAAAGCAGCATTTAACTACAGGACAAGAGGTTCAAGGAATGTAGGAAGGCCAGTGAAAAGATGGACAGAACAACTGTGAGGCGGAACAGGCAATTTAGCTTAGCCCGTGAAGTATTATTATTATTATTATTATTATTATTATTATTATTATTATTATTATTAATATTATCATTATAATCATCGACCTTGGTTTACTAGAGATTCAGTTCCTTGCCTTTGGTTCCGAGAATCGCTGCTTCAAACCTAGTCAGTGTTAATGGAGTTTTTTTTTAGGATGGAAGAACTTCAGGCCATGTGTCCCTAGTCTGAAGATTTTCGGATTCGTAAAAGAACTCGAGCCTAAATTAGAGCCTCTGAGCAAAATTTAATCCGCCTTTTCCATCCAAGTAATACCTTAGTTGCCCATTTGATATATATTTGAAAAATCAGTCAAGTCATCGATTTTACCAAAGTGAATAGTTATTCAATTTAAGTTACTCATTTGATCTCCCCTATACGAAAAGTGGAATCCGTTCTGGCTTTATTCTTACAGGTTTTAATAATGGTGAAATCTGAAGAGAGGTTAAAAAGGTTAACATTTAAATGTCCAGCCATAAAGATACCTTTTACGCAATATCCGGTTGTAATGTTTTAAATGGCGCTACTAATCTGACCAGTCACACAATGGCTGATAGGAAATACATGCTGTGCTTACATAATTCGTACCTGCGTTGTACGCACTTTTGCTTTCTTCCCGTTTCATCACCGCGCTTTATAGCCTGTTTGGAGAGTTGAGAGAATAATTTGAAGGGATTAGGCAGTGAGGAGTTCATTGACTCCTTGTAAGCGAGTATCTGAGTCATGAAATTTTGCCAGAGAGCTACAGGACATGCTGTGGTTGAAGTCTCCATAGGGGAAGAATCCCACCCAGCATCATAAGGAATTTGAATAGTTACAATAAATAATGGCGCAGGTTTAGAATACCAGCTATAACGGCTGGGGATATGTATCCCCTAATCAGGTAGATGATCAGTAAATAGCACATGAGGATGCTTGGAGGCTGTCTTGCATGGCGTTTTAGTGGGAAAACCGTTGTATTGGCAACACTGGTACTACAATGATGGACATTTTACATCACATCATGATTTGTGCATCAGGCTGAACCGTGTAATGAATATTTAAATGTCTCGCCCACTTGCAATTAGAAATATGGCGGACAGAAAACAGGTGTCAGATGTTCTGTAGGATTTAGCCTTGTTAAAATATATTACGCAAATCCTGAACACGAGTCGTTACATGCTATTTAGAATTAAGAATGATTCGAATTAGATTATCATCCAGCAAGACTGTTCTCCATTTCATCAACATTTTAGTAGAATAGCAAAAAAAAAAAAAAGTCCATCATGCAGGAACTGCGTAAACTAAGCGAATTCCTCAGCAACTCAAGTGTATGGTTCCATTTTGCTGGTTTACGGAATATACATTTATTTTGTTAAATTGGAGAAACTGCCATTTTCATTCACTTCCAAAAATACGGTGATGAGTGAAGACAAATAACACTGCCGCATGATACAATCCGTCCTCTGACGTAATGCTTTAATAACTCTATGCACATCAACTTTTGTCGAACTCTGTTTATAATTACACATCTGCAATGCAATAGTTACAAATAAATTAGTGAAATGCGCTGTTCCCTATTCAGCCGAAAATTAGTGTCCCTATTCACCGAAATGCCGTGTTTCAATTTTCATATGCTGGCAATGCCTAACCGCCATTCGCAAAGACGGGAATTATCGCAATGTGTTTGCGGATAAATATTTAATAATTTAGCAAAACATAATTTGTAATCGGACCATTAGTTAATGAGAGACTAGCATAATAAAAAATGATAAACATTAAATGTACGACGCTATCATTTCACTTATTTGGAACGCCAATGATTCTTTGTTGTGTCAGATAATAATGAAACGAGAATCAAAATGTCACACAACTGATTTTGATACTTCAAGAACAGAGGTTAGTCGACAGATGCCAGATCTATCGCTGGAAGTCTTAAATATTGTAGTGGAGAGAACAAAATTTAAAAGTGTCCTTATTCACCCAGTGTCCAGATTCAGCCGAGTTAACCCTAAGTAGCGATTCCAGGCTGAGAAAACCAGCTTTAAACACATGCCATCACAATGCTGGTTGAATGATCTCTGTGATTAACACATGTGGATGTGAGGTCAGACTAAGTGCTGTCACGCGATGAAAATGGAGTTAAAAATTCCTGCTTGAAACCTAACACTCTACTTTCATGTTTTACTTATTTTATTTCTTGGCCTAATATAATTTCCATCCATCAATCTTTTGAATACATGTCTCAGTATTATTTTTGTAGGATGATAAGTTAGTAGTATCCCGTTATTTTCATCTATTTTTATATTCTCACATTTTGTTTCCTATGTGAAATTGTTCTAAAAATTCTAAAAAATTCATTCATTCATTTCTCCTTAATCTAACAATGTGGTAATCGAGGAGTTGAAACCTGCGGATTCCGGTTTGGTTATATAGCCTCCTGAAAAGTTAGATAATTACACATTCTATGTCGACGTAATATACATAACCGTTCGTGTATATGTAATTCGTGGTTGTATATAACCAAGGGATACAAACATTGTATTTTTACATGAATGTCAATAATAACACATGCTGAGTTCAATAAACAACTTTCTTTATGGTAAATACCAGATAACATAGGCGACAGGACTCCACTTAGAAACAGAGGAACACAAATGTGTATGGATCAGGATAATGTGCCGTTTAATTCAAAATATTCTTCTTCTTCGTCACGGTTTAGGCTTTGTGCTAGCCTGTTCCGGCTCCAAATTGCTGCTCTTTCCATCTTTTTATTTGGTCTTCCCAAACTTCTTCTTCCTCTTGGTGAATAGTTATATGCTGCTTTTGGTATTCTGTTCTCAGTCATCCTTGCTAAATGTTCTTTCCAGTTTGTTCTGTATTTCACTATTGTTGTGTTTAATTCCTGTACTTTTAGTTGCTGTCTTATTTCCGTGCTACGTTTTTTGTCTGTTCTTTGATATCCTGCTATTGGTTTAAGAAATTTCATTTCAGCAGCTTAGATTCTGGTAGATTGTTGTGTTGTCACTGTCCATGTTTCGGATCCGTAAGTAATAACAGGAACTGCCATTGTTTTGTATAATTTCATTATAGAGTATTTTCTCGCTTTATTTTTACACGCTTTATATTAGCTTGACATGTATCTGTCTATCTACGTAACGGAATCTTTCAACACGATTTTCACCCACTTAAAAATATTGGATCGACTTGAAACTTTGTATACTTGTAAAGGACCAACGACAATACAATAATTTCATAATTTTTGTACGATCCTGGCCAGGATCATCAGGACATCAAAAAATAAATAAAAATAAAACCGGCATAAAGGTTGCGGACTTATCGACTTTTTAGTCCATCGTTGTAAGAAATTAATATTATATCCTCTGGTAGTTCAGTTCGTAGCGCGATGGACTGTAGTGGTATATAATTTCAGTAATCCATAGGTCGCTGGTTCAAATCCGTACCGAAGGATTTTTTTTAGAAGAGTGTTACTTTTAGTTCATATTACAATAGTATCGAATTTAAAGATATTAACATTTTTATCTTATTCTGTAAAATATTAATGACAATTTTGTAAACTTACCACATTGTAATTTATCCAAAAAAATATGAAAGGACACGATTAACTGTAACTATTTATCTATATTAAAATATACAAAAATATTATAATAACGTTAGATAATAATAATTTAAAAAATATAATTATATTCGTGCCTAGATATTAAAAATATCGTAAGTAATTAAATTTTCATGGGATTCCGGTTTATGACAATCAACTAAAGTAAAAATTAAAAAGTAAATAATAGTTTAAAAAATTAAACAACACGCTTTATTAGAAAACCAAACTAAAAAATAAAAAATAAACAATAATTAAAAAAACTAAAACAACAGGCTTTGTTAGAAAACCGAACTAAAAAATGAAAAATTATTTTAATTTCCGACACGCTTGGGATAAAATTAAAGTGGTCAACAAAAAAATCATCTCCAACACATCTAGAATAAAACTAGAGTTATCTACAAAAAAATAATTATCATCAAAATCGTGGGGTGCTTTTTATGGATTTTACGTTTTCTTCTTAGAGACTTTACTTTTACTAATATCTGTTTATTATCAAATATATTAATTGATATAGAGCACCCCACGCTTTTAATAGTAAAATTATTTTTTTTGTAGATAACTCTAGTTTTATTCTAAATGTGTTGGAGGTGATTTTTTTGTTGACCACTTTAATTTTATCCCAAGCGTGTCGAAAATTAATTTTTTTCATTTTTTAGTTCTGATAAAGCGTGTTGTTTTAATTTTTAAACTATTATTTATTTAAAGTTCTTTTTAGTGTTCCTGTTATATAAAATTAAATATAGTATAATATTGTTATAATTCGTCCACTCAAAAGACTTCTGGATGGTGTTTCTCATGAGACCGAAACAGGTCAACAAATGGCCTAAATTCGTGAATGTACTATGATGATGATGATATTGTTATAATAAGCTACAACCCTAACATGCCTTTATGGTGAAATACGGTTTCAAAATATTTGGAGATCCAATAATATATAATTAAACTTATTTAGTTTATTATTTAAATCTGTTTCCGTTGTGTATGATATTTCGCAACCTAGGAAGTTATATTTTGTCACTTGTTCTATTGGAATTCAAATTATAAAACTAAAAAAGAAATACATTTGTTTCAGATATGATAACCACTTCCGTGGGAAAAAATCAGTTAACTAAGAATATGCGATAAAAATGTCCCGATAAGACCATGTTATGTTTTTCAACACAAGACATTGGAACAATCGGGAAATAAAATGATGTCGACAGCTGTGTTCTATAACTGGAACAAAACAGTGGTTCCTTCAATTAGGTGCGATCTGCTATGAAGAATAGAAAGAGGAAAAGTTAATTATTTGACCAGAAAATAAAATTGATAACAGAAGCGGACGCTAATCTACATAAAACAAAAACTGAAATACCTGTAGGTTTAGGAACTGCTTGTACCACGCTGAGATGGGTACACATTACAGTTTAGTTTACTAGCTAATACTCGGCGTGCGCTGCTACACATAAATATATTAAATGTTGTTTTATGTTTAGTTGAATAAATAAAAAGCAGAATAATTAAAAACATTATATCGTAATTATTTTTAGATACCTCGCGCTGATTATGCGGCGTTACCTGCGAATCTACCGAATCTACTTATCCCGATCTTCTTGACCTCAATGAGCTGAAAGACAAAAATGGTTATTGTGAGTTATCCGTAAAAGGTAGACATATGCTGTCGTAGACTACAAAACATTCCGCGGCAGTATATGTCTATCTTTTACGGATAACTCATAATAACCATTTTTATTTTTCAGCTCATTGAAGCTAAGAAAATCGGGATGACTAGATTCCCAGGCAAGAGTGGCAGCGCACGGCAGGTATTCTTTTACGGGGATAACTCTCAATGACCATTTTTATCTTTCAACTCATATGTGCCAAGAAGATCGGGATAGCCTAAGTAGATTCCCGGACAACGCCGGGTAATCAGCACGGGGTGTCTAAAAATAAGTACGATATAAATGTATTTTTTTTTACTTATTCAACTAAACATAAACGCATATTTAATTTATTTAGACGTAGCAGCGCAATACACACACACACACACACACACACACACACACACACACACACACACACACATATATATATATATATATATATATATATATACGAGTATATAGATTAAAAGTAAAGTAAAGTGATCCCACAACAGGCCCGGAGGCCCTTGGGGTAGTAGGAGGTTAAGGCTCCCACTTTTTCTAGACAATCGGCATTTTTTGTCAGCCGGGTTGTCAACCCTGCGTGACGGCCGCCTTTACCCCCAGAACAAGCGTCTGGTACTCATTTCCGTTAGAGGCTGAGTCGACTCCAGGGCCATAGTGCCGCCAGAGGGTTTGGGTCAGTTTAAAAATCCTGACCCCAACGGGACTTGAACCCTCGACCCTCCGGCTTGTAGGTCAGTGCCTTAACCACTACGCTACGGCGTGCTGAACGTAAATATTTAAAATTTGACATTTATTTTTTTATAATTTAATACTATGTGTGCTTATGGATATATATATATATATATATATATATATATATATATTATTAAATGGATGATACCGGGATTTGAAAACACAACATCCTTAATACTAGTCCCCCAACGGAGTACTGAGACTGAAGTAATGCTATTTCTCACATTACAACAGACTGTGGAACGAACAGTGCCATTTGTTAAATTTGGCAATTTTTTTCTCTCCAACAGAGGAACATGTCTGAAGGCCGCCAACATACCACACGCGACAATCCAAGGTTTCTTTATAATGTTAGGAGATTTACTTCTATTTACGTCTAAATACTTGTCAGAAATTTCCTTTATGATTGCGCCTTCGATCTGCAGCCAGCATCCTACATCACGGTGAGCGGTTGATTTGCCTACCGCACTACAATTTAATGTACATATAGGCTTCTGTGTGTGTAGCCAACGCTTATGTAAAGCAATAAACTTTTATAAGATTCATGAAGTGTTCCGTTGAGGTATCATTCAACATTAAAATATAAAATTATGGAATATTCACCTGAAAGGTCCGTCTCCTCAACTTATTAATTATGTAACTGTAGCGCTTTCGGGACTTGTCCCATCATCGGCAGGATTCAAAACTGGTGTTTCACTGAAGATCTGGTAGAGGGGGTTACATGTATTGGGTTCGATTTCGTTTATCAGATTATCGTTGTTGTGAGCTGCTTTCATGATTTTCATCTCTTCGAGCACTTTTATCTTCGCTGGATGATTTTCTCTGTGCATTACTGTTAGGGTGTCATCAATATTTAACATGCGATGGACATATTGAAAACACCCTAACAGTAATGTACAGAGAAAATAATCCAGCGAAGATAAACGTAGGCCCCTACTCGAAGAGATGGAAATCATGAAAGCAGCTCACAACAACGACAATCTGATAAACGAAATCGAACCCAATACATGTAACCCCCTCTACCAGATCTTCAGTGAAACACCAGTTTTGAATCCTGCCGATGATGGGACAAGTCCCGAAAGTGCTACAGTTACATAATTAATAAGTTGAGGAGACGGACCTTTCAGGTGAATATTCCATAATTTTATATTTTAATTATGTAGAGCAAGCTCCATTACACAGATAGTGGTGCTACATGCCTTATAAAAACTATATGTACGTACAATTATACTGTACAATAACAGTCTTTCATTAAGATGTTATCAATTCAAGAATATTATACACATTATCTGGATTCAACAGCAATTCATGGTATAAACATATCACTATAAAGACAAATACAAAAATCTTTTAATGCAATTGTCAAAAACATAATAACATATGGCTCAGAAACATGAACTTTGATATGAGGAACAAAATATAAATTACATTCTACAGAAAATTGACGTCTGCCAACGACCACCAAGGATTTCATGGAGAGAGAAAATTAAAAATAATGTTATAAGAGAAAATATGGAATTCCGACGATCCCTAGAATAAACTATACAAAAAATAGAATTAAACATAGTTTGGACATATGAAAATTATGACGGAAGACAGATTACAAGAAGATTCATGAATGGAAACCAATAGGAAGAAGGTAGAGGCGAAGACCAAAACTGACATGGATAAAAGCAGTAATCATAACAGTGGAAGAAAAACACCAGGAGGAAGGGATGTGAAAATATAGAAAAGAAGATTGGCTATAGAATCTTGAAATGGGCACAGCAATATGCCAAAGATATTGCAAAACTCGAGAATAAGAAACCAACTAACTCACTTACATTATCAAATCCTAAGGTTAAAGGACTGCGGACATAATCTCTCCACACATCCCTATCCTGTGCTAATGTTTTCCAATCATCCTCTGCAAAAATTAACCTCTTCAAATCATGATTAATGCTATTTCCCCACCTCATTCTTGGCTGAACGTTTTTACTAAAAGGAGTTTCCACGTTCTTCTTTTATTGCCAACCATGCCACATCGCAGTTTACGAGACTTAACTGTTCTTATTATATACGATTCCCATAATCTACCTTCTTCTTCTTCCTTTAATGTGATAGACCTAGGGGTCTGTTACGGTCTCAATCCGACGTTTGAAGTCTGCCCAAGGATCTCTTGACTGGTGGCTGGTTATTTAAGATTCTTGTTCGACTCATTCTTCTTATGTGAGATTTCCAGTTGTTTCTATATTTTTGTACATATTCCAAGATTGATTCTGTTTGTAATTATATGAGAATCTCAGAATTCCTTTTATGATCTGTTCTTGAGTAACCTACAGTATGTCTCATAAATTTAATTTCTGCCGCAGTTAGTCTTTCTTCATCTATACTGCTAATTGTCCAGGCTTCACTGCCGTAACATAATTGGATCTGCCAGTGTTTCATAAATTGTAGTTCGTGTGTGTTGCTGTACTGTGTTTGGCTTGAAAATATTATTTATAATTCCTGTTACTCTGTTAAATTTTATATTTTTTTTACTAAATCTATAATCTATATATTTTTTTGTAATGTCAAAGACTTATGTGCCTATATATTTTTGGATTACGATTTTGTTATAGCTCCCTTAGTTTTCAAGCTCCGTTTACTTTCCCACTGTGTGTATGTGTCAGCATAACCTCTGGAACAGCTAGAACAATACAACAATACCAACACATATAACTTATAATCTGTTTGATGAATCGAAAACGATTATTAAGCTCTAATCCTCGATTTTTGCGGTTGGTAAGCAGATTGTCGAGAAAGAAAACAATTAATAAAACTGCTTAGCACTTCCGAAAATTATGGACCACTTTTTGAAATCTTATTTCTCATCCCTTGTCACTTACGGTGGAAGTGGTTCCAACAACAAAGTAATGTAAACACTTCCTATGCAATACACGTGGACTCGCAAGCAGCACTTCTGGCCATCTCTAACAAAAGAACTACACAACCAATAGCAGTCAACACCAGAAAGAAAATTATCACTCTGAAGAAGACAACTCAAGTCTCACTAAACTGGGTCAGAGGACATACAGGAATCAGAGGTAACGAACGAGCCGATTATCTAGCAAAAATAGCTGCCAGCTATAAAAATACTGTAACCTATAACTCCATCCCTATTTCTCGAGCCAAGCAACTTCTGCTAAACTATTACATCAACATATGGAATGCAACATATACCAACTCCGAGGTATCATTTCACACCAAACAGTTCATTCCCTCTATTCACCACCGGCTCTCTATATCCCTATGGCCAAACTTCATCCTTACACAATTCCTAACCAACCACGGACGCTTCCGTACATATCTTCACAGGATCAAAAAGTCACCATCTCCCCTATGTAACTGCCCCGAAAGTCCACCACAGATAGCAATACATCTTCTGACAGAATGTTCACTGTACTCAAGAGACCGGCCTCCTGTTCTAACAACCCAAACTCTACCTCAGATACTACATCACCACATCAACACCGTCACAGTGACGAACTTCATCACCAACATCTTCCGTTCACTTCAAGAACAAACTCTTGAACAATCAAACTACAGCAAAACAAAATGTAAATGTATGTAAATGACTGTAAATATCCCGTGATATGCCCATGGTAAAACACGGGTTGAAATTATAATGTAATAAAATTAAAAAAAAAAAAGTGGTCAATCTTTAGCTAAATTTCATCAAATAGGTACCAATCGGATAAGCGACCCGGAAAACTATGTATCACACACACTTTATTTTTGGCCACATAAGGACATGGAGAGCCTCACTCGATAAGTGATCAACTCAATGCCAAGCCACCTGCGAGACAACAACAACATTTAAGACAATACACATAATTCGCCCACATATTCATACTAAATGTCTCCCCAGAAGTTATTACATATATTAGATTAAGGTGTGCGGGACATGTCCATAGAATGAAGGAGGAAATAGTGAATAGGATAATGTAAAGTAATAATAATAATAATACTAATACTAATAATAATAATAATAATAATAATAATAATAATAATAATAATAATAATAATAGCTTTATTTTACCTGGCAGAGTTAAGGCCTTAAGGCCTTGTGGAGAATAGAACAAAATGGATGGATGATTTGAAGAGGATGTTAATTTCCTAGAGATTAAATATTGGTGTCAGCTTGCTAGAGATGGGAAAGTCTGGAAATCTTTATTGTGGGAGGCTGAGGTTCGGTTTGGACTGTTTGGTATTCATACTAAACAAGATGAAAACGATGTGTCAGATGGTGTTCGGGAACTATTTGGGCCATACATCTGTCTCATAGGCGAAGGAAACCCTCCAAAAACGGTAATTTATATTGTTTTGATCGTGATAAATTTATAAAGTTCGTAACGCAGAAACTGTGTAAACTAAGCAAATTCCACAGCAAGTCGAATTTAACTCCCAATTTGTTGGTTTGCGGAATATATATTTCTTTTGTTGAATTACAGAAACTCAATTTCTGATTCCAGCTTATTAAAAAGTGTCGGATAGTAGTGAAAACAAATTATGCATAATCTTAAGTTATCACCTATTTGTATATTGTTGTATAATTTGACACCAATTTAAATAACGCCTACTAATTAATTTTTATATTATTCATTAACTAACCACCTCACTGGCTCTTACAAACATGTAGGTTCACATCCCATCCTGAGCTAATGTTTTCCAATCATCCCCAAACCTTCCAATCAAGGATAATGTTATTTTTACTACCCCATTCTTGGCCTGCCTTCTGGGTGCTTTTCCTTTGGTTTTTCTACAAGGAGTATACATACTCCTCTTTCATTCGCCATTGGTGCGTTTTTCATGCTCCTATTTCATTCTTCATTCGTGCCACATGTCCTGCCTATCACAATCTACGAGACTTACCTTTTATTATTACATATGGCTTCCTATAAATATTATGTAGTTCACTGTTATGTAGTCTTCTCCATTCGCCTGTCTGTTCTGCTTTGTACAAACATTTTCCTGAGAACTTTATTCTCAAATACATGTTTCACATCGATATAATATAACTGGGAGAATAACAGTTTTATATACTTCTAGTTTAACGGCCTTTTTTAGAAAAGTTGGAATAACTAGAGTCTCTGTAGGTAATGCATAATAACATGCATTTCCTGAATTGAGCCTATGCTTAATTTATTTATGCATCTTATTCCTATTTGTAATTATTGTTCATAGGTATTTGAATTCAACCACTTCTTCAAACTTTCCCTCGTTTGTCATCAACTGTCCATTTCCATTACTAATGTATTTTTATGTGTGAACATATATTTAGTTTTATTGATGTTTACTTCGAGACCCAGTAGTGTTACTCAATAGAGTCTGCGAGTTGGTCCTTGCTATCTCCTCACTATCGCCTAATAATACTAACATCATCAGCATAAACTAACAGCTTATTAACACCATTAAGTTGTAGGCCTTCTTCATGATCTAAATATTTGATGACATGTTCTACTACAAAATTGACTAGTAAATGAGATAGTGTATCACCATACTTTAACCCATTGTGCACTTCAAAAGTAACTGAAAACTGTTTTCCTACATGCAGCGACACATCCCAGTAAGTCTAACTAACTCTTTAGGAATTCCAAATTCTAGCAGGGTATTATATAACTTATCTCTCGTAATTGAATCGTATAACTTTTTGAAGTCCGATTCCGATTGAGGGTCTTTCCACTTTTCAGCGGTTGCCCTTTTACCAGCCGGCTGCTGGCCCTTCACATCCACATGTGTCAATCACAGAGGTAGATGATCAACAGCCAGTGTAGGGGTGACATGTGGTTAGCATGTCGAATCCCCCAGCCGTTATAGCTGGTTCCTCAACCTGGAGCCGCTACTTATTGTAGCTACCCAATTGCCTCACGATGCTGGGTGGGCACCGGTCCCATACTGGCCGAAATACCATGAGAAAATTTCTTCCCCCATGGAGACTCGAACCAGCGGAAGTCCCGTAGCTCTGCGCCAAGGCTTCCTACCTTAACCGCTCGGCTACGGCGCGGGACTTTTTGAAGTCCACATACAGTTAATATACTGTGCCATTATATCTTCATTTATTTTCTGAAATCTGTCTTATACTAAATATCTGATCTATTATAGACCAATTTCTTCTAAATCCACATTAACGATCGTCTGTTTAAGTCTTCAAAATGCGTACGTCTCGATTATAATACATTTGATAGAATGTTGTACAAAGTTGAAAGTAATGAGATTCACCTGTAGTTATTGCAATCTGTTTCATCTTATTTCTTATAGATTATCATCATAGTTGATTTACGAATTTAGGCCATTTGTTGACCTATTTTGGCCTGCAAAAATCATTTGAGTGGATGTCCTGATCTTCTTCCTGCAGATTGAAAGCTTAATATTTGCTTGGGTATCCTGTGTTCGTCCATTCGATGAACATGTTGCATCCATCTTAACTTATAATCAGAAATTTTGTTTTTCTAAAGGTTCCATGCGTAATTCTTCTAAGATATCTACATTTTTTATGTTCTAGTGGTGTGTATGCTGCAGTCCTTCGAGGATATCTCAATTCAGCAGATCTGTTTCAATGTCCATACTTCGCTGCCATACAAATCGTTGGAAGAGTCAGTGTTTTAAACACTTTTAGCCTTGAATATTTTTGGACTAACTGTGGTTAGAATATATAATTTATTAACCCTAAAATCCTTAAAAAATTAAGTTTTTGCATTTACACCCTTATCTTTTTCAGATGAGATATTGCATCCTAGATATGTAAAATTATTCACCTGCTCCAAAATTTTATTTTCAAGTACAGTATTACTTCTGACTGGATTTACACCTTGAAATGCCACAACTTTGGTTTTTTCTGTAGTTATTTTGAATCTATATTCTTCCGTAATTTTGTGAAGTCAATACAGAACTTTCTGAAGGTTATCTTCTGAAATTACAATTATTATTTGGTCATCTGCAAACAATAAAGTGTTTAATTTTGTATTTATTGACATTATTATTCCAAATTTATACTTATTGTTCCAAAAACATATTACTTGTTGATATAGATAGCAAAAAGTGTTGGGGAGAGGAGGGAGCATTGTCTCACACTACAGTTTATAATTCCCTCTTCAGAAAATCTGTTATTTAATTTAATCTTTATGGTGTTGTCATTGTAAATATTTTGTGTGTTCTGCAGGGTAAATTTGGTACATTTCTGTCTTCCAACATATTGAAAAAGTTTTGGTCTCTTGACTGTCGAATGCTTTCTCAAAACAAGAGTTTAACAGAAAATGATGAATCAATACAAGATCGTTCCTTCATAAATACATTTTTACATTCCATAAGAAAATGTTTGCTGAAAATGTTTTTAATTAATTATTTTTACATGCATTTTGTAGCATGTGTTTAACAAAGTGAATCCCCCATAATTATCCACTTTTCTCTTGTATCCTTTCTTGAACAGGGGTTTGCCAATCTTGTGGTATATCTGCATGTTTGAATACATTATTAAAAAGGTCTTTCATGAAACTGTTTACAATTCAGAATTCAAGCAAATCTGTGTCAGTTGCAATTTTATGTTGGTTGTAAAGGTCTTATTTCGTTACTCCGCAATTAATATTGGTAGATTCTTTAATATCTTTGTTCAAATGTTTTAATATTTTGAGCTTACGCAAGTCGGGTTCTAAATGTGTAATAACATTTAACAATGTCTTCCTATGCTTTCTTATTTCTCTCTTAAGTATAGCTCTAAAGCGTTTTTTATAGATTGGCACGTTAATCAATTATTTCCATTCGTTTGGAAATTATACTAGGCAACAACGTATTTTGTCCATCAATTTTTCTCCACCTGATATCAGATCTGTTTATATCCGATCTGAACCAGTTCCTTTATACATATTTAATTGCTCTATTGTCATTTCAACCTCTAATGTGCTTGTTGGTTCTGAGACTATCATTTCTACTGTCTGTAAATAATATTCTTCAAAATCCTGTTCTGCAAGAACATTTAATACCTTATCAAAGTAATAAGTTTTTCAATACTAATAAAATTCATGTTAAGATTCCGTTGAGGAATTAGTCAGAATATTTAAACAGGATAATATAAAATTATTAATCTCGTGTTTCAAATAAACCATCGCTTCTAATGGTCGCATATCGCTGATTTTTTTACAATACTTCCCTCAGTTTATTTTAATAACATATGGTGAGATTCATCGTGAAACGTAGAAAATTGCTACAGCTACAGTAATTTTTAAATTTTCGTTTCTATTTAACTCCTACGCCTAATGATCCGAGTTTCCTGTTAACGAACTGGACCTTGCATTTTTTTTAAATTAATTGCTAATTCGAGTAAACCAAATTGCGGCCGTTAGAGCGATAACACACACACACACACACACACACAACACACACACACACACACACACACACACACACACACACACACACACACACACACACACATGTATATTGGTCTTTGCCATTTTCGTTGTCTACTAGAAAGGATCGGCGAAGATCTGTAAAAATAAAATGTTCAAAAATATTTTCTTGAGAACAATGTCAATAGCTTCGTTTCTTTGGAATTCACTAAAACATGTAAAGAGACACTACAAAGCATAAAGAAAATAAATTAGGTATAATCAGGTTGTCTTGTGTTTTTGTGGTCAGTCTGAGAGACAGAAATGTGTCAGTAGGAGCGGAAACAATGAAGACAGATGACTGTTTGTTCTCACGTTTTTGTAATACTTACGAACCTTCACACCGGTGACATTAGCAAATTATTACATATAGAATTGGACATTAGCTCAGATGTTTGAGGTTATTTACGTCTTCTTCCTCTGCGATTACAGCGTTAGGACTGTACACTTCTTCCCAGTTCCCATTTTTTTCGTCACCTTCAATTTCCCTTTCCTTACCATTTCCTCAACATTATCTATATACTCTTTCCACGGTCTTCCTCTGTCTCTTCATGCTTCATCTGTTACTAACATTATCTGATTTGATTTCCTTCCCTCTTCCTTCCTTAACATGTGTTCATACCATTTCAACTGTCGATTCTGTAGGTTATCTTCATCATATATATATATATATATATATATATATATATATATATATATATTTTATTATCCCTTCTTATTTCTTTCTAAAACAATTTATTCATTACCTCAGTCGTTTTTTAAGCGCAGTAAACCTATGACATGGGATACTGAGGGTATAATCCAGTGGATCCCGGTCGGTTTCGAACCAGAGGAAGTCGTAAACAGAGGCAAGCATGATAACCAATAGTCCAAAAAAAACTATCTGGCTGCCACCATCGGATCCTTAGGTTCATAGCCGCATGGACATACGCACTCCAAACACCCCTATCCTGAGTTAACGTTTTCCTGTATATTTCATCTCCCTCAAATCATGGTTTAACATTCTCCCATTTTCTATCTCATTCTTGGCCTACCTACTGGACGCTTTCCTTCTGGTTTTCATGCAAGAAATTTTCAATGCGCTATTTCATTCCGCATTCGAACCATTTGTCCTGCTCATCGATTGAATAACTCTTTCATTTCCCATTCGTGCCATATGTCCTGCCCATCGCACTCTAGGAATAATTGTTCTTACTACATCTGAAGAAACGTGCGACAAGTGTAGAACACCCTTGGCCTCACATTCACATGTGTTAACCTCAGATCATCCAGTCAGTATAGGGGTGACATGTGGTCAGCATGTCGAGTATCTCAGCCGTTATAGCTAATTTTCTCAACCGCTACTTTTTTAGTCACCAAAATTCCTCACAATTCTGGGTGGGCACTAGTCCCATATATACTGGTACATTTTTCCCCATGAGGACTCGGACCAGCCGCTAGTCCCGTATCTTTACATCAAGGCATCAAATTTTAGGTCGCTCGGTTACGGAGCCGATTGTTCTTATAACATCTGATTTTCCATAAAGATCATATAGCTCATTCTTGTGTAGTGTTCCCCATTCACTTGTATATTCGTCTCTGTTTGGTCCCATTTAACAATGCATATTTGTGACATGTGATGATATATTATGTTTTATTGATGTTGATATCCAGCCCTAGTTTCACATGTTATTTAACAGAGTACGTTTGTTGCTCACGGCTAGTAATGAACCATTATTGGTTGCGATATGGTTAGAATGTTGGAATTAGTAAAGCAATAAGGATCATTAGTGTATCCAAATGTGAAAGTGAGTTGTTTCACAGATTTTCAACGGTTTCCAAAAGCTTAGCGTGAAAAATGAACTGTTATTTTCATCACATGGCTGATTTATAACTGTAGCCTGATCCTCGCGATCACTTCTCATAAGTCAACATTAAATATTTTATATTTGTATTCACGTGAACTAACAAGTTCGTAACAAAAGTTCTCCTACACAACGTAATTTCAGCCACATTCTCCTTCTTTGCATGCACTTTACAATCACTCGAAAATGAAATAAATGTAAAATCATACAATTAAATAAAAAAACAAAAAGTAAAAAAAATACTAAGAATTTAATGAATAAGAAAATACATAAAGTTATTCTCAAAAAAAATATTAAACTAAAATTATATGAAACTGCTATTCTTCCAGTTATATTATATGGATGGGAAATATGGTCTTTTACTTTAAGGAAGGACAAAATATTAAGCATTTTTGAGTAAAGTGGTTAGGGAAAATTTTGGGCCATAGAGAGATGAACAGGTAGGTGAATAGAGAAAACTACTTAACAGTGAGCTATGTGATCTTCATAAGAAAAAGATATATATATATAGACCTAACAAAAAAAAACAAGCAAGTTTCTTATATTGCGATGGACTCTTGTCTCAACTTCTCTAAAAAAACATTAAACTGAAAATATATAGAACTGTTATTCTCTGTTATATTATACGAAAATGGATTCTTCCTTTAAGAGAGGAGAAAATAAAATTTCAGAATAAAGTTTTTAAGGATTTTTTTTTTGCCAAAGAGAGACGAACAGACTTTGAATAAAGAACTATATAACTTGATATTTATGGGAAAACCAGATGAGAACAGTTAAGTCTAATAGGTTGCGATGGGCAGGATATCTGACACGAGTTAGGGATAAAAGAGGGGCTGGAAACAACTAGTAGGAAAACCAGAGGGAAAGTGTAAGACATCTGACACTAGTAGGAAAACCAGAGGGAAAGTGTTTAGTAGAACCAAGTGTAAGAATACAATTAATCATGATTGGGAGGGAGATGAATTATAGAGACTATTTAACTCATGCCCCAAATGGGACTCAATGGCCAATCACGTTTCAATGATTTATGTTTTACAACCAATCAGAGTCGTGTTTCACGAAATATTTATGAGTGTTATAATTACCATATTAAAGAAGGCTCCTCCTTTTTAATATTCTGAACAGGTCTGACCATTATTTTGCAGTGACTGAGCCTGTGAGAAATACGGCTACCAGATTGTATATATAGTGCATGAATGTCAACACATGCCGCATGCGGGAGTTAATATAAAACATTTGTAGCAATTGATTATACCACCAAAAAAAGAAACCACTGTTTGCACTTTCTTAAATGTATTTTTTCCCAGGTAATAATCGAGAAAAATATAATTGTCATATTTACATCATACGACATCAAAAATGAATTAATATACAGATTTATGTGTTTCATTTTTTCTCCACTAGAGAGCATTCTTACAATATTGCGTTCCTTTGGCAATAAATAGTATGATCTGGTTGCAGTGATAAACAAAAGAAGCAGTAGAAGCGTACCTATCGTTTCTCATTTGTTTTCAAACATCGCCGTTTACATTAAATATATAAATATTTTAAAATAACTATAGTTAAATAATGATTTGTGAGTAAACAAGTTAATTTTATTCGTTAAATAGTCCTAACAAATGCCACTCTTGATTTCCAAATTCTCTAGATAAATTGGAAATCACTCGTGGCATTACTTATGAAAATTATTGAAACATGTTACCTCAGCTATGTCCCGGGTTGGAAATAGCCAATGAATTAGTTATGAAAATGAATAGAAAGGTTTGCATTGTCGCAGAATGTGATGTTAATATAATAACAGAGAGAAAACGTGCCCTCATTACTGTTTCCAGCTGGCCTGATTAACAACCATTTAATGATTTGCTACAGCGTTTAAGTTGTCACAACTTGTTTTTGCAGTCTTGTTACTTAAACATCCACCTCACTTTGCTCAAACACTCCTACAATTTTTATAGTATATTACGATGTGAGGTTCGGAAATAGAAAATCTCGCTATCGCTCGGCTTTTAAACATTTTTCTCGATTATGTAAAACACTTCATTGCTTTTGGTATTCTATTCTCAGTCATCCTTGCCAAGTGTTCTTTCCAGTTTGTTCTGTATTTCTCTATTGTTGAGTTTAATTCCTCTACTTTTAGTTGTTGTCTTATTTCTGTGTTATGTTTTTGTCTGTTCTTTGATATCCTGCTATTGGTCTGAGGAATCTCATTTCAGTAGCTTGTATTCTGTTTCGAATCCATAAGTAATAATAGGCACTGTCATTGTCTTGTATAATTTCATGAGTCTTTCCTGGCTTTATTTTTCAAATTTCTTTTTAGTGTTCCTGTTACACAATTAAACTTATTTAGTTTGTTATTTATATCTGTTTCCGCTGTATATGATATTTGGCAACCTAGGAAGTTATATCTTGCCACTTGTTCCATAGGTTTATTTTCTAACATTATCTTTGTTCGAACTGGATGAGCACCCTTGAAGGCTTGAAGTTTTAGTATTAGATTTAAAAAACATTTTATTTCTTTTAATACGCAAAAGGTAAATCAAGTTACTCCAAACATATAAAAAAAAAAGGAAGGACATCATAGACAAGATATAGATATCACTCACACAGAGAAAGGAACCCAGCTAAGATAAACTTACTGGAGGAGTTACAACTTTTAAAGTAAGTCGACAATAGTTCGATTTTAAACGAGAAGGCACACAGTAAACTAAACCCTATCTACAAAATAATCATAGGTCAGTCAGTAACTGAATAGAAGCGAAATCTTCTGCTGAGGATGTGACTAGTCCCGAAATGCCTACGATGTTTTAATCGTTTTAATAGTTAAGTAGACATAAAAGAAGGCACATAACGACATAATCTGATGTTATACAGTTTTGTATACTGAAATGATTTGACTATGAAATGTATTAGTATTTAAGTAGCAAGAGTTAATTGAGAGCAAGAAGAGCAGTTTGTTTGGACAGTTGACTAACCCGGTTCCCACAAACCAGCACAAAATGGTTTCATCTTAATTTTTTATACATAAAAGAAGCAGCTATTTTCACGGTGAGGGGTTTTTCATCTTTGTCTAAAGCTTTGTTCTGAGTCGCTTATTGTTTGCATAATTTATGTTAGCTATTTGCTTCTCACAAGTGTTATTTGTTCTGTTTACACTCACCAACTAAACAGCCATATGGATTCACCTAACTAGACATACTCGAAGAGAAGTTGTGAACTAGAGATGTAATAAGAACAGCTAAATCCCTTAGACTCCGATGGGCAGGACGTCTGACATCAATGGGGAATGAAAGAGGGGTGTGGAAACTTCTAGTAGGAAACCAGATGGAGCATTCAGTAGGTAGATCAAGAATGAGATGGGAAAATAACGTTAATCATGATTTGAGGATAGTGAATTATACAGGAGACGATTGGAAACCATTAGCTCAGGGTATGGATGTATGGCATGCTTATGCCCTCTCGGCCATAGACCCTGTGCCAATTAGTTAGATTTCATACGGGCCTTAAGAGACCCTTGGGACAGTAGGATATTAAGACTCTCATCCTTCTAGACAATCAGCACGAGATGTCAGTCTGCGTGACGGCCGCCTCTCGGCCATAGACCCTGTGCCAATTAGTTAGATTTCATACAGGCCTTAAGAGACCCTTGGGACAGTAGGATATTAAGACTCTCATCCTTCTAGACAATCAGCACGAGATGTCAGTCTGCGTGACGGCCGCCTCTCGGCCATAGACCCTGTGCCAATTAGTTAGATTTCATACAGGCCTTAAGAGACCCTTGGGACAGTAGGATATTAAGACTCTCATCCTTCTAGACAATCAGCACGAGATGTCAGTCTGCGTGACGGCCGCCTTTACCCCCTAAATCACGTGCCGGTACTCATTTCAGTTAGGCGCTAAGTCAACCCAGAAACATAATACCAAAATAAGTTTTAAGCCAGTTTAAAAATCCTGACTCCATCGGGAATCGTAGAAGGGAGTTTGCATTGCAGTCATTTTTATAATCATATTTTTCTTTTAATTATTTTATAGGGTAGGACAAAGTCAAATCTCTTTCTTTAATATTAATATTTCCTTTGCATTAGGTATTCTATTCTGTAAACGTAACTTCCAAACAAGCAGAACAGCGTTGGTCTTGTAAGAGCTGGTGCTATAAATATAAACATGTTTTAGGATTTCGGGTAATTTTGTAATTTGAGTATCGGCCCAACGCCATGTAGATTAAGATTAAATTGATTAGACTAATACATTAGGTAACTCTTTCTTTCCCTTGGTTTAACCTGTTCCTTTATAGTTTTCATTTCATGCTATGACTCTATTAGGAACTACTTTTGCTAGGATAAATTATGACAAACTTAGCCTTTACAAGTAAAGTAATCTATGATTAATGATGATAGATCGCCGTTCGTCCCACTGCGTAGTTCCCTAGTAGTAGGAAGTTTTCTTAAAACCATACGAATATAGTTACGCTTATTTCCCTATAGATATAAGGGAGGGTCATACAGTTAGTACATCACTCGAGGCGACATCTAGTAGGAGAATAAGATATTACTCGTATAAATGAAGTTCGGTTAAATTTTGTTCAGAGGCCTTTTTATTCAGACTTGAGGTTCTCTTACGAGCCCGAAAATCTTCAAACTCGTGACTCACGGCTTAAAGCCCCTCCCGGATGACTTATTCTCTGGATTTTTCCTTCCTAAAATTCCATCGACCTCAGCCGGGTTTCCGTAGAAACTATTAATACTTTTATTGAACAGGTTTCAAAGTATAAACATCTTCTTGTATCCAAAGTTTTAGCAGTTTACTTTTTCCCACCATTCACTCCTGTCTTCCAAAACTCCTTCCTGCAATCCAGTGATTCTAAAACTGTGGACGTTGCCCTTATCTATGTGGAATTATAAATAAATAAATAATTATTATCATTATAAATAAATAAATAAATAATTATTATCATTAACAATAGTAGGGTTGTAAGGGGTAGTGACGTGTGTATAACCTCTCCTACCCAATTCTCATCCTCACCTTCTCGTGGTACAACCTGTTTTCACAAACGAGGCTCTGAGGACCGAGTCACGGCGGAATAACCGTTCCGTCAGGTACTGAGTAAATGCGGTATCCTAATGTCTGTCCAGAGACTAAAAGGTCGCAAGCCCTACCACTGGACTACTTAGCGTCGGGCCAGTAACCTGTCCTAAGGAACTTCAAAACTACTTTCAAGTCTCAACACGAAAAAATCCAGAAGGAATTGAAATATGACGACCCACAGCAAAGAAATATGGTTAAAAGAAAACGGCACAATGATATTGTAAGATATGCAACCTGTTACACAGTCAAGAGATCAAAACTCTTAAATATATTGGAAGACAGAAATATACCAAATTTACTTCGGCAGAACATACAAAATATTTACAAAGACAACACCATGAAGATTAAATTAAATAACAGATTTTCTGAAGAAGGAATTATAAATCGTGGTGTGAGACAAGGCTGCCCCCTATCCCCAACACTGTTTGCAATTTATATCAATGAAGTAATATGTTGCTGGAACAAAACATATAAATTTGGAATAAGAATATCAGAAAATAGAAAATTAAACACCCTACTGTTTGCAGATGACCAAATAATAATAGCAAATTCCGAAGATAATCTACAGAAAGGTCTGTATGAACTTAACAAAATTACAGAAGAATATGGATTAAAGATATCTACAGAAAAAACAAAAATTATGGCATTTCAAGGTGTAGATCCTGTCAGAAGTAAAATTGTACTGGACAATAAAATTTTGGAGCAGGTGAATAATTTTACATATCTAGGATGCAATATCTCATATGAAGAAGAAAAGGATGTAAATGTAAAAAATATCTAAATTTTTAAGAATTTTAGGGTTAATAAATTCTATCTTCAAGCCACAGTTAGTCCAAAAGCATTCAAGACTGAAAGTGTATAAAACACTGGCTCTTCCAACTCTTTTGTATGGTAGCGAAGTATGGACGTTGAAACAGAAGGATATACAGAGACTTAGATCTGCTGAAATGAGATATCTTCGGAGGACTGCAGGATACACACTACTAGATCACAAAAAAAAAATGAAGACATCTTAGAAGAATTACACATGGAATCTTTAGAAAACAAAATTTCTGATTATAAGTCAAGATGGATACAACATGTTCATCGAATGGAAGATCACAGAATACCCAAACTAATGTTAAGATATCAACCTGCAGGAAGAAGAAGACCAGGACGTCCACTCAAAAGACTTCTGGATGGCGTTTCTCTTGAGGCCGAAGCAGGTCAACAAATGGCCTAAATTCGTGAATGTACTATGATGATGATGATGATGATGAACAATAGTACATGAAACAGTTTGAATTTAATATGATGCAAAATTGGTGACCTACCTTGTGTTCCCATTGTTATAATAATAATAATAATAATAATAATAATCTTCTTCTTCTTCACTTCCTGGTTTAAGCAAGAGTTGCCTGTTCCGTCTTCACTAATGTAGATCTAAGACCATCTATTCCGAGGACGTCTGACATCTCTTCTTCCTCTTGGAAAATAATGGAATATTTTATTTGGTAATCTACTTTCTTCCATTCTTTCTACATGTTCTTTCCAGTGTATCTTGTTGTTAAATATCTTTTCTTTTATGGAGTAGATCTTCACGGATATCCTCGTTTCTTATCTGGTCCATTCTAGTGCAGCCTTTTACTCTTCTTAAAAATTTCATCTCGGCTGCTTGGATTTTACTTTCTTGTTTGGTAGTGGTAATCCAAGATTCACTCCCATACAAAAGGACAGGGACAGCCATTGTTTTATAAAATTCTAATTTTGTTTCTTTATGAGCTTTATTATTCAATATTCTATTTATTGTACCACAAATAGCTTGAAACTGATGTGTTTTGTGTTCAATATCTTTATCATACCCATAGCTGATGTCACATCCTAAATATTTAAAGTGGGATACTTGTTCAATAATTTCGTCTCTAATTACTATTTTTGCACGCAGAGTATTTCTTCCACAAAATGTCATTACTTTCGTTTTACTTATTGAAATTTTAAAATTATAATCGCTACATATTGCATTTAGTTTGTAAGCAGCCAATTGTAATTGATCTTCATCATGGTGCAGTAAGACTAAATCATCGGCGAAAAGTAAGTTATTAATACTTGAGTTATTGTTCAATCTAAGGTCATTGTCCATTATAATTTTCCATTGTTTCATAATGTCGTCGATATATATATTAAAAAGAGTGGGCGATAGACTACACCCTTGTCTAACTCCTTGATTTATTAAAATTTCTTCTGACCTTTTTTCCATCACTTTTTATCACAACTTTAGTTTCTTCATATAAGCCTTGGACTGATTTTATTAGATGGTGTGGATATTCTCGTTCCTTCATTATTTCCCATAGTATAGATCTATTTACTCTGTGAAAGGCCTTTTCAAAATCAATAAACAACAAATATGTTGGCAGGTTAAATTATCTTCTCTTTTCAATTAGTCTCTTTATAATAAACACATTATCACTACAGGATCTTCCTTTTCTGAACCCTGCTTGTTCTTCTTCTAAGAGTGTGTCAGATATCTTCTTCAATCTATTATTTATTATTTTTGCATATAATTTATAAGTGGAGTTCAATAAGCTGATACCTCTATAATTTTTACTATCTAATCTATTTCCTTTTTTTGAAGAGGGATATGACTTCACCTATCTTCCAATTTTCAGGTATTTTACATGTCTTCCAACATTCGTTTATTAAGTTTAATAATCTTATTTCTGCAAATAAACCTGCAAACTTTATCGGTTCATTGTTTATACCATCTATACCTGATGCTGTTCTATTTTTCATTTCTTTCAATGCCTCTTTCATTTCGCTTAGAGTAATTCTGACTATTTCTGATTTATTTTCACTTTCAGAAGAGCGTTTTATAACTAATCCTTCTTCGTTACACCATAATTCTCTGTAGTAGAATTAAGGACAAACGATTTGGTATAAAGGATCGGATTAATAATAATAATAATAATAATAATAATAATAATAATAATAATAATAATAATAATAATAATAATAATAATAATTTATTACGAGCTTCTATGCTCCTCTTTGATTCCCCATTCGTGCCAAAGTCCCGTCCATCGTAGTATATAACACTGAACTGTTCTTATCACATTTTGCTTCCCATAAATATCATGTAGCTCACTGTTATGTAGTTTCCTCCATTCGTCTGTCTGTTCATCACTCTTTGATCCAAACATTTTTCAAAGAACTTCATTCTTAAATACTGTTATATTTTTTCCTGCCTTAAAGTAAGAGTCCGTGTTTCGCATCCATGTAACTAGGCGAATAATAGTTTTATATATTTTCTGTTTAATGTTTATTTTGAGAGAAGTTGGGGCGACAGTAGTCCCTGTATTGCGGAATAGCATGCATTTTCAGAATTGAGCCTATGTTTAATTTCTTTCTGCACCTCATTCCTGTTTGTAATTTTTGTTTTTAGGTATTTATATTGCCCCAATTCTTCATAATTTCCTTCACCTGTCATTACCTGTCCGTTTCTATTATGTGATTTATTTCAATGTGTGACCATATATTTAGTTTTATTGATGTTTACATCCAGCCCCAATTGTTACTCAATAGTATGTTATCTCTTCGATAAACTTAACAAAAACAACTATAATAACAATTTAATAATATTATAATGATAATTGGCTCAAGAATTTGAAGATATACAATAACTCACTAGAAAATTAATACAAGAATATAGTTTATGGGGTTTAAAGATCAATATGGATAAATCTAGATATATGACAATAGGGAATCTTCCTCAAGATTTAATACTAGAAGAAGATTTAGGAACAATTAAAAACACTGAAGAATATAAGTATTTGGGAATTAAAATTACTAAAGATGGAAAACAAGAAACAGAGATAAGAAACAGAATCAATATAGGAAAGTATGCTATATCTGCCCTAAATGGAATAGTATGGAACAAACATAT
Organism: Diploptera punctata; assembly: GCA_030220185.1. Classification (NCBI taxonomy): domain Eukaryota; kingdom Metazoa; phylum Arthropoda; class Insecta; order Blattodea; family Blaberidae; genus Diploptera; species Diploptera punctata. Next base: position 929,689 of record JASPKZ010000031.1, on the reverse strand, counting down.
CTTCAAAGGAACAAAAAAAAAACTATTTTTAATACAATAATCAGAAGCATTATTACCTATGGAGCTGATGTGTGGGCTTTAAATGCACAAATGAAAAAAAAAAATTGCTCGCCACTGAAATAGACTACTGGAGACGTGCTGCAAGAATATCCAGGAAGGATAACATCAGAAATTCATATATAAAAGAAAAAAATGCAGGTACAATATTCAATATTAGATTTTATAAAGAAGAAACAATTAAATTGGTACGGACACATTAGAAGAATGGAAGAAGGAAGACTACCTAAGATAATCATGGATTGGGAACCACAGGGAAGGAAAAAGAAGGGTAGACCAACTATTACGTGGATTCACGGAATCAATGAAGCTAAGAGGGAATGGGAAATAGAAGAAGATATATGGATGAACAGACAGGAATGGAAAAAATGTGTTGAAACAAATGTGTAGTTAACTATGAACATGGGTACCGGAAAAATGTATATTCATTGTAAAAGCCGGAATAATAAAAAAATAATGATAATAATAACAGTAATAACTAACAATAATAATAGTAATGGTAATAATCCATCCATAGTAATTCTGTTCGAAGGCAGGTGTTCACTGCAATCATAGCATTTTCATGCTACGCTTTGCAGCTTTACTAGGGAATTATAGGTGTGGTAGCTTCCCGTTGCTTTCCACAAATGGTGAAGGATGATGATGGTAATGGTAAGGATGATGATGATGGCCGATGATTTTCGGGGACCGTAGGGCCCTAAGCTTCTTGACATTTGTCTTATAGGTGAGGAAAAACCCCGAAAAAAACCTCACCCAGGAGCCTATCCCAACCGGAAATCGAACCCGGGCCCGCTAGGTGACAAAGCAGCACGCTGCCTCGAGACCACAGCGAATACTACTACTACTACTACTACTACTACTACTACTACTACTACTACTACTACTACTACTACAACTACTAGTACTAATAATAATAATAATCATAATAATATTGGGGGGCATGCCGTAGCGTAGTGGTTAAGGCACTGAGCTACAAGCCGGAAGGTCGAGGGTTCAAGTCCCGGTGGGGTCAGGATTTTTAAACTGACCCAAACCTTCTGGCGGCACTATGGCCCTGGGGTCGACTCAGCCTCTAACGGAAATGAGTACCAGACGCTTGTTCTGGGGTAAAGGCGGCCGTCACGCAGGGCTGACAACCCGGCTGACATGAAGTGCCGATTGTCTAGAAATAGTGGGAGCCTTAACCTCCCACTACCCCAAGGGCCTCCTGAGGCCTGTAGTGGGAATACTTTACTTTTACTTTTTTATAATAATATTGTCCCTTCGTTTCTCCGCACGACACATTTTATTGGTGGAGATATTGAGTTTTTAAATACTTCTTGTTGCAGGAATTATCAACAAGACCTGTGTTTGTCCACGATGCTCCGGCACAGTTCGACATTATTCCGGGTAAAATGGGTAAGTTCACATTTTCATTATATAAGTACTTGACATTGATTTTATCAGCATCACTTGAGGTAACGATTAGTCACTTCTTTATTTTCTCTATAATTTATGAGAACACAACTACAAGTTTTATGTACGCGGGTGGTAAATCAAGCTATGCCAAACATGTCATTAATGCTGATCACCGAATGGACACAATAGAAAACACTCTTAACAATAGGCCACAAAGAAAAAAATTCCCCAGCAACGATAAATATGTTAATATTATTCGTTTTTAAACACCTTAATGATGGACAAATTATATTTGAAAAGAAAAATATACGCCTAGACTGGGGCTTGAACCCAGGACCTTTGACTCTCTATGTCAACGCTCTTCCAAGTGAGCTACCTAGGTCTCCGATATAAGCGCGTATTTTTCTCTTCTACATAGTTAACTCTCTAACCCCAATTGCTACGAGCCGTTGCTACGATTTTTGCAAATGGTACGGTAGCTTCTTTATTAATAAGACATTTTATTGGGAATTTAAACATTACTTATAAAGCCAGTAGTGCTTCTTTCAATGTTAATATTATTCGTTTTTAACCATCTTAATGATGGACTAATTATATATATTATATGTATATATATATATTTTTTTTATATAGGCCTAATTATATAATTTGTCCATCATTATGATGTTTAAAAACGAATAATATGAACATTGAAAGAAGCACTACTGGCTTTATAAGTAACGTTTAAATTCTCAATAAAATGTCTTATTAATAAAGAAGCTGCCATTTGCAAAAATCGTAGCAACGGCTCGTAGCATTTGGGGTTAGAGAGTTAACTATGTAGAAGAGAAAAATGCGCGCTTATATCGGAGAAGAGCATTGACATAGAGATTCAAAGGTCCTGGGTTCAAACCCCAGTCTAGGCGCATAAACAACACCTTACTATACCCCAGCCGCTGGATCTCGGGCTCTGAAGTTTAGGTTATGCGAGGGGTAAAAGGAGAACTCGCCCTCTACTGCCAATAAGGAAATGATTGTCGTGGGGGTGAATGTCTACCACAACCAATCACTGCTCTTGACGCAGCTATAGTGCAATTGCAAGGTTTGAAATTGCTGAGATGTTGTGAGCTATATTTCTGCTAATCGCACACATAAAGCGGCCCCTCACACTGAATATCTATATCGGCACTGTCGTGAAAACGACAGTGCCGGAGAATCAGTGACTGGACTATACTCAACGACAACACACCCCAGTTGTACAACCTATTATACGAGGTCGTTAAAAGTAAGCCAGTTGCTGCTAACGACACTTCAAGTCTACAACGTCGTAAACAACAACTAGTAGCAGACACTCATCCTGCTGATGATGGAAATTAACTTCTGAAAGGCCTCCAGATAACATTTAATACAATATTTTAACACAGTTGAGGAAGACAGTACCTACCAACAGGTATATATTTTAATTTTTATCTTGTAACTATTCACCTCAACGGCAACGGGAGTTTGATACGAATTTTATTAGTATTGAAACTACACTCTGTAGTAACTCACCAGAGACCATGAGTTCCTTATAACTAGAACGAGGATTTTTATGAAATTTCATGTTTTAAACTATTAGTCAGAGAGCGCTGAGACAAAGTATCTTTACATTTTATGATGTGTAGAATCAAATAAGACCTACATATTTTTTTATATTTCATATTTTGGCGAAATGTTTATATTTTAGTAAACATTTAATATTCCTTCATATTTTCAACTTTCAATTTTTTTTAAATTTGTACTAATTGGTTAAAAACATTTTTGAAGTGACTAGTTTTGAATTTTTTGACAATGTAACATGGTAGACAGGCAAAAATTCCTCAGTATCCCATCTGGAACAAGATAAATAGATTTGATAAAAGAAAATAATTGAAAAAAGGAGACATGGAATGACCAAGTGGAGGCTTTTGTCCGAAATCACAGAACAAGAATAAGGATTTTCTAATCTGTGATAAGAACATGAATAAGTAGAACAACTGAGTTAGAATAATAATTACCTACTCTTTATCTCAGGTAGCAACATGTTCCTTTTTGCTATCTAAGGACATTCCTTATATTGTGAATTAATTACAGTATTTAAAAGTAGGGAAGACTGCTGCTGCTAAACTTGAAGCTGTGCTGGGAAATAAGATGTTATTGCACAGTTTATGAACTTAGTAATGTTCTTGTAGGTAAGGCCACCACATTTCTAGACAATTGCCAAGGGATGTCCACTGGGTTCTCAGTCCTGCGTGACGGCCGCCTTGCCCCAAAACATGCGTCTGGTACTCATTTAAATTAAGAACTGAGTAGACCCTAGGGTTATGATGGCTGTTGCCACCAGAAGGTTTGGTCCAGCTAAAAACCTGACCCCATTGAGACTCAACCCCACGACCTTCCGGCTTGTTAGCGTGATTCCTGACACAACTACACTTCAACGCGAACCATTAAAATTGCTTCAAATCACGAACATTATATTTTATATTGAGTCAGAATTAATGGAATATCAATTAAATTGAAAATACAGTGAAATTCTTGATTTCTTGAGCTACAAAAAAGGTCTTCTTGTCTTATTTGTGTGCTGGTATGCATACCCATAAATTATACAGGGCTTGTGTAGGCCTATGTAAAAATATGTAAAAAATAAAAAAGTAGTAGCTTCATAATATTTTTGTGTCCTAATTTTCATATTTTTGATATTTTGTTATTATGATTTCATATTTTAGTATAATTTTCTTCATATAATTCCTCGCCCTACTTATAACAAATACCCATTCATCATATCTAAACAACCTGTCACTACAGTTTTTCCACCCTGCACTACATTCATTATCCACGTTAACAGGAATATAATAGTATAGACTTCATCCCAGCATTTAAAAAAGGTTAAAGGAAATATATATATAAAGCAGGGGAATACAATTTGGGCCAAACATTAACGAACAGACAGAGGAGTGCAGAAAACAGTGAGCCACATGACCTTTATGTGAAATCAAATGTAATAAGAACAGTTAATTCTAATAGACTGCGATGTGCAAGACATGTGGTACGAATGGAGCATGGAAGAGGAATACGGGAAATTCTTATAGGAAAACCAAAGGGAGAGCGCTCTGTAGAAAAAGGAGCGAGAATAACATTAACCATGATCTCAGGACGGTAATTATAAGGGAATGGTTGGAACACGTTAGCTTAGGATATTGATGTATAGAGAGATTAATGTAGCTACTGTAAAGGATTACTAGTGAGCGGAGAACATATTTTTAACGACTCGCCTCATATAATTTCAAATATCTTTGATACCGGCCGTTTCAGACAATATCTTGTCCCTCTTCAGTAATGGCTAGTGGAAGCCATGACTGAAGAGGGACAAGATATTGTCTGAAACCGCCGGTATCAAAGATATTTGAAATTATATGAGGCGAGTCGTTAAAAATATGTTCTCCACTCACTATTAATGTTATAACCTCATAATGTTTACTTCCCAATGTTATTTTTAATATATACAGTAAAGGATATTAACCGTTGTGGAAATGTCTATATCCCTACATTCTCATGTGGGGTAGGCTGTTCTCTTGCGGGAGTTACTTAACCATGCTAATTTAATTACGCATATTTCACTACATATGTCAGCGAGTGGCAAGTGATTATCTCATCGCCTTAAAGGGACATGTAGAAGGCAAGTGAGGTGTATTTGGATGGGAAAGGTCGATTGAATCTTGCTCAGAGACTCTAATTTAGGTTTAAGGTTCTTTACGAGCCTGAAATTTACATAATCGGAACCCTATGGGTTAAAGTTCCTCCCGGAAGACTTGTCCCTTGGATTTTTCCATCCCAAAAAATCCATATAGGGTATAAATCCGCCCCCCTCCTCGGAACCGGAGAAAAGATAATTTACTTATACGATTTTTTAAATAAGAAAGCCACTTGTTAAAGTGTTATTTTCTTTTTTCGAAATGGAAACACAAGTTTGCACCATCTGTTGAATGTCTTTACAACTTGCACGCACACAAAGCTCATTATCTATATGTCGTCACAAAGATTTTGAAATAAATTATCAAAAGTCCGCCACGCAGTAACTCAGCGAATTCCTCAGTAAGTTGAATTTATGTTCTGGTTTTTCAGGTTTACGGAATACACACACACGCACACACACATATATATATCCACACACACACACACACACACACACACACACACACACACACACACACACACATATATATATATATATATATATATATATAGTAATTCTTCCCGAGGGTAGGTCTTTCACTGCATCATAGCATTTTCATGCTATGCTTGCAGCTTTACTAGGGAATTGTAGGTGTGGTAGCTTCCCGTTGCTTTCCACACCGGTGAATGATGATGACGATGATGGTCATATGATTTCGGGGACCGTTTGGACCTTAAATTTTTCTGACATTTGTCTTACAGGTGAGGAAAAACCCCGATAAAAACCTCACCCAGAAAAACTGTCCCGAGCGGGGATCGAACGCGGGCCCGCTGCGTGACAAGGCAGCACGCTACCTCGAGACCACAGCGGTGGACTGTATACATTCCCTTTATCATTTACTAAACTCCATGGCGAATATACCTAGTAGACCCTATGTCTACCAGTTGGCTGCTGGCCTCACATCCACGTGTATTAATCATCGTGATGTAGGATCATCCATCTAGCATTGGCATGACATGTGGTCAACATATCAGGTCCCCGAGACTTCATAGCTGGTTTCTTCAACCAGAAGCCGATAATTACTGTAGCTACACAAATTCCTCACGATACTGGGTGGGTTGTCTCCCATACTGACCGAAATTCCATGAGAAAATTTCTTCCCCCATGGAGACTCGAATCAGCACCAAGTCCCATATCTCTACACCAAACCATGATGCCTTAAATTGCTCGACTACGATGCGGGGCATACATATTTGCATTCTGTATGTTGGGGCACGCCGTAGTGTGGATGGTTAAGGCAATATGCTGCAAACCGGAAGGTCGAGGACTCGAGTCCGATTGGTCAGGATTCCTAAATTAACACAAACCTTCTGGTGGCACCATGGCCCTGGGGTCGACTGAGCCCCTAACGGAATTGTGGACCAGACGCTTGTTTTGGGGGTAAAGGTGGCCGTCACGCAGGGCTTACAACCCGGCTGACGTCAAGTGCCAATTGTCTAGAAAAAGTGGGAGCCTTAACCTCCTACTACCCTAGGGGTCTCCTATGGCCTGTAGTGGGATCACTTTACCTATATATATGTATGTATTCGGCTCCTCTTAAAGATTGAGGTAAGGCGTTTGTTGTCATGCAAGTCAGACATATTGTTCCGTTTGATGCCCTTCATTCCGATCAACGTACCTGCGCCAAATTATTATCGGATGCCAACAGTATGCTGACCTCGTGAGAAAAGTGCCGACAATGAAACTTGTACAAAGCAGTTTGACCTGCGACCATGACCCTAGCAAGTTATCCATTTCTCTCGTGTCACGAAGTGCGTTGGATTAGAGTTAGAAAGTTAATGATATTATTCTGCTGCCACTATCGAATCCTAAGGTTCATGGCCGCTCGGACATATGTCCTGCATACATCCCTATCCTGAGCCAATGTTTTCCAATCATTCCTTGTATAATTCACTTCCCTCAAATCACGTTAATATTATTCTCCCATCCCATTCTGGCCTACCTATTGGCCACTTTTCCTCTGGTTTTCTTATAGGTTTCCATGCTCCTCTTTCATTCCTAATTCGTGCCACATGTCCTATCCATCATAGTCTAAGCGTATTAACTTTTCTTATTACATAATAATAATAATAATAATAATAATAATAATAATAATAATAATAATAATAATAATTATTATTATTATTATTTATTCTGGCAGAGTTAAGGCCATAAGGTGTTCTCTTCCACTCAACCAGAACAAATTACAAGTACATATTTGGCAATATAGATTACATATACACTATACTAATTATAAAGGATTAAAAATATATTAAATATTGCAATGGAAATTTGATGTAGAAATAACATTTTATACGATGATAATAATGACAGTAATAATACTTATGATAATAGTAATAATAATATAATAATAATAATAATAATAATAATAATAATAATAATAATGATAATTACATCTGGCTTCCCATAAAGATAATGTAGCTCACTGTTAATGCAGTCTTCTCCATTCGCTTGTCTGTTCACAACTCTCTTCGGTCCAAGATTTTTCCTAAGAACTTTATTCTCAAATACTCGCATTTTTTTTCGTCCCTTAAAGTAAGAGACCATACTTATCATAAGTAATGCCACGAGTGATTTCCAAATTATCGATAAATTCACGACTCACGAAGTGAGGAGTGAATTTATCTAGAGAATTTGGAAATCAAGAGTGGCATTTGTTAGGACTATTTAACGAATAAAATAAAGCTGTTTACTCACAAATCATTATTTAACTACAGTTATTTAAAAATATTTTTATATTTAAAGTAAACGGTGATGTTTGAAAACTAATGAGAAACGATAGGTAGCCTACGCTTCTACTGCTTCTTTTGTTTATCACTGCAACCAGATCATACTATTTATTGCCAAAGGAACGCAATATTGTAAGAATGCTCTCTAGTGGAGAAAAAATGAAACACATCAATCTGTATATTAATTCATTTTTGATGTCGTATACATTTAAGAAAGTGCAAACAAGTGGTTTCTTTTTTTGGTGGTATAATCAATTGCTACAAATGTTGACATGTAAGCACTATTATATACAATCTGGTAGCCGTATTTGTTATAGGCTCAGTCACTGCAAAATAACGGTCAGACCTGTTCAGAATATTAAAAAGGAGGAGCTTTGCTTAATATATGATAATCCTAACGTTGATAATTATTTCGTGAAACACGTCTCTGATTGGTTGTAATACAGAAATCATTGAAACGTGATTGGTCATTGACTCCCATTTGGGGCATGAGTTAAATAGTCCATATAATATAACTGAAAGAATAACCGTTTTATATGTTTTTAGTTCAACATTAGGTTTTTTCGAGTAATAAGAAGTCTCCTATGTTGGTTACCAGCCATCCGCAGAGCAAAATTAGTGGTAGGGCTGCTACCTTACAGCTTCTAGTTCAGGCATTCAAAATATGGCGTTTTTCCTCCATTTATACCAAGAATGGAAAAATCATGAGAAGAATGGAAATAAATAGACTTCCAAAATTGGCGATCCAATATACTCCAACTGGACATAGAGACCAAGAAAGACCAAAAGCATCGGTGGGAAGATCAAGACCATCTTCGTTAGGTTTTCCGTCACAGGTCACATGTCATAAAACGGATTTGTTAATGATGATTAGCTGAACATTTTTTTAGAGAAGTTGGGATGACGAGGGTCCTTGAAATGCCTGGTCTCTCTGGTTTAACTTTACGAGAAATTTGTAGAATGAGACAACCGTACTCACCTCTCTCATTGGCACCAGTGTTTTTTTTGTGTTTCTTCACCAGATGTTAATAGGGTAAAAGGGGATGAGGAAAACTGACAACAGAGTGGGTTCTTTCTTTTGTATCTGGACTAAAGTGGTCAACGATCTACCCTTGTATCTCCATCTCTCTCTCTCTCTGTAAGCCAGCTTTACAATAACAATATACATTACCGGAGTTGAGCTTAGTCATCATCATCATCATCATCTTCAAGGTATGGGCCTGTTGGCCCGTTCCGCTCCCCGGTGCACTATAAGCTGCAGGTGCAGGTCGTCTTTCCAACGACGCGACGTTTTGGTCTTCCTACATTTCTGTCCGATTATTGCTTTGGGGAGTTCGAGTTTTTTTATAATTCCTCGTAGCAGGTAACCAGCCTGTTGCCGAGTAGTCCATTGGTGGGGCTGCCACCTCAAAGCATTTGAACATGCTTCCATCTGTAGAAACCCCAGGTGGAGGGCTCTTCCGCTTTCTCGCCTTTATTGAAGCTTGTTCTTTTTGCCGATCCAACCGTTGAGGTCTTCACCCGTATCCCTGGGCAGGGGCCCTCGTTATACCCCGAAAGATTTGGTCCTTGACAGAACTTAGTCACTAAGATTCTTAGTGTTCACCCCCGCGACGAGATCGCGCCTGTCAAGAATTACCAGCTGTATACAGTTCCGGCTTATGCTCCCTGTACACTCTGGGCCGGGTTAATAGCCTCGTCTAAAACCAAGGCTAAAGGCTTAGTCTGGTATAAATACTCAACAAGTTCCCTTTCTCATAGCAATATGTATTCTATTCTGTTACCAACTTAGCTTTGATGACCTTCGTGGTTGATAGCAAACCGGTTTTCCAGTGTTTTGATAGTTCAACGGCCGTGCGGTCCGCATTTCACTTGTCTTACTTCAAAACTGTTAAAGGGAGTCTACTGACAAGACGGGACAAAAATTATCTTCTTGTATCTTATAAGCCCACGTTTCCCTTAACAGAGATTTAGGTGCTCTCCCCCTACAGGGAAGAATTTGAACCATACTAATTTAGTTACACTTGTTTTCCTATAGATGTCATTTGAGTGGTCCGTGGTCAGCGTTCCGCCTCATATTGTCATCTAGGAAACCAAGGTGGTACTAGGACGGGAAAATTCAGTAAATTTTGCTTAGAGGCCTTTTCATTCAGATTAAGGATCTTTTACGAGCCTGAAAATCTTCAGACTCGGGATCCACGGCTTAAAGTCCCACCCGCGACCCTCAGGACCAGAGGCAAGGAGCATAACCACTAGTCCACCGCGGCCGAATTATAGTGAAAAGGAGACTATTACCAATGTAGATTTATGAATGGAATCCAATAGGAAGAGGGTAGGACCAAAGCTGACTAGACATAATGAGTAGTCAGAACAATAGAAGAAAATGCTTGGAGGAGAGGGCGAAATAAAAGAGAGGAATGGACGCTGGCTCTAGAATATTGAAATGGTCGCAGGAATATGTCAAAGACATAGTAAAACATTAGACTAAAATTAATATTAGCGGGTTGGGTTTTGATCCCCGGTTGGGACAAGTTCCCTGGGTGTGGGTTTTTAGTGTGTTTCCCTGACCTGTAAGTTAAATGTCAGGTAATTTTAAGACCAAATGCTATTCGCGCACCATTTGACCAACCTATTCACCATACAATATTCGTCTCTTTAATATGACTATACGTTTGATCGCGTTGTGTGATGAAAATATTACCATTACAGGAAATATGAAATTACCGCTGGAAAGGCAATTATTCAAATTACAACAATGGAATAAAATAAAACAGTGCAGAACTTACGTCATTAGTCAAACTGGCGTTGAATATGCAACAGCAAATTACAATTGCTGCATGGGCAATAACGTATGCTAATGATCGTGAGGCCGCAAGACGCGAGTTTAACGTAGCATTGCAACCGTCGACTGTGGGGAAGTGGAGAAAACGACTGCTGGAAACGGGAAGGATGCAGAAAATCAAACATCCTGGAAGGCCTCGCATTAGCAAGGATGCAGAAACAACGAAGAGAATTGTGGAGGCGTTCGACGCTAGTCAACAAAAATCAACCCGCCAAGCTGCACGTGAGTTTCATATCAGTCAATCGAGTGTGTGTCATGTTTTGAAGCGTGAGAAGTACCACCCCTTCAAACCGATTCGTGTCCACGAACTTAATGAAGACGACCCTGACAGGCGGATGGAATTTTGTGAATTTGTTGTAAGGGAATCAGCAAACGACGAACATTGGTACAGAAAATTGCACTTTTGTGATGAAGCTGTTTTCCATGTGAACGGACGTGTTAATCGACACAATTTTCACTATTATGGTAAAGAGGATCCTAATGTTATCGAAGAGACACGTTTAAGATGCGGCAAAGTTCCTGTTTGGGCTATGATCGGATGGGAAGGACTGTTAGGAATGCGAATTTTGGATGAGACTGTTAATGGTGATCGGTATTGTGATATCCTTAGACAAATTGTCCTGCCGGTAATACAAAGTGCTGAACATGAACAATGTTTATTCCAGCAGGATGGTGCGCCTCCTCACTATGCAATTGCGGTGAGGGAAATTTTGGATGATCATTTGCAAAACAGGTGGGTGGGAAGAAGAGGCCCCATTGAATGTCCAGCCCGTTCCCCTGACCTCACCGTATGTGACTATTGGCTGTGGGATTATTTGAAGTAGAAGGTTTAAGCCCGGAAACCTCAAGACGTCGACATGCTGAAATTAGTGATTGAGGAAGAAATTAGAGTTATTCCTCTAAACTTGTATCATAACGCAATGAATGACTTCCCAAAGCGTTGCCAATTATGCTTGGATGTAAACGGCGAACAGTTTGAAGCAATAAAGTGACTTGCTTAGTGTTGTTGTAAATTATGTGTTTTGTTTTGTTCTATTGTTGTAATTTGAAGGATTCCCTTTCCAATGATAACATCATATTTCCTTTAATAATAATATTTTCGTCACAAAATACGATCAAACGTATATCCATATTTCTGAATCACACTGTATAATATAATCTTAGTTACTGTCGTATGTTTTATAAATAATTTTTGTAAAGATTGGCACATAGTAAGTTATATGTTACTTACTAAGGTGAGGATATTTCTTAAAAGTCCGTCAAGCAGCAACTGCGTAAATTAAGGGAATTCTTCAGAAAGTCGAATTTATGGCCGACTTTTGCTGGTATACGGAACCTAAACTTCTTTTGTTAAATTGGAGAAACTTTTTTTTTCTATTTCTTTTTTGTAACGGCAACAATGCGCCGTTGAATGTGCCGATTCTGAGGTACCTGTACCTCTTGACGGATAATTTCTTTGTTTTGTTAACTATTTCTGATGCTAACTAATTTAAAACTGTCGGACTGCAATGAAAATAAAGAACGATTTTCAATTTCTGATTTCAGATCAACCCAATCTTCTAATTGTCGGATATCACTCATTATTTTTCCTCGTTGTTTAGTTGCGAAACATCTAAAATTGTGACCATTAGAGCGATTTTTAAATTTTCATTTCACCTTAGTAAATTTATTGATATAGGCCTATACCAATTTTGGTTGTGATAAATTAAAAATTGTGGCCGCTAGAGCATTAACAAAAACACACACATCTTACCGGTATACATTTTTTTCCATGCTCAATGTAGGTGTTTACTAGTTAGGATCGGTCATTTGTAAATATTTTTCAAAAATATATTCATGATAACACCTCAATAGCTTCATTCCTTCGGAATCCACTAAAACATGTAAAGCAATGTTCAGTTACAGTAGCCTAATACAGTAATTTGTGAATAGATACCGGTACGTTATTTTTTTCAGCGTCAAATACAAGGAACAAAAAGTCCATCACGCACAACTGCTGAAACAAAGCGAATTTCTCAGCATGTCAAATTTATAATCCGATTTTGCTGCTTTACAGAATATATCTTTATTCTATTAATTAAATCGTATATGCCAAGTTTCATGGCGATCAAATAAAAATTGAGCCTGGTAGACCGTTGAAAATGTTGGAGACATATATCAGCTATCAGGTTTACCTCCATCTTAATGGTCCTATTTTTTTGATTAATGAAATCAAAAATTGCTTTTATTACTAAAATGTTACATGTGAATATATATATATATATATATATATATATATATATATATTTTACTACTACAAAGTAAATGTACTCTTTAAATAAATTGCTTTCTTGTTATGGAAGCCGTAAGATGTCACTGCGAACGATGTCCCCTTGCTTCTTATGATATAGAATTATATATCTTCTTGTAAGCCCTTGTTTCCCTCAACGTGATTTAGGCGCTCTCCCCCTACAGGGAAGAAATTGAACTATACTAATTTTAGTTACACTTGTTTTCGTAAAGATGTCATTGGAGTGGCCGGTGGTCAGCGTTCCGCCTCAAAGTGACATCTAGGAAACCAATGTAGTACTAGGCCGGGAAAATTAGGAAAGGAGAATTATAGTGTGTGCACTGGGAACCTGAATAGCGAAGATGGTGCAGCGCTAACGAATAGAATTAGAGGTCTCAGGCTCAAATCCCGGTTCAGGCGTTAATGCTATGATTAAAAAATTCCCAAAATAATTCTAAATACATTTCGGATGTCAGAAAATAATATCTCGATATCTTTTAAAATTATCATGACATAAAGTTATTGGCGGCGCACGACATTTAATTTTCTTCATCGGGAAATAGCGCTCCTTGTATGAGGTATGTGCGGTATGCATGATGTTTTCTGTACATTTGAAAGATTTCTATATACAGGATATAAAAAATCCGTATACAATCTTTGACAGTTTGTAGAGGAGGTAAAACAAAACCCTTCTGTTATGTGAAAAATATTACAGGTTCTCCGTTTTCCCGCTAGGGGTCTTGACCGGTTTGGCGCTGGATGATTTGACAGTATTCAACCTGGCGTGTGATGAATAGTTTACATATGTTTTTGAAAAAAATGTCGTCCATTTACGTTAATGTACAACTGGCATCAGCGTGCAAATGATTGTCTCACACGTTCAAAACAACCAGATGTCTCACAAATAATTGCTGCAGCTTCAGCTACACGGGCAACCAGCTCTTCTGTAGTGTATATCAGTGTCTCGTACACCAAACCCTTCATCTCCCCTTACAAAAATAATTCCATAGGAGTGAGATCAGGAGAACATGGTGGCCACTGTACTGGTCCATCCCTTCCAATCCAACAACATTGGGGAAAACATTGTTTAGGTATTGTCTGATATCAAGGGCAAAGTGTGTGGGGCCCCGTCATGATGGAACCATAATCGTTGTCTGTCTGGTAGCGGGACATTCTCCAACAGTTCCGGTAGTATGTCACGAAGAAATATAAGACAATTTCCTCCACCGAATCGGTTAGGCAGAAGATATGGCCCAATCATATGGTCGTGAACAGTACTCCTGTATTGTGTAATCTGCCATCAAGAACGTGTAGACATCACTACCGTACAGAAACTTTGTAATGTAAACACAACATAATATGTAATCACAACATAACATGTAAAAAATAATTACTCTAAGTGTTTATCCAACGACTTCAAGTTCAGCATAAAACCCTTCAAGTACCCCTATCGGGGAAACGGAGAACCTGCCATTTTTTTTTTCACATAGCAAAAGAGTTTTATTTTTACCTCCTCTACAAATTCTCAAAGTTTGTGTACGGATTTTTTACACCCTATATAGTGACATATCATGAATGGATTTCAAGAAACGGCCTATGTAGAGATGACAGATTGAAATCCATATATACAGTTATTTTTACCTCCTCTACAAATTCTCAAAGTTTGTGTACGGGTTTTTTACACCCTATATAGTGACATATCATGAATGGATTTCAAGAAACGGCCTATGTAGAGATGACAGATTGAAATCCATATATACAGTGTATTCTTAATATCGCTTATGTTAAAATAAGTTACCGCTACATTTAACTTTTAAGTTGGCTAAATTTGCGTGTATTGAAGGATTTGAGAACTGTGACAGTTCACTATCCACACTCATTTTATTAACAAAAACATATCAAATTCGACATATTATGACGTAGTTTTTTTCGTGGATACAGCCTCCGTATAGGCATATTTAATCGGAATTGATTAACATTGTATAAAATTACGGCGAGTTCCATGTTTAAAGGCATATGAAGGCGGGTTATGTTGAGACTGTTTCTTCAGAAAAGAACCACTTTAATGGATTTTTTGCTCCCTTGATGTCTGGTATATAAAGGATCCAAAAGTTAAGTCGAAGTGGCTCTTTCTAAAGAAAGGGCTTCAATATAGCCCGCCATTATTTGCCTTTTAATCATGGCACTCACTGCAGATATCCCAACTCCCTCCAGTGCAAAGCAGTTCATGGAGTCATCGGTCAATAACACCTCCTCTTTGCTTAAGGCTATTGTCAGGTTCCTGTTTTCCTTTTCGTAGCAATCTCTAGAAAATGCCAAGGGGAAAGCATTCCAATAATGCATTTGCATAATTTTATACACACTGCGAGCAATCTGCTTCTTACTCACTGACACTGTAGAACCCGGAGGATCTTTATTAGTAAGGTGAGAATATTTCCTAAAGGGCCATCACGCAGAAACTGTTGTAAACTAAGCAAATTTTTAGCAAGTCGAACTTATGGCTCCATTTTGCTGTTTATGGAATATATATTTCTTTTGTTAAATTGGCGAAACTAAATTTTTTATTCTAGCTTATTTAAAAGGGTCGGTCTGCAATGAAAACAAATCATGCATAACCGTAAGTTATTACCTATTTGCATATTGTATAATTTCACATCAATGTAAATAGTATCTACTTATTCATTTTTCCAGGTAGGCCTATATATTGTATCGGATTTGGATGATTTTTTTGAGGGTACTTTCCTCGGTTTATTTTGACAGTAGGCCTATATACTGAGTTTCGTTGTGAACCGTCGAAAATTGCGTCCGGTAGAGCAACTTCAAAATTTTTGTTACAGGTGAAATCGTTATGGTCCGATTTTGCTGGTTAATGAATTCGACCTTACTTTTATTTATTAAATTGTTAGATGCCAAGAATTTGGTATAATGAAACAAAAGTTGCAACCATTGAGCGTTAATGGGCACACATGAACACACACACAGGGGAAAGTGACCAAATATGGAATATCATTTTGTTTTGGGAATAAAAAAAATAATTAATCATAGTACAAATTACATATATTTGTTAATATTTAGTCATATATATTGGCTTGACTTAGTAAAGTCTTATTTTTTTGCCAATTTATAGTATGAAAAATCTATAATAATAAAAAATGATAAAAGTTATTACTAGGGCCCGGATGTTTATGACCTTAAAATGTTTAAAAAATGACCTATAACATTCCCTTAAATTTCTCTTAAAATTACCTAAAACTGTAATGAAATGACCTAACGAAAATTATAAATTTCGTAGTAATTAACTAATTAATAATTATTAATTAGCAATCGTCTAAGACAAATAATGATTATTTATTGGGGTAACTGCTCTAAAACAATTCATGTCCTTAGTAGTATCATAAAAAATTAAAAAAATTAATAATTATCACTAGGTCAATCTCATTTCTATTAAACTAATATAAAAAGTTATTAACTAAACATAGCCTACCTTAGTTGGCATTGCAATACATTATCTTAATGATCCTTAAGTTATTAAATGTGAACGATTGGCCGTGTCAGCTAACACTGTTTTATACTTGAAGAAACTTCTCTCTACTTCCACAGATTTAATGGGTGCGTATTTGAAAAACACTCTATCACTGGCTATTAAATATTCGTCAAAAATATTCATTCTGAATTCATTGCCTGACAAAATACAGGCTATTTGACGCATTCTCTGAAATCTTTTAGTTTTATCTAACACAAATTTCAATTTCTAACTGCTTCCCCAATCTCTCCATTTACATTGTTTATACAATATTGATTAACTCTAATGATTTTTCCAAATCAACATTTAACCATAGATTATTGAAAAACTGAGGTATAAAAGTACGAAAAGTAAATAAAATTACCTAAAATTACAAATAAAATTTGGAAAATGACTTCATCAGAAAAATATGGAAAAAATGCATTTTAATGACCTATAAAACCTCACGTATTTATTGCACAAATCACTTAATTATTAATCTCCATCGTTTCTGACAACTCGTGAAAAAATAACATTTCGTCAAAATCCGGTCCCTAGTTATTACATATGGTTAGATACCCAAATATGGACTACGAGAATACGGTATAACTACATTCTTAAAAAGTCTTAATTTTCTAAGAGATCAAGGAACTTTCGTAATCTTCTTCTTATATATAAAAATTAATGATGGTTTGTTTGTTTGTTTGTATGTATGTTTGTTTGTTTGTTTGTTCGTACTTTTTGCGCGGCCATACCGTTGATCTGATTATGATGGGGTTTTTTGAAAAATGTTCAGGAGATTCCCGGGATGAACATAGGCTATAAGAGAGTTGTGATGCTCAACTCCTACACACTTAAAAATCGCCATTTGTAGTGGAAAAACGTGAAAAAAGTAGCACTTTGGGCGCTTAAATGGCTTACGCTGCCTAAACCATAAGAAATACACAAAATTAATGTACACAGAATTGAATATCTCAAAAAGCTCTACAAAAAAGTCCGCTAGAGCGTATGTTTATCTCCTACGGATAACTCACAATAACCATTTTTGTCTTTCATTGATACCAAGAGTCCCGCGCCAGCCGAGTGGTTAAGGCAAGAAGTATTGGCGCAGAACTACGGGATTTAACGCTGGTTCGAGTCTCCGTGGGAAGAAAATTTTCTCATGGAATTTCGGTCAGTAGGGGACCGGTACACTGTAGGCCAGAAATGAAATCTAGCTGAAAAAAAACTATTTTCAATCACCCTCATCAATTTACGTTTTTTTTTCACTCTAATATAATTGTTATATGGCGGTTCTTAACTTATCAGCAAAGGAGGGTACAATTCTAATGTTTATGAAGACAATATAAACATCGGAAGTTGCCGATGGTTAAGAACTCCTCTGGTTCTGTATCCCAGTTGCGTTATTAGCGTTGTTTGTTCAAGTTCAGTGAGCTTTTCTTCTTATTCTATATGGATACTTCATCTCAAGGTTTGTAATTTTATTGATATATTTAATGTTTTTCTATATAAACAGATATTATGTTAAATACATGTGGAATCATACCTTCCAAGCATTAAACAAATTACATAATCATCTTATTTTAAATTGAACTACAAAGAAAACAGTTCTGAACAGTAGTACAAATTTTAGTATAATATAGAGTGATATGGATTTTAATTTCCGCACAATAATATGTGTGCAAATTATTGCTTTTTTTTAAAATTAGCTTTCTTATTATAGGAGGCAGCCAGCTACTGAGGCCTACCGTTGCGCGCAGAGAATAGTTGTTTGATTTAATATGGAAAAAAAAAAAAATGTTAGATAGAGGCAATAAGTTATCATTTAGTAAACAAATTAGGGGTAGGGGGATATTAGCAGAATGTTTTAAATGATATTAAAAATCAATATTTTTTTGAAAAGCGATTTTCTCAAACGTACGAAGTTGTGCGCGAGAAAAAAATTCTAATGAAATATTTTGATTGGCTAGGAGTGGATGTTAACTTTCCCGTTATTAAGAATTAATTTAGAACAATGACAGTCGTTGGAAAAATCTGTTCCATCTGCTTAAGGAATTGGAAGACCCAAAATAACTTTCGAAGAGGCTGGAATAAAATAAATGTTCACTTAAGCAGGAATTCTCTCGCGATGAACTTGCTCTTGCAACAGAAATAGGCCTATCACTTTGGTCATATGGTAAACGGGATACTGCTGATGTTTTTAGACATTACTCAAAAAACCACAAAAATAGCTTCAAAGTAATAATAAACATTACAAATCACCCCGCTCAACTCCCCTATCTTCTATGTCGGACGAAGCATTGTCTTTTTTGGCAATAAAATGTCAATATGTCGATATATTAATGTATGAGACTAGGTGCCAAAAAAAGAGAGGTTGTGATATTTTATCCACCCTATAATGCTTCTAGGGAAGCAAATTTGTTATGTCACTTTCCCAAGACAGACATTTCATCAGAAATAAGACTTTTTTTTTTATTCCAGCCTCTTCGAAAGATATTTTGGGTCTTACAATTCCATAAGCGGAGGGAACAGGATTTTCCAACGACTATCAGTGTTCTAAATTCTTAGAACGGGAAAGTTTACATTTACTTTTAGCCAATCAGAATATTTCACTAGAAATCTAACTTTTTTTTTTCTCTCGCACAACTTCCTATGTTTTAGAAAATCGCTTTTAAAAAAATGCATTTAAAAATATTTTTAAAACACTCTCCGAACATCCCCTAACTCTAATTTATTAATGGATGATCACTTATTGCCTCTATCGATCACTTTTCTTCATATATTAAATCAAACAGTTATCTGCGCGCGACGGTAGGCCTCACCTGCCGGCCACCTCCTGTAATAAAAAAGCTAATAACAAAAAAAAGTAATAATTTGCACATATGTTATTGTGCGGGAATTGAAGTCCATAAATTACTCTATATTCTAACTACAATTTGTACTACTGTTAGAACTGTTTTTTTCGTAGCTAAATTTAAAGTAAAATGATTGTGTACATTTTTTAGTGTTTCGAAGGTATGATTCCACGTGTATTTAACACAATACCTGTTTGTATAGAAACATGTTAAGTATATCAATGAAAAGTACAAACTTTGAGGTAAAGTATCCCTATAGAATAAGAAGAATAACTCACTGAACTTTAATGCAAAACGTATTTATTTCTACAGCTCGGTACACAACTGGGATGCGGACCAGATGCGTTCTTAACTATCGGCAACTTCCGATGTTTATATTGTCTACATACATTTTAGAATTCTACCCTCCTTTGCAGATAAGTGAAGGACAGCCATCTGGCAATAATTTTAGAGTGAAGAAAGATGAATTGGCTAGAGTTAGTAAAATACTTTTTTTTCAGCTAGATTTGGTATCTGGCCCACTGTACGGTGCCCACCCAGCATCGTGAGGCATTTGGATAGCTACAATAAGTAGTGACTCCAGGTTGAGAATACCAGCTATAACGGCTGGAGGATCCGACATGCTGACCACATATCACCCTACACTGGCTAGATGATCGTCTACCTCTGCGATTAACACATGTGGATATGAGGCCAACAGCCGGCTAGTCAGCCAAAAGCCTTCTAGGCCTGTCGCGCTTTGAGTTTTTTATGCCAAGAAGATCGGGATAAGTAGATTCCCAGGCAAGCGTGCTCTACCATACCGTTCATTCGATTAAGATGGGGCTTTTGAAAAATGTTCAGATTCCCAGGATGAACATAGGCTATAAGAGAGTTATAATACTCAACCACTTCACCCCTAAAAATCACCCTTTGTAGTGAAAAACGTGAAATAAAGTCCCTATTTTCACGCTTAAATGGCTTACGCTGCCTAAACCATAACAAATACAAAAATTGATGTACACAGAATTGAACATCTAAAAAAACTCTACAAAAAAGTAGAGTATAATAGCGCACGTCTGGTGGTAAAAACACACTAACATTTATTTACGAGTAGCAGCGCACGCTGGGTATTAGCGAGTAAATTATATAAGAAAGTGTATTATCTAATATATAAAAATGAATGTTTGTTTGTTTGTACTTTATGCGCGACCATACCGTTGATCCGATTGTGATGGTGCTTTATGCAAAATATTCAGGAAATTCCCGGGATGAACATAGGTTATAAGAGAGTTGTGATACTCAACTCTTACACACTTAAAAATCGCCCATCGTACTGGAAAACGTGAAAAAAGTAGCTCTTTGGACGCTTAAATGGCTTACGCTGCCTAAACCATAAGAAATATACAAATTAATGTATACAGAATTGAATATCTCAAGAAGCTCTACAAAAAAGTCCGCTACAACATATGTTTATCTCTTACGGATAACTCACAATAACAATTTTTTATTTTTCATTGATGCCAAGAAGATCAAGACAAGTATGTAGATTCCTGTGCAAGCATAGCAGCACATGGCGGGTATTCTTTTACGGATAACTCACAATAACGAATTTTGTTTTTCAACTCATTTATGCCAAGAAGATCGAGATAAGGAGATTCCCGGGCAACACCGGGTAATCAGTACGGGGAATCTTAAAATAATTACGATATACATTTATAAATTATTTTTCATTTTATTTATTCAACTAATCATAACAAGTACATTAATTTTTGTCTTTCAGCACATTTATGCCAAGAAGATCGGGATGAATAGATTCCCGGATAACGCCGGGTAAACAGCACGGGCTATCAAAAAATTATTACGATATAAATGTTTCCCTTTACTTATTTAACTAAACACAAAACACATTAATTTTCGTATTTCAGCTCATTTATGTCAAGATCGGGATAAGTAGATACGGGTAATCAGCACGGGGTATCTAAAAAATATAGATAGATAGATCATCGGTTGATTAATGTCTTTGACATCGTCCGATTCCTAATAGCCAATTTTGTCGGTCCATCCAATCTCCTTATCTCTATTAGGTTTTTTAGCCTTGCAAATTTTTTTTCTGATGGGAGGGAGCTGGCCTACCGCATCAATCCCAAACCTGGAGGACCAGGGATTTTTTTTTTCAGGTGTCCATCCTTAGATCAGTTGCTTTCACTACAGCTAAGAGCCTGATCTGCCCTTTACGAAGAATTTGACAGAAACGATAAGATGAAATGATCCCCTCGGCCTCGAATACTCTAATATTATCGGGGTCGGAAAACAACAAGTGTTCAGTCTAGAGAGACTGGATAGGAAAGATAAAAAATATATATGATATGGAAGTGGAAGTAATACCATATCGGTCAATATCTCACCATGCTGACCAGTGCAATTGGTGAGTAGCCCGTCCCGTCCGTTCACCACATGTTATACGTATAAGTTATATGGTTACTAACAGCTGCATCACGTGAAGGTGGGATTGGACACTAGGAAGATGTGCAGGTCGGTTCCTCTAACTCTTAGAATTTAAAGCAATTAGAGGCTCTCCTTCCTCTTAGCATCTTCCCTTTTATAACCATCTAAAAAATATAAATTTATAATTATTTCCCCTTTACTAATTCAACTAAACATAAAATCACATTAATTTGCATTTATTTAGGCGTAGCAGCGCCGCCGAGTATTAGCTAATATATATATATATATCCGCTGTGGTCTCGAGGTAGCGTGCTGCCTTGTCACGCAGCGGGCCCGGGTTCGATCCCCGGTCGGGGCAGTTTTTCTGGGTGAGGTTTTTATCGGGTTTTTTCCTCACCTGTAAGACAAATGTCAGGAAAACTTTAAGCCCCAAACGGTTCCCGAAATCATATGGCCATCATCATCATCAGCCTTATCATTATCATCATCATCATCATCCTTCACTGGTGTGGAAAGCAACGGGAAGCTACCACACCTACAATTCCCTAGTAAACTGCAAGCATAGCATGAAAAATACTATGATTGCAGTGAAGGACCTGCCTTCGGGCAGAATTACTATGGATATATATATCCATCCATAGTAATTCTGCCCGAAGGCAGATCCTTCACTGCAATCATAGCATTTTCATGCTCTGCTTGCAGCTTTACTAGGGAATTGTACGTGTGGTAAGCTTCCCGTTGCTTTCCACACCAGTGAAGGATGATGATAATGATAAGGATGATGATGATGATGATGGCCATATGATTTCGGGGACCGTTTGGGGCTTAAAGTTTTCCTGACATTTGTCTTACAGGTGAGGAAAAACCCCGATAAAAACCTTACCCAGAAAAACTGCCCCGACCGGGGAACGAACCCGGGCCCGCTGCGTGCCAAGGCAGCACGCTACCTCGAAACTACAGCGGTGGATATATATATATATATATATATATATATTTATGTTTATTCATTTATTTATTCAATTTGTCTTATTCTTATTCTTCTCATATTATTCCCATATTATATATTCGTACCAGGAATTAAGATATCCTGCATCTCCTTTTCGGTCTTCCAGATTGTCCCTCGCCACATGAACAATTCTTTCTGATGTCATGATATATACTTACTGGTTTCATTCTGTCTTTCTTCTAATCATCCAATCATGTATTCCTTGGATATTTAACTAGTTTCTAATCTCTTCACTTCTTACGTTATCCCTTCTAATATTACACACAATTCTTCTTATAATATTTATTTTATTTGTCTCTAGAATCTATATCGTTCTGGGAGTATTCACTCCTATCTCAGAATCATGGGCAGATATTGGGCGTATGACTGCTTAATAATTCCATTTATGAAAATAATAAATCTGGTTATCATACTCTGGACCATTACAGTCTTTATGTGCCAAAAGCCCAATAATTAGACACTTGACCTACATTCCTCCTCGAGTGTCTCTAGAAAGAAAAACATGCATTCTGCTTCCGCATAATCAGAATATTCTTGACCAGTTGGAACATCAGGTTCGCTCTCTGTAAAGATTGATAAAGCTTCATTATCAGTGTCTCTATGATCGTCAGTCATTTCCTTGTTCTTCTTTCGTAGGTGTCCTTTACTTTTGCTTTTAGTTTTATTCTTACGCTGTTTTGTAAGTACTTTCTATTTTCTTTCTTTTAGTCTTCTGTAAGATTCCTTTTATATGGTGAAGAAGTTACAATTGCAGTAACAGTAGTTTTCCCTGTTATATGCTTTAGCCCTTTTATTGGTTATAGGGATTATGTCGGACAGAGTTACAAGGCCCAGACTGCTGCGATCAAGAATGGTGGTAGAAGACCCACGAGAAAATTCATGTTCTGCTTGTGTTTCAGAGCTATTCAAGGATGTTCCACCCTTAAAATGTATTTCACTAATAGATCTTCAAGTTTACACCCAACACTGCTTTTCTTTCTAATGTCGTAGCTTCTGCTTAATTTGGGGATAGTTCAGTTTTATGATAAAGACGGAACAAAGTCGTTCTAGGAACTTCAATATCCTTCGATAGTTTCATTTTCTTTTCTAGAACCATCTACATTAGCTTCAGACTTCTTATCTTTATTTAAGTCTTTTCGTTTAATTTTTTAGGCTGACTAAGACATTCTGAAAAATAAATATCAACACATTAAATAAACTAGTATTCCATCAACTGCGTATTGGATCGAAAAATTAAACATTTCATAATTTGACCCCTAATGATGGAACCATATTTGAAATTTCAAAACTGAAAAATCTTTTTATCGTTGTTTACAAATAACAAAAAATAAACAGCAAAATGTAATAATAATATAACAAGCACCGTGCATACAACTACTTAATCACATAAGGACAATATTATTACCAATTTATTAATGAGAGATCGCTACATAATGTTTACATATCTTTTAAAACAATCGGAGCAGTCCGTCGCTGTGGCGTAGTCGGTAGAGTCTCTACCTTCCACTCCGGCGACCCGGATTCGATTCCCGGCTGGGTAAGGGAATTTAAAAATCTCAACCTTGATACTGGGTGTGTGTCGTGTCCTAGTTGTACCCATTGGGTTTAATTACTCTAAAAAATCGGAGCAATGACAAAACAAAACTCTCTCATAAAATAATAATAATGATAATAATAATAGGCCTAATAATAATGCTTTATTTTAGCTGGCAGAGTTAAGGCCATAAGGCCTTCTCTTCCACTCAACCAGCGAATAGTAAAATTATACAAAAATTACATACATATTACAATTTGAAGATATTATTAAAATGCAGACTAAACAAAATATAATGATGATGTGATCTAATACTAGCTAATACTAATAAAAACATAGAATATAATACAATTAAAATAAAATAAAATAAAATAAAGTAAGTAGCTTCCTAGATGATTATTAATGGAATGCTCTATATAGTTGTTATGCAGTTAATGTTTTCATTGTGTCGAACTTAAGATATCAGTTAATTTGGATTTAAATAATGATAGCGATTGGCAGTCCCTGACATGACTGGGAAGTGAGTTCCATGCTCTAGTCATAGATATTGTGTAAGATTCAGAGTATATACAGGTCCTGTGCTGTGGTATCAGAAGTAAAGAAGAATCTTGTGATCTTGTTCCTAAATTGTGATGAGCCGATACATTTTGAAAATGTGTTGTTAAATAACTTGGTAAATATGTGTGCAGAATTTGGAATAGTAAGGTATGTAAATGTAAAGTTCTTCTGTCATTTAGCCGTAGCCATGATAAGGCCTGAAATGAAGGAGACACGTGATCATAACGACGGAGATTGAATATAAATCGAATGCACGCATTATGAGCATGCTGTAGTCTGTCAGATTAGTCAGTAATATGTCGCAGTAGTTGAAGTGTGGCATTATAAGAGTCTGTACAAGTATTTGTTTTAATTTTGTAGGAAGGAAATTTAACTATTTAGGTAGTGAAGAATTGAGAACACTTTCTTGCAGGTATTATTCACCTGGATTTTCGAGTCTAGGTGCTGGTCCATGTAGATACCCAGATTTTTTACTACTGAGCTGTAGGGGATGTTTTTGTCATTTAATAACGTCCACCCGACTGATGAAATCGAACTGTGTGAACCTAAAATGAGTGAAGGAGGTAGAAGATGGCTCTGTATTGCATCTTGAACTGTTTGCTCGGAATAAACTGAGGTATTCAATTTTAGGAGGGATACTATTCCATATTTGATCACTTTCACTTTCCTCTTTCTCTCTCTGTATATTTACAGTTAGTGCAGAAAGCATTGGTACACTTAAAAATAACATAGGCTGAAATAAATAATTCCATTATTTCTCCACTACATACAAAACAGAAATTTACACTTTTAAATTGAACTCTATGAAGTTAAACACACGCAGTTTGCTCTGTTTTAACATGACAAATAACGAGTAAAAAAAATAATTTGTACATGAACAACAAAAATTAACCAACAAAAAGTATTGGTACATTTGACATTTAGCAACGAAGGCCTAATATGACATGAAAACATAATTAAAACATCGAAATAAAGAAGCATCACTGCTATAAAGTAAACATTCTCTTTAATTTGCTTATTTGTTATAAGCCACGAGAGGGCAGTGAGACCGAGTTCCCGCTACCTCTCATGATAGAGAATATAGGCATATGTAATGGAAAAATAAATGTTTGTTCTAGGATGCGTTTATTTTTCCTTTCATGTCATATATATATATAATGTCATCACCCTAGTCGAGCGGTTTAAGGCATCTTATGTCTTGGTATAGAGCTATGGAACCTGCGCTGGTCGGAGTCTCTGTGGGAAAATATATTTACTCATTGAATTTCGGCCAGTTTGGAATTTGGGTAGCTATTATTTGAGGGAGGTAATTATACCCGGAATGATTGGTAAACATTAAGGGTCAGTTTCACCAACAGAGGTAACTCTATTACGCCAGTTTTCCCCTTGTATAAAGCATAGCTTAAACTGGCGTAATACGGTTACCTCTGTTGGTGAAACCGATCCTAAGAGGTCTATCAAACAGTTGGATTGCTTGGCAGGAAACTTGTAGGGAAACCAGTGTAATGAGGTGGTGAAATAATATTAATCATGATTTGAAAGTGATGAATTATGGAAGGAATGAGCTGAGAATAGGGCTGTAAGGAGAGCTTATGTCCGCGCGCCGCCATGAGTAAGATATTCAGACATAATTGTTATTCACTGGATACATTAGGTTGACGAAATCTGGATCACATGGATTTCTCCGGTGTGTTTGCTCCGTGAAAGTGCTGGTTGCCTCCGGACACTTGACAAACTGTCCAGGTGAAAGCACATATGTTATACACCACTCTTACTGGAGGAATGCGTCCAAATCATTTCATTTTCTGTTACAATCAGATCGCCCCCTTTTAGAGAGCTTCACTATTGAACCCTGAGGTTCATGGCCGCCGTATCATCTAACAATACATCTTCACAGCATCTATTTTGCGAATTCCGAAGGAATAAAGCTACTGAGGTTATGAAAAAAATACAACTTCATCCATCCTATTCACTGAAAAGCTAAAGTGACCCCACTAAGAGTCCTTGTGAGGTCCTCGGGATAGTATGAGTTTAATGATCCCAGCTTTCTAGACAACAATTAGCCTGCGTGAGGCCGAACATCGTCTCATACTCATTTACATTAGAGGCTGAGATGACCCCCGGGGGAATGGTGCCGCCAAAATGTTTGGGATAGTTTAAAAGTCCTGACAGATCAGGACTCGAACTCACGATCTTCCGGTTTCTAACATACTGTCCTAACTAACTGAGATACGGCGTACCCCGGCACCGAAAATAATCTTGACTGTATATATAGTCATGATCACTTTCTGTTAACGTTCTAGCGGCCGCAAGTTTTTTTCGAAACTAAGCATATAGCAATAAATAAAAAAAAACTGGAAGCTCGAGATAGTTCAGCAAAATATGACTTTTAGGGTTAAACTGAAGCGGAAATATTTATATCACTCTAGCAATGAAACTCGATATTACGTTATTGAAATAAATAAAGAAATGTATTCTCAAAACAATCAGGGAAATCCGACCATTAGAACTAGATTTACTTGGGACCCGAAAAAAAAAAATCGCTTTAGCAGCCTTCAGGTTTTCTCACATTGTAACTGTATACCATTACAAATTAATTAATAAAAGAAAAAACATTCTTAAACCAGCTAAATCAGACGATACATTCGACTTTCTGAGATATTCGCTTAGTTTATGCAATTCCTGAATGACGAACTTTTTATTCTACTTGTTATTCAATCATTGCTCTCTCCTGGATATTCCTCATTGTCCCTCACTTGACAGGTGATAGTTGCTTGCGGATGATAGAGTTTAAACAGACAGGTTGGTCTCAGGGGCGGTTTCCAGTGCATACAAAGGGAAACGTTAAACTAAGGTATAAAGAAATAGGCCTATTTATAGAAAAAAAAGTTTCGTTTCGCAGAAACTGCGTAAAAAGTAAATTCCTCATCAAGTAGAATTGATAGTCCAATATTTGTGATTTACAGAATATAAGTTATATTTCTTTTCTTAAATTGGACATTTCTGATGCCAGCTTATTTAAAAATGTCGGACAGCAATGAAAACAAAACACAAATTTTAATTTAGTGCTTCTGGTAAACATCCACTTCTAATGGTAGGATTTCGGTGTTTTTTGGAGAATTTCTAGTTTTATTTCGTCCTGAAAACTCGGAATTTGCGACTGCTAGAGTGATTTTTAAATTTCCGTTTCAGGCGAACTCCTAGTCAGTGTTCCGATTTTACTGATTAATGAACCCGACCTTACTTTTTTTAATTAATTGCTGTATACTAAGTTCCGATAAAAATTATGCATTAGAGCGTTATATATAAGTAAGCCTAGTCCATCGCTGTGGTCTCAAGGTAGTATCACTGTCTCGTACGCACCGGGCTTGAGTAATGATTTTTTTCTTAGTTTTCCTCACCTGTATGACAAATGTCAGTAAAATTTAATGTCCAAACAGTCCTCAAACATCATCTGGCCATCATAATACAGGGTGTCCACAAAGTCCTGCAACCAAAACAATATAACTTAGCTCGTAAACTATTTGAGATAGACACATGCGGTTTTTTGCAACGTATTCTACATCGCTCGAAATTTGTTTACATTTGTTGCAGATTGTGATTTAAACGGCAATGACGATGCCACAGGAAAAGACCCAATGTGTATGGTCGTATGCTGAGTCTGGTAAGTCGCCAATAACTGTTCAGCGAAATTTATGCCGGCAATATGGAAGATATCCTCCATCCAAATCATCCATAATTACATGGGCCGAGAAATTTCTCTCGACTGGCAGTATAATGGACTTGCCACGGAGTGGACGACTAGATGTGGGCCAAGAAACTACCGACAGTGGGCAACTTGCATTTCAACTCAGACCTCAAAAATCAGTTCGTCATGCTGCACGTTAACTGCATTTACCAAAATCAATCATTCATAAAATCCTCCATAAGCGGCTGCAAATTACGGAAGTGTCGCTGTCAACTGAATTCCCTCGGCGTGCGGAATTTGCTGATTCCATGCTGAACGCAATTGACGAAGACAATGAGTCCCTGCAGAGGGTGATGTTCTCTGATGAAGCTAATTTCTTTGTGTCTAGACATGTTAACCGCCATAACATTCGGATATGGGGATACTAGTGATTCACCAGACTCAGCATATCACCACACATATTGGGTATTTTCCTGTGGTGTCGTCGTTGTCGTTTAAATCACAATCTGCAACAAATGTAAACAAAACTTTGAGAGATGTAGAATACGTTGCAAAAAACCGCATGTCTCTATCTCAAATAGTTACATTGTTTTGGTAGCAGGGCTTTGTGGACACACTGTAATTATTATTGTATTCGCCGTATTTAATATAAATGGCGTGTTTAGTCTTCATGTTGTGTTGTCTCGGAGGAGGCCCTGACGTTGAGCTGACCACTAATTCAGGCAGGACCTCTATGTCTTTGTGTAGTAAAAAAGAAATAATAATAAATGTGTTGATGCATAGTTTACAATCCCTCCTCCAACAGGTCGTGCCACTGCAAGGCCCGGGTGGCGTGTGATATTTAAGGTGAGATATTAAAGTAGGTTAGTGGAATAGAGTATATGTATATATAACATATATTTTTTTGTCACGTCAATAGGTTCATCATCATCATCATCATTCAGGGATTAAGCCTGTTGGCTCGTTCCGGTTTCATGAAAGCTAGAATTGTTAACAATGTTCAGACCATCTTCTGTGTGGGCGACCAACATTTCTCCTTCCGTGCGGTTTATAATTTAGCAATAATTTTGGAAATCTTCCTTCTGGCATTCTACCAATATGTTCTTTCCAGTCGTTCCTATATTTAATTATTCGGTCTGTAAGTTTGAAAATATTTAGTTCCTTTCTTATATCTTCATTTCTCTTCTTATCCAGCAGAGTATATCCTGCTATATTTCTTAAAAATCGCATTTCAGCTGCTTCCAATCTTTGTTCTTGTCTTTTAGTGATCGTCCAACATCCTGATCCATACATCAATACAGGAACAGCCATTACTTTATAAAATTTAATTTTTTGTTTCTTTTCTTGTGTTTTTAAGGGTTGTTTTAATAGTGCCACACATTAGATTACATTTATTTATTTTGTCATTAATATCTTCAATTTTAACATATGATAAATTGAAACCTAGATATTTAAAACTGCTCACGTGCTCTAAAATTTTATTATCAATTACTGTTTTTGTCAATAGGGTCATTCCTCCGGATTTAGCTAAAAACTGAAACTGGTGAAGTGACGTGACAATTCTGACATATCATTTTAACAATAGTTCTAAAATTAATTTTAATTACAATTGAGGTTATGTAGTCAATTTAAAACAAAAATTATTATAAGTGCCTTTTTATATCAGTCTTCCTCAATTAAAATGTATTTTTATTTGAAAAACTTTGTTAATTAGTTAAAACCATGTTGGCCTTTCAGATTTACACGATTTTAACTAATTAACGAAGTTTTTTAAACAAAAATTCATTTTAATTGGGGAAGACTGATATAAAAAGGTGCTTATATTACTTCTTCTTCTTCGGCTTTCCCCCACTTATAGGTTTGTCGTTTTCATTTTCCATTTATTACTATCATTCCAAACTCTTTCTTCCAAATTCCTATCATCAATTATAGTTCTGATATAGGTTTTCCTTTTTCATCTTGGTCTGCCACGTTTATTTCTTCTAGGGGGTTACCATTGGTATATAATATATATATATGTTTTTGCCATCTTTCATTTTCCATTCTTTGTACTTGGCCATACCATTCAAGAGTTTGATTTTAAATCCTCTTAACAACAGATGTGGTGACATTCATTTCTCTCCAAAGGAATTCATTTCTTATTTTATCCTGTCTTGTTTTTTGGAGGCTTCTTCTAAAATAATCAAATTCAACTGTTCTAATTTTGTTCTTTTGTAATTCCGTCAAAGACCAAGTTTCACTTCCATATGACAAAATATTCTGTATTATGCTCTTATAAATTTTCATTTTAGTTTCCTTTGTAATATTTTTATTCCAAATTATTCCATGTAATGTCTTAGTTGCATTTTTTTTGCCATTGCAATTTTAGTCTGTACATCTCTCTCACAGGTACCAAAACTTGTAATTATTGACTCAAGATATTTAAAAAATTCACACTTTTTTATTTTCCCTGTTTCAAGTATGAGGTCATCCACATCCTTTCCCAAACACATACGGTATATTCTGTTTTCCGTAAATTTATATTCAGTCCCCATTTTTTATATTCTTCCATTAGTTTATTTATCATATATTTCATATCATCTTCATCCCCTGCAAAAATTATTTGATCGTCTGCAAACAGTAATGAATGTAGTGAATACCTCACCATGCTGACCAGTGCGTTGGCGAGTAGCCGATCCCGTCCGTTCACCACATAAGTTATATAAGTTATATGGTTACTAACAGCTGCATCACGTGAAGGTGGGATTGGGCACTAAGGAAGATGTGCAGGTCGGTTCCTCTAAGTCTTAGAATTTAAAGCAATTAGAGGCTCTCCTACTTCTTAGAATCGTCCCTTTTGCAGCCAAAGAATAGATTAATATGTATTAACTAAAATATTAACATTGATCTGATCTTATTAAATATAGGCTGAAATGTTTTTACCAATTCTCGTGACGTCATGTTAATTATTGACTGTGCGACATTCAATTTAGTTCCTGAGAAAACAATGTTGTCAATATACGGTATGTGAGGCATGTATAATTATAACAATTATCTCCTATAAATTCGAAGGATATATTTGTAGTAACATATCGTAAGGGAAAGCAACGCCTATTTAAAGCGACGGGTCTGAAAATACTGCTTCGGGACCATTTATCTTATATATATTAAATATATTTCTATAAAGTAAACATATAAAATTCGACATAGTGTGACATAAAAAATGATGTCTCTGGGGCGACAACAGATAAACCGTGTCAGTCATTTATACTCAAACCCGCATATTTCACGGTACATAATTTTGGTTCATGTATGAACGTACAGCTAGATCGTTGACATAATTAGTCAAGTTTTTTGAACAAATAGCCACTTGTACTTCTTTGATTTTCAAGAAGTCAGTTTTCTAACTTAAAAACAGAGGATATTTTCTCTTCAGTGTAGACAGATACAAACAGATTAAAAAGTGTTGCAGTACTTTTTATTTAAAAAAATAATTATATTTAAAATACTTTATCAGCTAAAATATTTACAAAATCATATATTTTTTCTTCTTGTTATTCTGATAAATTAAGAATATAAATCTTACATTCGTAAGTGGAAGCCATTTGAGCGAAGAGTGACGCCAAAGAATACTTCCATTCACCGTAATACATTAATGATGATGATGATGATAATAATAATAATAATAATAATAATAATAATAATAATAATAATAATAATAATAATAATAATAATAATAATAATAATAAACTAACTTATTGGAATTAATCGAACTCGGAGATTCATGTCTGCGCGTACATAAGCTCTCCATATATACATAGTGTTCTGCCCAAGAGCAGATCTTTCACTGCAAACTCAGCATTCTCCACTCTTTCCTTAACTCAGCCTTCGTTTTTGTATCCGCATACAAATAATTTATTTTAATATTGTTTATCATCTAATGTCTTTTTCTGTCTCTAACCTTCTTTCCGTTGACCATTTCTTCTAGGACATCCGTCAGCAGGCAGTTTCTTCTTAGCCAGTGGCCAATCCAATTACTTTTCCTCTTCTTTGAGTTCTTCCTTCACGCACTCTGTCTGTTCATTTTATACGCTCCATCTTTTTCCATAGGCCAATCCACATCTGAAAAGCTTCCAGTCGCTTTTCCTCATTCCGTCGTAATGTCCAAGTCTCTGCACCATACAATGTTACACTTCACACAAAGCACTTCACTTTCCTCTTCCGTAATTCTTTTGCCAAAGATCCGCAGAAAATGCTTCTCTTCTTGTTAAAAGCTTCTTTTGTCATTGCTATCCTCTGCTTTACTTCTTGACCGCAGTTCATGTTACTGATAGTACAACCACGGCCATGAACCTACGGGTTCGATAGTGCCAGTGAGTAAGAGTGAGTAAGATAGTACAACCTAAGTTTTTGAAACTCTCCACTTGCTCATTGGCCTCATCTTCAATACTCATGTCTATCTTCTTTGATTTCCTTCCTATAATCATGGCCTTTATCTTATTTATATGTATCTTCATCCCATAATCCTTGCATCTGTCATTTAGCTCCATCAGCATGTTCCTCAGAGTCGTTGTATCTTCTGCTAGCAAAGCCATATCATCAGCAAATCATATGCAGTTAATTCTTCTTCCTCCCATGTTTACACCTCCCGTATTCCTGAAGCAGTTCTTCATTAGGTCTTCCAGGTAGATGTTGAAAAGAATAGGTGATAGAGGACATCCTTGCCTATCCCTCCCAATTTCTTTTCCCTCTGACATTTCTTCTCCTATTTTCACGTTTATTCGCTGTTTCATATAAACATTACTTATGGACCTCCTCTTCTTCCAGTTCAGACCATTTTTTTTTCAAGTTCCTCATGAGTTATTCCAATCCACTCTGTCAAAAGCCTTTTCCTGATCAACAAAGGCCGCATAAACTGCTCTCCATATCACGATTAATTATTTAATTAATTCATAGATTGGCTAAAGAATTTTGAAATAGACACTGGAAAGATGTCAAAGACACTGTAAAATCTGAGAACAAATAATGATGATGACGACTATGATGATAATAATAATAATAATAATAATAATAATAATAATAATAATAATAATAATAATAATGATAATGCATTTATTTGGCAGGTTTCACAATGTATCACAACTTCTTCCTGCGCCCAATTAATCAACCGCCATATCCCTGTCATTCCAATCTCCATCGTCCAATCCTTTTTCCTTCATGCTGCTAAAAACACCATCAATCCAAGTTATTTTTGGCCGTCCTCTTCTTCTTCTATCAGGTGGCACCCATTCTAGTATTCTTCTTGGGAATCTGTAATCTGCCATTTTTTTACATGGCCATGCCATTTTAATTGTTTTTCATGAAATCTGCAACTGAAGTTTGAACATTCATCTTTTGCTTAATTACGTTGTTTCTTATTATATCTCTTCCTGAAATTCCAGGTGAACACCTCAAAAAATCCATTTCTGGGAAATTTAATTTACTTACTGTTCTAGATTTTAATTCCCTTGTTTCTGCGTCATATGTCATTATACTCCTTATTATTGTATTAAAAATATTTGTTTTTGTTTTAGAACTTACATTCGTATCCCGTAAAACACAATTTAATTTTGATATTGCATATTTGCCTTTATTTATCCTCGCATTTATTTAATTTGCAACGAATCGTATCACTAAGCCTCTTCTTAAATGAGTAACCAAATAATTAATTAATTATGACGAGAATTAAAATCATAAATAAGTTAACACACTATTAAATGAATCAAATTTTCGATATATATGAAATGTATACTCGTTCCAATCGGGAAATTAAATACAATTCGATTTTGATATTATTAACCCTTAACTTCACAATGCATCTTATAAATAGAGTCCGGATGTTAGGCTCTTAAAAAGTTCAAAATAGGCAGGCAAAAAGGCACTAAAGTCATTAATATAGGCACTAAAAATCAAAGTAGGCTCTTACAAAAAATGTACTACAACATAAAATTTTACAGCCTTACGTAAAGATTATAAACATATGCTATCAAGAGCATACGTAGATATCAGAGATGATTTTGGAACTTGTTTTGCCTTTTTACAAAGAGCATACTTATGTTTTGCAGTGTGTACGTGCTGCGAAACATGGCACTTCTTCGCGCAATTCACTGAAATTTTGCATACTTTGCAAAACAATGTCACTTGAGAATATTTCCGCACCAAATTCTTTCACAAAATTGGTCAGTTTATTTTTTACTGTTTTACTCTTGTCCGTTCTTTAGGCATCGTGAAACAACTATTCTAAAGCTGGTCGTACAACTTTGTCTTTGAAGCACCTGTCTGTGAACAAGGACTACAAACTGAATTCAGTGTTATCAACATCAAAAATAATATTTCCAGTCAATTAAAGGTTTCTATGCAATGATATGTGTCATAACGTTTGTCCATTTCAATCAATTTAATTGAAATACTAAGTTAATTTCGAGAAAAAATGACAAATAGGCATTTATAGGCATTGTAAGTTGAAATAGGCAAAATTAAATTCGTGGAAAACAACTCTAGGGTCGTCGGTATGAACTTATATGAAGTCACTTTTACAATATCTACAATAAATAACTGTAGGCATTTTCCCTAACATCCGGTCTCTACGTTATAACTATAAGATACATTGATTTCATTTATTTATTATTGTTTATAAAACAATAAAATGTTCATAAATTACTTAAGTTTGTGTTATATTACATAATAATCTACAATAATAATTTACAGTTTTACATTATTTTGTTTTCTTTGCAGTCCGAAATATTTGAATAACTGACACAATATATGATTGTTTCGCCAATTTAAGGGTTAAGTAGGAATAAAATGATACAGAGAAGATGAAAGGTCAAGGATTAAACAACTAGTTATTAAGATCGAAAAGACATTTAGCAAACTAGACCCTTTCCCTATTGTCAAGTGACAGCTTGATGAGCGGACACAACGTATCCAGAAAACTCTGCAGTCCTATTATTTCGCCAGATTACAGAGCGCCTCCTATGTGTAGCGAATTCATGCCATTGAGGACACCACACTTATAGACAGCTATGACACAATAGAACATTTATTACGGGGAAACTTCGTAAACCCAGCATGTAGGTGTTTTTACAGAGAGAGGAAAACAACATTTTAAACCTTACCACCATTATTCTTTCATTTACAAATTTATATGATACTTTTCATTGCATAGGTTGTATCCATTGAATCTGTTCGGGTTTCGTATTCGCACTTGAGACTTCTGAGTGATATTTTTTTTTACTTGGGTGGGTTACCAGCCCAGCCGCAAAACCCCCAACCTGGAGGATCAGAGTTTAATTTCGGAGTTGTCTTTCTCTTAGACAGACTGCCTTACATGCTTTTATTTTTCTTTCTCGTCTTCTAAAATCAGATCATTTGAATGATCTCCTATTACAATATTAGGGACAATTTCGTTTTGTCCAAAGTTATATTTAATCCCCATTTTTCATGTTCTTCCTTCAGTTTTCTTGTCATGTACTCTAAACCTTCGTAATCTTCTCCCATCAATAGCTGATTATCAACAAATAGCAATGAATAAATAGTATTTTCTTCTACCTTTATTCCCGTAGGTGAACACTTGTTTTTACACTGTGTTAAGGCGTTTTATAGATATATTTTAAATAAGGTCGGCGATAAACAACATCCTTGTATTAAATCTTTAGCAACTCCAAACCCTGATGTAATAGTTTTACCCTGGAGATAGAATCATCATATACTCTATTTATTGCCTGGATAAAGACTATGTCAAATTTCCCATAATTTAATCAGAGGCATATTATAGTATGTTTTCTCTAAATCAATGAATAGTAAGTGAATTGGTTATTGGAAGGTGGATTTTTTCTCAATTATTTGCTTTAAACTAAATATGTGGTCAATGGTGGATGGGCATTTTCTGAAACCTGACTGTTCTTCTATTTCCTATTTACTATATTCTTCTTCCACCAAATATTTTTAATTTTTTCCATAAATTCTGCTGAAGGTGTTTGTCATAAGTAATGCCACGAGTGAATACCAATTTATCTAGAGGATTTGGAAATCAAGAGGTGGCATTTGTTAGGACTATTTAACGAATAAAAGTAAGCTGTTCACTCAAAAGTCATTATTTAATTTTTTTTGCAAATGCCCCAGGTTGTCATTAATTTTTTTCAAATGCCCCAGGTTGTCTTTCGACATTCCTGGTGTTCTCTCCTGGCATGGCATATTTGTAACCATTTTCTGAGGTTGGGGAGCCTGGAAGGCGGGGTTATGTTGCCCCGATGATATGATGGGTGATGATGATGATAGTGGTGCGCCAGGAGAGTCCCTAATTCTAAGCTTAAACTAAGATGAATATGAATGATGATGATTGCGATGGCCATATGATTTCGGGGACCATTTGGGCCTTAAAGTTTTCCTGACATTTGTCTTACAGGTGAGGAAATAGTTTCCGGTATTTTAAAATTTGTATATATTTAATGTAAACGGTGATGTTTGAAAACAAATCAGTAATTTGAGGTTATGTGTATTCACTGCAACTTGATCTTATTATTTATTGGCAAATAGGATCGCAATATTGTAAGAATGCAGCCTTGTAGAGAAATAATGTAACTCATCAAACTATATTATAATCAACATTATTGGTTATTAATTTTTTTTAGTAAACAACTCAGTAAAATCAAGGATTCTGTTCATTATTTGCTATATTCAATGTATTTGAAGGAGAAATATAATGCTCTGAGCTATTCAGAATATTAAAAAGGATAAGCTTTCTATATAAAAAAGCAGGAGCTGATAAAGAGAAATCGATATAGAGCGAGGTAAAACGCGACTGTCATTGGTTGTAAAACAAAATCCATTGAAACGTGATTCGTCATTGACTACCATTTGGGGCATGAGTTAAATAGCCATAAGTAATGCCACAAATGATTTCCAATTTATCACAGGATTTGGAAATCAATAGTGGCATTTGTTAAGACTATTAACGAAAATTAAGCTGTTTACTCAAACGTAATTATTTAATAGTATATTACGATGCGAGGTTGGGAAGTGGTTTTTACAGAAGCGATGAAAATGTTTAAAAACCGAGCGATAGCGAGGTTTTTAATTTCCGAGATTCTGTAAAACACTTCACAAACGTGCGTCATACATAATTTTTTGCGCGATGGTGTTTTCAAAATGATACATTACCTACCTAATACCTAATACAGGATTTCCACTTTACAGCAGTTCGCCCTTGATTCCTGCTTTCCAGAGATTTCTATCTTCCATACCCATCTTCATCATGGCATCATATATTCCCTGATACCATGTTCTTCTACTTTTCCCCCTCTTCCTTCTGCCTAGTAGTATCCGATCCAACACCTGTTTAGGCCACTGGTCTTCCGACACCCGTTGTACATGTCCATATCACTGTAAAGCTCTCTTTGTTATCCTTTCGATAACAGTTTCTTGTGCCTCCATTTCTTGTCTGATATATGTATTTCGAATATGTTGTAGCTTCGATTTTTCTCATACTTCTCCATAATCCATCCATTTCTGTCGCCAAGATTCTTTTTTGCATCCTTTCATTTATTGTCCAGCTTTCTGATCCATATGTAAATATACTTTCTATTATTGTCTGTACAATCTCTTTTTTTGCTTTTCTGGTCAAATTTCTATTACATAAAATACCATTCAGGGGTCTAATCGCCTTCCTTGCACAATTTACTCTGTTAATAATATATTTTTCACAAGTACCAGATTTATCTATTATATATTCAAGATATTTAAATTCTTTAACACGTTTAATTATCATATTATTTATTTGTAAATCTTCTGAATTTCGTCCGATAATACATAATAGTAAAATAATATGATCTTTGTTGGAAACATTTGCGTTCATTATATACAACTGACTAATGTTAACAGTGTGAGCAATGTTTATTAATTGAAATTACAGGCGGCTATGGCACCAATCAGTTATAAAATGGCGGTAATTTGTATTTATTATTTTATATTGTTTCAAATAAAGTTCAGTTCATTCAAATACAGTGATTTGTTTCGTATAACGTATATTAACACTACGTTTTGGATATTTTTTGTATATACATTGTACGTAGTATACATAAAGGGCAGTGGTTTTACGTCCCACACGTGGTTTGTAATATGTAATATTACAATATAGTTATTTTATTACAGTATAGTAATTTAGATTGGCAACCCCGAAATGTAGGAAGTTGAACTTTCAATCATGGTCGCTGTTGCTGTAAGTACGACAAAACGCACTATTGCGCAAAAATATAATTACCACATACGTTGTTTCTAGAATAATCTGACTCTCGAAGCTTCGAATCCAGAGAAGTCGAGACTATTCCGTCGCATATTTAAGAAGGCGCGAGGGTGTGACCGGTCAGTTGTGTCCGAATAGTGTATCAGTGAAGCGGTCTGAAGAGCGAAGATACGAAGGTGTTCTAAGTGAAATCATCAACGAGCGTGAAGAAGTAATTTGTAAAATAACCGTGTCGTTTGGCAGAAAAGTATTTGTGTATGTACAAGACAATGTTGTGAAATAAATATAAGAAAAATGGAAATTGTGTGTAAATATGTGTGAAGTAATATAGAATAAATTCCACTAAGCATCCACGCCAGCGCCATCAGGGATAGTACGTTATGCACGGAGACCATGCCAGTAGTAATTAAGAGACGAGTTTGTTTATGACACGAGCGACTTAATTAACATCATTACAGTCAAGTTTCACATGGCTATTTATGTTCCACTTTAAAGTATTTGTTGATATTCCACTCTTACCTGAATGAGCAGTGGATGTGACCTTACGTTGTGCAACAGATAGTAGCGTTGTTAGATATGCGCAAACGCAAAATTATCCATTGTTTTCCCAGAAACATTTTTTTTTCCAAATGCCCCAGGTTTGTCTTTCGACATTCCTGGTTCCTCTCCTGGCATGGCGTACTTGTAACCCACTTCTGAGGTTGGGGCGCCTGGAAGGTGGGGTTACGTTGCCCCGATGATATGATAGGTGATGATGATAATGGTGCGCCAGGAGAGTCCCTAATCCTAAGCATTAACCTATGATGTCACGCAGCGGGCCCGGGTTCGATCCCCGATCGGGGCAGTTTTTCTGGGTGAGGTTTTTATCGGGGTTTTTCCTCACCTGTAAG
Source organism: Diploptera punctata (assembly GCA_030220185.1). Classification (NCBI taxonomy): domain Eukaryota; kingdom Metazoa; phylum Arthropoda; class Insecta; order Blattodea; family Blaberidae; genus Diploptera; species Diploptera punctata. The sequence goes on along the minus strand of JASPKZ010000031.1, from coordinate 889,943 downwards.
ACAAATGTCAGGAAAACTTTAAGGCCCAAACGGTCCCCGAAATCATATGGCCATCATCCTTATCATTATCATCCTTACCATTATCATTACCATCATCATCATCCTTCACCTGTGTGGAAAGCAACGGGAAGCAACCACGCCTACACAATTCCCTAGTAAAGCTGCAAGCATAGCATGCAAATGCTATGATTGCAGTGAAGGACCTGCCTTCGGGCAGAATTACTATGGATGGATAGATGGAATCTAAGATGAATATGAATGATGATGATTGCGATGGCCATATGATTTCGGGGACCGTTTGGGCCTTAAAGTTTTCCTGACATTTGTCTTACAGGTGAGGAAAAACCCCGATAAAAACCTCACCCAGAAAAACTGTCCCGACCGGGGATCGAACCCGAGCCCGCTGCGTGACAAGGCAGCAATTATTGATGACTATTTAACTCATGTCGCAAATGGTAGTCAATGACCAATCACGTTTCAATTAATTCTGTTTTACACCAATAACAGTCGTGTTTCACCTCGCTCTTTATCGATTTCTCTTTATCAGCTCCTGCTTTTGTGATAAAGAAAGCCCCTCCTTTTTAATATTCTGAACAGGTTAGACTATTATTTTTCTCCAACAAATACATTGAATATAGCAAATAATGAATAGATTCAGTGATTTTACTGAGTTGTTTATTCAAAATATAAATGATTAACCTATAATGTTGATTATAATAGTTTGATGTGTTTAATTATTTCTCCACTAGAGTGTATTCTTACAATATTGCGATCCTATTTGGAAATAAATAATATGATCGAGTTGCAGTGAATATACATAACCTCACATTTCTAATTTGTTTTCAAACATCGCCGTTTACATTAACTATATAAATATTTTAAAACACCGGTAACTATATTCAAATAATTATTTTTTAGTAAAGAGTTTAATTTTATTCGTTAAATAGTCCTAACAAATGCCACTCTTGATGTCCAAATTCTCTAGATAAATACTCCTCACTTCGTGAGTCGTGAATTTATCGATAATTTGGAAATCACTCGTGGCATTACTTATGAAGATGTTACGCGCATATGCCACCGCTGTGCTGTGGTCTCGAGGTAGCGTGCTGCCTTATCACGCAGCGGGCCCGGGTTCGATTCCCGGTCGGGACAGATTCCTGGGTGAGGTTTTTTCGGGATTTTTCCTCACCTGTAAGACAAATGTCAGGAATCTTAGGGCCCAACGGTCTCCGAAAATCATCTGGCCGTCATCATCATCCCTATCATTATCATCTTCATCCTTCACCGTGTGGAAAGCAACGGGAAGCTACCACACCTATAATTCTCTAGTAAAGCTGCAATGCATAGCATGAAAATGCTATGATTGCAGTGAAAGACCTGCCCTCGGGCAGAATTACTATGGATGTATATATAGTGCTCTGCTCAAGGGTAGGTCTTTCACTGTAACCATAACATTGATGCTATGCTTTGCAGCTTTACTAGGGAATTATAGGTGTGGTAGCGTCCCGTTGCTTTCCACACCGGTCAATGGTGGTGATAATAATGATGACCGGATGATTTTCGGGGACCGTTGGTCCCTAAGCTTCCTGACATTTGTATATAGGCCTATAGAAGCGAATTTCGAAGGAATGAAGCTATAGAGGTTATTCACATTAAAATATTTAAAAACAAGTACAGATCTTAACACATCCTATCGAATAGACTCCGAAAATAACCATGACAATATATCATCATTATCATAGTACATTCACGCATTTAGGTCATTTGTTGACCTGTTTCGGCTTCAAGAGAAACACCATCCAAAAGTCTTTTGAGTGGACGTCCTGGTCTTCTTCTTCCTGCAGGTTGATATCAACATTTGTTTGGGTATTCTGTGATCTTCCATTCGATGAACATATTGCATCCATCTTGACTTATAATCAGAAATTTTGTTTTCTAAAGATTCCATGTGCAATTCTTCCAAGATGTCTTCATTTTTTTTTGTGATCTAGTAGTGTGTATCCTGCAGTCCTCCGAAGATATCTCATTTCAGCAGATCTAAGTCTCTGTATATCCTTCTATGACAAAATATATTATATATATATATATATATATATATATATATATATATATATATATATATATATCCGTTAACGCTCTAGCGGCCGCAAGTTTTGTTTCAACGAAACCAAATTTGGCATATAGCAATTAATTAGAAAAGTAAGGTCAAGTACGTTAACCAGCAAAATTGGACCATTAAGTGTAGGAGTTCACCGGAAAGGAAAACTTGCTGTCACAATTTTCGATGTTTCAAAACGAAACTCGGTATATGGTACTGAAATAAAACGAGGAAGGTATTTTCAAAAAAATGAGCTAAATCCGACATTAGAATTGAGAATTTACCCGAAACCCGAAATTAGAAATTAAGTCTAGCAACCGCCTTGTTTGGTTCGTCGCAATATATACCATAGAAATAAATTAACCCTTAAATTGGCAATTTGTCGTGTAAGATACATTCGTTTATCTTTTTAATAATGTAAGGGAAATTTGAATCGGGAGATATAATTTAAATTGATGTCAAATTATACAATACGTAGAGGGGTGATAACAAGAGATGGAACAATTTCTTCGTAAACACGATATCAGCGTATGGTTGATGCAACCATTGTACATGACCTCACAGAGAAGGGGGTTAAAGTAGTTTTCTGTACCGTCTGGTTACAGAAACATTGCTGAACTGTGTTGTAATCGCTTAACATTAGTTATATTTAATTCCAAATGTTCCGAACAATCAGTGCGCACTTTTTGTATTCCACTGAAGTATACTTTGTAAGCTGCTCTTGTTTACATCTGACCCCCGTTCAGAGAGACCTCTACTGTATGTTTGAAGCTTTGTAAATCTCGCTTAATTTGAAGGAAAGGTTTCATAATAATAATAATAATAATAATAATAATAATAATAATAATAATAATAATAATAATAATAATAATAATAATAATAATAATAATAATAATAATAATAATAATAATAATAATAATAATAATAATAATAATAATAATAATAATAATACGTTATGATTACACATGGTTTGTTTTCACTGTACTCCAACACTTGTAAATAAGCTGGCTTCATAAATTGAGTTTCTCCAGTTTAACAAAATAAATATATGTTCCGTAAACCAGCAAAATGAGACCTAAATTCGATTTTTTCAGAGGAATTAGCATAATTTACATATTTCTGCGTGACGAACTTTAGAACGGGAAAGTGTTTAGTATATGTGATGTGTGTTTGCAGGAGACCGCTGGCTGGTGTCATGTCTTGGTGTACTCTACCTGAGCAAAGGTCTGTTCTACAGAGTAGTGCCTGCAGACCAGACATTCTCTGCACCAGAACAGTACGCCGGTGTATTCCGCTTCAGGTTGTGGTGGTGCGGGGAATGGGTTGAAGTCCTGGTGGACGACCGGCTGCCCACTGTCCACGGCCGACTCGCCTTCCTACAAGCCCACAACTCGGATCAGTACTGGCCAGGACTTCTGGAAAAAGCATACGCAAAGTAAGTCATGCAATACAATAGTTACATATTAGACGCAAATCACGATGTTGGACCAAAAGAATTGAACAGACAGGCGAATGGAGAAAACCACATAATGTGAACTACATGCTCTTTAGAGTAAACCAGATTTAATAATAATAGTAAAATCCGTACATGTGGTCAGGACATTTGGCAAAAATGGGCAATGGAAAAAATACATGTACTCATTTTGCAAGCTGTCTCGATGGACACGTGACTAGCACGCGCGCGGCTGTTCCGACTGGCATCCCAGGTTCGAATCCTGGCAGTTCCGGAGGGATATTGGTAATGGGCCACACCAGGATTTTGCGGGTTTTTGAGGCGGGCAGTTCCCCCGTTTTCCGAATTTCATCCCACCAACACTCTCCACTCCTTTTTCCTCCCTCTTCATCTTCATTCATTCATTTCATATCACTCTTCGCCTTATCTTAGATTAAGTGAAAATAGTGTGATTTAGCACACCGCAATTGTTTAAATTATCTGATTATCTATTTCTTCGAGATACTAAAAGAAACAAAAATCACTCATCTGCTCAATGAGAACTCACCCAGTGACGTCAAGCCGCTCTACAAAATTCTCACGAACCCAATACCGATTTACAAGCTAAAGATGAAGCATATGCTTGGAAAGTACTCCACACCTCACATCCAAAGTTGAGGAAGACTGAGATCTCAGATATTCTATTTTTTTTATTATATTTTATTATATTTTTTATATTATAAATATTACATTGTAACCTCAACGGTGTTTCGTCATGAATTTTAAAAGTATAGAAATTAATCAAATCCAACATTCCGGCTAATTTAATTAAACTTATAGCTAAATTCCTAACCTGCAAATGTATGTGTCAGTTAGTGGGTATAATTCTGACTGTAAGCTCCTCCTGGCGGGATTTCTCCAGGGTGCAGTCCTCTAACTCGTACTGTACACTCTCTATTTGTCTGGTTTTCCTACTTTCACATAGTATCCTTCACTCATGATACCTGGCATATTTCTGCCTACTTGCCCGCTGCATCCCTATAACCCAGTCGACCTTAAACTCCATTCATTCCTGGCTTCTTCTGTGAAATATAAAACTCAATATAAATAATACAAAAGCTGTACCGTTCACCAAATCCTGCAGACGAACTCTTGTACAACTCAACTTGGGAGCTGAGATATCAGTCAAATATTTTGGAAACAATTTAGATTCCAAGCTTCAAAATTAATTTTCGACTCATGAGTATAATGCTGCTATTGCATTACCATATCCATTTTTCAAAGTCGCCTACACTGACAACTAGGATCAAGCTATAAAGCTGTTATCAACAGCATGTTGTTGAATGGCTGTGAAGCCTGGAGTATCCTTGCCACAAAAAGGAAGTTATAAAGCTGTTATCAGCAGCATGTTGTTGAATGGCTATGAAGCCTGGAGTATCCTCGCCACAAAAAGGAAGTTATAAAGCTGTGATTAGCAGCATGTTGTTGAATGGCTGTGAAGCCTGGAGTATCCTTGCCACAAAAAGGAAGTTATAAAGCTGTGATTAGCAGCATGTTGTTGAATGGCTGTGAAGCCTGGAGTATCCTTTCCACAGAAAGGAAGTTATAAAGCTGTGATTAGCAGCATGTTGTTGAATGGCTGTGAAGCCTGGAGTATCCTTGCCACAAAAAGGAAGTTATAAAGCTGTGATTAGCAGCATGTTGTTGAATGGCTGTGAAGCCTGGAGTATCCTTGCCACAAAAAGGAAGTTATAAAGCTGTTATCAGCAGCATGTTGTTGAATGGCTATGAAGCCTGGAGTATCCTCGCCACAAAAAGGAAGTTATAAAGCTGTGATTAGCAGCATGTTGTTGAATGGCTGTGAAGCCTGGAGTATCCTTGCCACAAAAAGGAAGTTATAAAGCTGTTATCAGCAGCATGTTGTTGAATGGCTATGAAGCCTGGAGTATCCTCGCCACAAAAAGGAAGTTATAAAGCTGTGATTAGCAGCATGTTGTTGAATGGCTGTGAAGCCTGGAGTATCCTTGCCACAAAAAGGAAGTTATAAAGCTGTGATTAGCAGCATGTTGTTGAATGGCTGTGAAGCCTGGAGTATCCTTTCCACAGAAAGGAAGTTATAAAGCTGTGATTAGCAGCATGTTGTTGAATGGCTGTGAAGCCTGGAGTATCCTTGCCACAAAAAGGAAGTTATAAAGCTGTGATCAGCAACATGTTGTTGAATGGCTGTGAAGCCTGGAATATCCTTTCCACAGAAAGGAAGTTATAAAGCTGTGATTAGCAGCATGTTGTTGAATGGCTGTGAAGCCTGGAGTATCCTTGCCACAGAAAGGAAGTTATAAAGCTGTGATCAGCAGCATGTTGTTGAATGGCTGTGAAGCCTGGAGTATCCTCGCCACAAAAAGGAAGTAATAAAGATGTGATCAGCAGCATGTTGTTGAATGGCTGTGAAGCCTGGAGTATCCTTGCCACAAAAAGGAAGTTATAAAGCTGTGATTAGCAGCATGTTGTTGAATGGCTGTGAAGCCTGGAGTATCCTTTCCACAGAAAGGAAGTTATAAAGCTGTGATTAGCAGCATGTTGTTGAATGGCTGTGAAGCCTGGAGTATCCTTGCCACAGAAAGGAAGTTATAAAGCTGTGATCAGCAGCATGTTGTTGAATGGCTGTGAAGCCTGGAGTATCCTCGCCACAAAAAGGAAGTAATAAAGATGTGATCAGCAGCATGTTGTTGAATGGCTGTGAAGCCTGGAGTATCCTTGCCACAAAAAGGAAGTTATAAAGCTGTGATTAGCAGCATGTTGTTGAATGGCTGTGAAGCCTGGAGTATCCTTGCCACAAAAAGGAAGTTATAAAGCTGTTATCAGCAGCATGTTGTTGAATGGCTATGAAGCCTGGAGTATCCTCGCCACAAAAAGGAAGTTATAAAGCTGTGATTAGCAGCATGTTGTTGAATGGCTGTGAAGCCTGGAGTATCCTTGCCACAAAAAGGAAGTTAAAAAGCTGTGATTAGCAGCATGTTGTTGAATGGCTGTGAAGCCTGGAGTATCCTTTCCACAGAAAGGAAGTTATAAAGCTGTGATTAGCAGCATGTTGTTGAATGGCTGTGAAGCCTGGAGTATCCTTGCCACAGAAAGGAAGTTATAAAGCTGTGATCAGCAGCATGTTGTTGAATGGCTGTGAAGCCTGGAGTATCCTCGCCACAAAAAGGAAGTAATAAAGATGTGATCAGCAGCATGTTGTTGAATGGCTGTGAAGCCTGGAGTATCCTTGCCACAAAAAGGAAGTTATAAAGCTGTGATTAGCAGCATGTTGTTGAATGGCTGTGAAGCCTGGAGTATCCTTTCCACAGAAAGGAAGTTATAAAGCTGTGATTAGCAGCATGTTGTTGAATGGCTGTGAAGCCTGGAGTATCCTTGCCACAGAAAGGAAGTTATAAAGCTGTGATCAGCAGCATGTTGTTGAATGGCTGTGAAGCCTGGAGTATCCTCGCCACAAAAAGGAAGTTATAAAGCTGTGATTAGCAGCATGTTGTTGAATGGCTGTGAAGCCTGGAGTATCCTTGCCACAAAAAGGAAGTTATAAAGCTGTGATTAGCAGCATGTTGTTGAATGGCTGTGAAGCCTGGAGTATCCTTGCCACAAAAAGGAAGTTCACATTATACGGAATAAATGTCTCAAAATTATATTTTCGTCCCAGCTATACAGAGCTGCACAACCTAGCACACATTGCGTATATTGCCACCACAATTGACCATAATGTCACTACATTTCATCGTTAATTATTCAAACCCAATATAGGACATATGATACAGGAACATGCTGTTCACCGAAACATATTTCCCGGACTGCACCAATGATGGATCCAAAACTATGAAATGAGTACTGTGCTACAGCTAGAGTGAGGTGTGACTCATTCCACGCGGCCTCTCTGCTCGCTCTAGAGATGAAACATCTCTAATCCACATCGACTTCCGGCTGAACCACCTACGCTGTTACGTATTCCAGGAATAAGTGACTAAATCCATCTCTATAGTTACTAAGGGAGCAGGGAGCAGCTCCTGCTTCCAGATGCTGAGCGATGCTTAATCACTGCAATTACCATATATGTATAGATGCACCGTCGTATCTCATTCATATCACGTACGTTGTTCTCACTTTAGACTTTGGAACGTTACACTTCCGACTCATCCTGTGGACCTCTCTCGTTGCTATCCCTGGTCCTCTGCATCAATTGTGGAGTGATCACGGGCCGTTCATTGCAATGCTCATCACATACAGATTCAGTACATCTGAATTTGTTTACAATCTGCTGCAGGTGATTTTCTCTGAAATACCCACTGCGGTTAGGCATAGATTTTTCATAAGTATTGCCACGAGTGATTTCCAAATTTGGAAATTAAGAGTGGCATTTGTTAGGACTATTTAACGAATAAAATTAAGCTGTTTACTCACAAATCATTATTTAACTATAGATATTTTAAAATATTTATATATTTAATGTAAACGGCGATGTTTGAAAACAAATGAGAAACGATTGGTACGGTTCATTTCCTTCCTTTGTTCATCACTGCAACCATATCATAATATTATTTATTGCTAAAGGATCGCAATAGTGTAAGAATACACCCTAGTGGAGAAATTTATAACCAATGTTATAGGTATTAATTAATTTGATGTCTTATGATGTAAATATGTCAATTATATTTTTCTGCAACGTCATTTCCTGGAAAATACGGTAATTCGTTTAAGAAAGTGCAAACAGTGTTTTATTTTTTTCGTGGTCTATTCAATTGTTACAAATGATTTTATATTATCTATCGCATGCGTTTCCTGCTGTCTGTACTCTGAATCTTACACAATATCTATGGCTAGAGTATGGAACTCACTTCCCAGTCATGTCAGGGACTGTCAGTCGCTATCATTATTTAAATCCAAATTAACTGATATCTTAAGTTCGACACAATGAAAACATTAACTACATAACAACTATATAGAGCATTCTATTAATAATCATGTAGGAAGCTACTTACTTTATTTTATATCATTTTAATTTTATTATATTCTATGTTTTTGTTAGCATTAGCTAGTATTAGATCCATCATCATTGTATTTTGTTTAGTCTGTATTTTAATATCTTAAAATTGTAATATGTACGTAATTTTTGTATAATTTTACTATTCGCTGGTTGAGTGGAAGAGAAGGCCTTATGGCCTTAACTCTGCCAGCTAAAATAAATCATTATTATTATTATTATTATTATTATTCATGCACTATATATACAATCTGGTAGCCGCAGTTCTTGGAGGGTCAGTCACTGCAAAATAATGCTATGACCTATTCAGAATGTTAAAAAGGAGGTGCTTTCTTTATTATGATAAACTTTAGTTGGTAAATTTTAGGCGAAACTTGTGATTGGTTGTAAATAAAAAATCATTGGGGCATGAGTTAAATAGTCCATCTAAACAACACTTCACCACTATGATTCGTAAACATTTGGACCTATATCAGAAAATAAGTACACTTACTATTTCTATGAAATGTGTAGATGCTTTATGGGTACCGTGTTTATTCCGTAAACTAGCAAATCAGGTCATAAATTTGACTTGCTGAGGAATTTCTGCGTGACGATCTTTATTAATGTATTTCTTGGAAAAAATTGTTTAAATTTTGAGCAGAGAGTTATCAGCCGGTAATTAACACACTAGAAGTGTAATTACTTGCACCAAGCTGTGAGAATGTGTGAAACATAATAACAAGGGGAGGAGCCCAAACCCGTTACACTTGTCGGAATGCGTGTAAACAGAGGACGTATATGGAACACTGGGCGAGGTAAAAGCGCGTAATGTATACGCATTAATGCGTGCCGATACTTAGCCTGGTTTTGAAACATTTCTCTGTAATTAAGTCCGGCCACAGACGAGATATCCATGACAGGAATTAGGCTTTCTACTTGTTACGCAGTGGACCCCGCGCCAACACAAGTTTCATTATAATAAATTCATAATCGTTATTTTAGCGAATTCTGAAAGATTGAAGCATATTCTGCTTTTTCTCATGTAAATACTTTTATTTTTTCACAGATATTCGAAGACCCTATTTAGTAGACACCAAAAATGACGAATATATATATATATATATATATATATATATATATATATATATATATATATATATATCATAATCACTCCAGGGATTAGGCACTTGCCCGTTCCGACTTCATAATGCATCAGCCCAACGTCTTCTAGGTCTTCCAACATCACGTCTTCCTCTTGCTTGGTAATTTTTTGCTAACCATGGATATCTCTCCTTACTCATTCCATCCACATGATCAATCCATTTCTGTCTGTAATTCGTGACCTTATCCAATAAAGGCTGTACTTTCAATTCTTCTCTTATATCCTCATTTCTTGTTCTATCAAGTCTTGTACATTCTTTTACTTGTCTTAGGAACCTCATCTCCGCCGTCTGTATTCTATCCTTCTGTTTTTTCATTGGAGCCCAAGTTTCACATCCATACAATATTGTGGGAACCGCAATAACATTATACATTTTTATCTTGGTTTCTTTTCTAATTTTATTTTTGAATGTTCTCTGTATTGTTCCACACACCGTCTGAAATTTATTTATTTTGGAGTCAATATATATATATATATATATATATATATATATATATGGGGTTTAATGTATCATACTGCCAAAGAATATATATATATATATATATGGGGTTTAATGTATCATACAGCCAAAGAATATATAAATATAAAAATACAGACATTTCAAAGAATGCGTGGAACAATAAGAAGAACTCTAAAGAATAAAAAAAAGATACTCAACTGAAATTTTATAAAGTTATGGCCGTTCCTACTATTATGTGTCAGTGAAAATTGGACTTTGACTCGTACAGATAGGAGAAACATAGAGACAGCGGAGATGCGATTTTTAAGGCATAAAGCCGGCTACACTCTTATGGACCAGAAAAGAAGTTCAGACATAAGAGATCAATTAAATATTTTTAAATTGACGGATAAAATTGACAAACAAAGACAAAATTGGTACGAACATCTACTTAGAATTCCAGATGATAGACTTCCTAAAATGATTTTAAACTACAGACCTACAGGATATAGAAGTCAAAGAAGACAATTTGCTAGATGGAGAGACCAAATCTCTTAAAGTTGGAACTGACCAGAGGGCCTAAGCCTTGGTGTTGATGATGATAATGATGAAAAGTAGTTGAGAAAGTATTTAGGAAAAATTTTGGAGCAAAGAGAGATGAACAGATAGGTGAAAGGAGATGTCTATATAACAGGAAGCGACATGATCCTTATAGGAAATAAGATGTAGGTCTAATAACAACAATTAAGTCTAGTAGACGGCGATGGACAGGACATATGACACGAATGAGTAATAATAGAGGGCATAAAAAATTCATGTAGGAAGACCAGAGGGAAAACACATAGTAGTTTGCCCAATAATGAGATGGGAGAATAACATTAGTCATGATTTGAAGGAGGTAAATTATACAGAAAACATTAGTTCAGGTTAGGAATGCATGGAGATGTTACGTCGGTGGACCACAGTACCAGTGAGTTATATATGTGATCGGCCACAAGTCTTGTGCTTGGAGTTTCATGAGGCCCGGGTCCTATTTCCGGTCAGACTACAACAATTTTTCTTAAATGAAATTATTGCTGTTTTCACCAATGGTATAGGTCTTAGTTCAGTTTAAGTTTAAGCACTCTCCGGTATTTCATTACAATTTATCACCCATTCTATCATCTTTATACTGAATAAAAATAAATCTAATAATTATTAATCTCTATCCTCAGAAGTGGGTTACAATAAATTACGGGAATAACAGGAGAAAAACTGGAATATATATATATATATTTCCATCCATAGTAATTCTGTCCGAGGGCATGTCTTTCACAGCAATCATAGCATTTTCATGCTATGCTTTGCAGCTTTATTAGGGAATTGTAAGTGTGGTAGCTTTCCGTTGCTTTCCACACCGGTGAAGGATGATGATGATGATAATGATAAGGATGATGATGATGATGATGGTCATATGATTTCGGGGACCGTTTGGGCCTTAAAGTTTTCCTGACATGTCTTACAGGTGAGGAAAACCCCGATAATAACCTCACCCAGAAAAATTATCCCGACAGGGGATCGAACCCGGGCCCGCTGCGTGCGTGACAAGGCAGCACGCTACCTCGACACCACAGCGGTGGATATATATATATATATATATATATATATATGTTATAATTAAATGTTTAACATTGAGCAATGCAAGCTTAATATAATATAATATATATCATCATCATCATAGTACATTCACGAATTTAGGCCATTTGTTGACCTGTTTCGGCCTCAAGAGAAACACCATCCAGAAGTCTTTTGAGTGGACGTCCTGGTCTTCTTCTACCTGCAGGTTGATATCTTAACATTAGTTTGGGTATTCTGTGATCTTCCATTCGATGAACATGTTGTATCCATCTTGACTTATAATCAGAAATTTTGTTTTCTAAAGATTCCATGTGTAATTCTTCTAAGATGTCTTCATTTTTTTTGTGATCTAGTAGTGTGTATCCTGCAGTCCTCCGAAGATATCTCATTTCAGCAGATCTAAGTCTCTGTATATCCTTCTGTTTCAACGTCCATACTTCGCTACCATACAAAAGAGTTGGAAGAGCCAGTGTTTTATACACTTTCAGTCTTGAATGCTTTTGGACTAACTGTGGCTTGAAGATAGAATTTATTAACCCTAAAATTCTTAAAAATTTAGATATTTTTGCATTTACATCCTTTTCTACTTCATATGAGATATTGCATCCTAGATATGTAAAATTATTATAATATATATTGCACGACAGTGCGTTCTGTCGTATTTACAGCAACGGCGATCATGATTGAAATTTGAATTTTTTAGATTTCGCGGTTGCCAACCTATAAATAACTAAATAACTATACTGTAATATTACCAATTACCTACCTAGTGCGGGAAGTAAAACCACTGCCCTTTATGTATACTACGTACAATATATATATATATATATATATATATATATATATATATATATGCAAAAATATATCCAAAAGGTAATATTAATATACATTATATGAAACAAATCATTGAATTTTAAATGAAGTGAACTTTATTTGAAACAATATAGGCCTAAATCAATAAATTCATATTTGCCGCCATTTTATACCTGATTGGAGTCACGGCCTGCCGTAGTCTCAACTAAATTATTTTCGGCATATACCACACAAACATTGGCCTGACTGTTAACGTTAGTCAGTTGTTTATAAAGAATGCAAATATTTCCAACAAAGATGTTATTATTTTACTATTATTTATTAGTTTGAAAACACCATCGTGCAAAAAATAATGTACAACGCACGTTTGTGAAGTGTTTTACAGAATCTCGAAAATTAAAAACCTTGCTATCGCTCGGTTTTGAATAAGTTCCTCGCTTCTGTAAAAACTACTTCCCACCTCGCATTGTAATATACTATTACACAATTCTTCCGCGACAGAATTTTTTACATATTTTTTGTTGTTTTGGGATCTTCGTAGCGCATTTGGTTAGACTCTGCTCCTCATCCCGAGTTCGTGATAGACGAATCGGATTCAGGGAGGTTTTCCTCACCTGCCATACGCTTCGTGTAATTTATTGCATTTCATCTACGCCTCTGATTGTTCGACAGGCCTGTTCAACCAACATCCTCGTATATTACACCTCCAGTTATAAAATAAGCTTCATTTCATCTCATCCCTCTACTTGGCATTACGCCCGAAACAAATAGAAGGAATACTCACTGTTGTTGTTTTCATAGTAGTTTTATTTTTATACGATATCATGTCTTCAGCTTACACAACTTTCCTGACAGTTTAAGGTTTTCTTTTGCTGTTTCAATCAGTACTGCCATCACAAAATTAAATATAATTGTATAACTTTCCTTCCTTATATTTAGTTTAACCTCTCCCTTTGTATATATTTCTACATGTCCCACACTACTCGGGCACGTCCTAGCAGGATATAATTTTTTGCTCAGGGACACATACATAGCTTTTTTACCACACAATGACATGGAGAGCTTCCCTGGATGAGTGATAATCTCAATGCCAGAGCCATCTCCTAGACAACACGAACATTTAAGAACAAAATATAACATTCACTCACACATTCATACTAAACAAGGTGAATGTGATGGTCAAATGGTGTTGAGGGACTATTTGGGCCTTAAAGTTTACTGACATTTGTCTTTCAGGCGAGGAAATCCTCGAAAAAACCATACCCAGAAAACTTTTCCCGACCGGATAGAACCAGGGTCCGCTGCGTCTGAAGCGACTACGTTACCACTAGATCACAGCGGTCGACGAACTACTAACATCTAATAGTGAACAGTATTTTCAAAATATAGCTTTTAAATAATCTTATATATACAAATTAATGTTTGTTTGTATGTTTGTTTGTTTGTTCGTACTTTATGCGCGGCCATACCGTTGATCCGATTGTGATGGGTTTATTTTGCAAAATGTTCAGGGGATTCCCGGGATGAACATAGGCTATAAGAGAGTTGTGATACTCAACTCCTACACCCTTAAAATTGCCCTTTGTAGTGGAAAACGTGAAAAAAGTAGCTCTTTGGACGCTTAAATGGCTTACGCTGCCTAAACCATACGAAATACAGAAAATTAATGTACACAGAATTGAATATCTCAAAAAGCTCTACACAAAAGTCCGCGACAGCATATGTTTATCTCTTACGGATAACTCACAAAAACCATTTTTGTCTTTCGTTGTTACCAAGAGTCTCGCGCCGTAGCCGAGTGGTTAAGGCAAGAAGTCTTGGAGCAAAACTACTGGACTTACGCTGGTTCGAGTCTCTACGAGGGAAGAAATTGTTCTCATGTAACATCGGCCAGTGTGGGACCGGTGCACAGTGGGTCGGAAATGAAATCTAGCTGAAAAAAAAACTGTTTTGACTTACTCTCATCAATTTATCTTTTTTTTTTGTTCACTCTAATATAATTGTTATATGACGGTTCTTAACTTATCTGCAAAGGAGGGTACAATTCTAATGTTTATGACTATGTGACGTCATCATTCACACTTCTTGAGCCACAACAGAAGGCTGTAAGAGGTTTTCTTGCGAACTTATTTAATAATATCTAATTATGTCCTAATTGCTGAATTTTATGGTAAAAAAGTAACATATTTTTATCGTCCGCCCATGACATGAGAATTGAACGTTCGGGCAGGACAACGTCTGCCGGGTACGCTAGTTAATTATAATATTGTAGACTTTCATTTGGCTAAAAGTCCATTATTCACATAATGAGCTCATTAAATTGAATTACAAAAGGAAACAAAGTTTATTGTCGATTAAGTGGGGAAAAACAGACTAAATTACAAAATTTGTAAATCAGTAATGGAACCAATCTTGCTATATGGGAGAGAAAGTTGGCAATTTGACAGTGCCTATATTAACATATAGTTGCGAAAATTGGATTATTACTAAATGAGATAGAAATGAAATAGAAACAGCAGAAATGAAGTTTTTGCGACTGTTACTTGTTACACAATCATGTATACAACAACAAAGATATAAGAAATGTATTAAGAATATCTAATCTCATGAACAAAACTTAAATATCTAGAAGTAATTGGTTGAAACAGATTGAAAGAATGTTACCAAATAGTTCACACATTTTATTCAACTTGAAATGTCGAACTTTGCATAACGAGATGGAAGGACTCATTCTCTTGATATGGGAACAGATCAACGGACTAATTCCAGGAGCCAGAAGAAGAAGTTGTCCAGTAAGAAGCCAGGAAATATGTAATATAGCGGCAGCGCACTTCATTTGAAGTGTTTCGTAAGGATTTTTGTATAAGATAAGAAGGCATAAAATTCAAAATAAAATAATAAGATAAAATTTTAACAAAACATTTATTAAAACCTACAGAATTGACAGTTGCAGTGGGTTGTGCACTTGTTGAGGATGAAGACGGAAGGAAAGAAAACAAATAATGAAAACAAGAACTGAAGGAAGAAAGGCAGGGAAAATCGAAGAAAGAAAATGTAAATAATATTGAGGAAATAGTCCTATAAAAAAACACGAGTGCGTTATTTATTCTTCTTTATCTTCTTCTTTTCCATCTAGGCTTACCATAACAGCGTTGATGGTGAATAAAGGGAAGGTGCAAAATCAAATAGAGCTGGTGAAGTATGTAGTTATTGCTGATTGAAGGAGCATGAGTTTTTGTTTAATCATTTTGGTTGTGTTGCTGGAGTCAGTTCACAGCTGAATGATTCTTTTCCTGAATCTGCAGACCGTATCGCAGACTGTTGTTCCATCTTATAAAGAACTGCAACGTAAATAGTTTCAACTCTAGTAAACTTTATATAAATCATTCTTGGTAATTTACCGGAATATGCGGTTCTTTCTTCTCCTCAGGCTGTCATCAACTAGCTAATAATAATAATAATAATAATAATAATAATAATAATAATAATAATAATAATAATAATAATAATAATAATAATAATAATAATAATAATAATAATAATAATAATAATAATAATAATAATAATAATAACAATAAAAAAGAATAATAGAGACTATGAAAGTTATCGGCATATTAAATTCTATTTTATGGAGTACGCATATAACGAAGAGGACTAAATTATTAATATATTGTGAAGAGTATTTTATTATACGATGCGAAAACATAGACGTTGAAGCAAAAACACAATAATAAATTATTAGTCACAGAAGTGGACTTTTTAAGAAGATCGGCAAAAATATCAAAATTAGATAAAATAATACAATAAGAGAAATAATGAATGTAGAAAAGGATATTGCACAAGAGATTGAAGAAATCAAACTAAGATAGTATGGACATGTAATGAGAAGAAATATTGAAATGGATACCTCCTGAAAAAGGAAAACGTGATAGACTAAAGCCAACGTGGATAAAAGGAATTCAAGACAACATGAAGAAGAAAAATATGACAGAAGCAGACACGCAAGACCGGGAAGTGTGGAGAAAAAAACTTGTATATCTTGGTTAAGGATACCTGTGTAAATAACAGAAACAATCCTGAAAAAAAATATATAGGGCATATATATATATATATATATATATATATATAAACTCCTGGCGCGACAGGCCTACAAGGCCCTTAGCCTACCAGCCGGCTGCTGGCCTCACAGCCACATGTGTCAATCACAGAGGTAGATGATAATCAGCCAGTGTAGGGGTGACATGTGGTCAGCATGTCGAGTCCCCCAGCCGTTATAACTGGTTTTCTCAACCTGGAGCCGCTACTTATTGTAGCTATCCAAATGCATCACGATGCTGGGTGGGCACCGGTCCCATACTGGCCGAAATACCATGAGAAAATTTCTTCCCCATGGAGACTCGAACCAGCGCAAGTCCCGTAGCTCAGCCCCAAGGCTTCCTGCCTTAACCACTCGGCTACGGCGCGGGATATATATATATATATATATATGTGTGTGTGTGTGTGTGTGTGATTGATTGATTCACTTTAAATTCAAATGTGACATGTCACAGAAATCCGCTCCCTAATAAATAAGATATAAAATTACGTGTTTCTAATCACACTCACTCACTCACTGACTCTAGCTAACCCGGAATAACATGCCCGAGCAGACATACATCCCTATCCAGAGCTAATGTTTACCAATCGTTCTCTGTATAATTTATCTCCCTCAAATCATCGTTATTGTTATACTCCCACCTCATTATTGGCCTACCTACAGAATGTTTTCCTCCTGGTTTTCATACAAGGAGTTTTCATGCCCCAGTTCATTCCTTATTCGTGCCATCGCAATCTTTTGAGACTCAAACATTATTACATCTGATTTCTCATAAGAATCGTATAGCTCACTGCTATAAGACTTCTTCTGTCGTTTCTCTTTGGTCCAAACATTTTTGTAAGAACTTTATTCTCAAATATTCATAATGCTTTCTCCGCAAAGAAAGAGTTCATGTTTTGCATCCATGTAATATAACTGGAAGAATAAAGTTTTATATAATTTTAGTTTAACTTTTTTTAGAGAAGTTGGGATGACAGGAGTCCGTGTAATTTGTAATAGCATGCGATTCAAGAGTTGAGCCTATGTTAAAGAATTGTATTAAAACAAGTAATTTATTGTTAAAGAGGATGTGACATCCTATCACGTAGGGTTATGTCCAACTTTCTTCTGGCAGTTTCTCCTCTTTGCATACCAAAGTCCTACAATTTGGCACGTAATCATTTGTCTTAACTATTACATTTTAAGGTCAATCATCTGAACAGAATTGTAATTTGAAGGCAAGTCAATGGTATTCTCCATAGTTGTGATCTAGCGATCCCTAATCGAGATAAGATTCCTGGCTGATTTTTTGCGGTTTTTCCTCACTTGTAAAAGTCTCAAATAGTTCTGGAACACCATCACAATTATGCATATCATATTCACCTTGTTTAGTATGAATGCATGAGTGCCTTATCTTAAATATTAGTGTTGGTCCTGGCGTTGAGGTGATCACTCATCCAGGGAGACCGTCCTTGTGTGTATGTCATCTAGAGTTTAAAATACTCTCTCAACAGGTCATGTCACTATAAGGCCCGGGTGGAATGGGGCAAGTAACAGTAGCTACAAAGGGAAAGGATAAACTAAGGTGAAGAAAGAAATAAATAAATTTTATTTTGACTATTTAACTCATGCCCCAAATGACAGTCAATGACCAGTCACATTTCAATGAATTTTGATTTACAACCAATCACAGTATTTTTCACCTAGATTTTATCACTTTTATTGTATCGCTTTCATTGTATCAACTGGCTCCCAAATTGTATATATAGTTCACGAATGTAACCAGATTCTGCTTGCGAGATATAATAGAAAAACATTCGTAGCAATTGATTATACCATAAAAACCATTGTTTGCACTTTCTTAAACGTATTATTTCCAGGAATTAACGTTGCAGAAAAATATAATTGACATATTTACATATATGTAAATATATATATATATATATATATATATATATATATATAAATAAATGAATTAATAACCTTTTGAGTTATGGTATTTTTGAGGCTGGTTACATAACATTTTAAAGGTCCAAAAGTAATAATAATAATATTGATTTATGTACAACTCGATTTTAAACGGCTGTACGTTACATTTAATGTAAATAACTACTAATTTTCTGGGAAGTTATGCCACTGTCTTTTTTTTTTTACATTTCTGATGCATTTTCTTATATAATTACTATATATAACTAATTAACTCACTAAATTTATGGAAACCGGTGGTTCATGGCCACATGGACATATGCTCTCCATATATCCCTATTCCGAACAACTGTTTCCAGTCATTCCTGTTTGATTAATCTACGTCAATTGTTATTCCCACGTCTCTTTTTTGGCCTGCATGTTGTGCTTTGTTTCTGTTTCGAACTCAGACACTCTTTTTAGCGACTTTACTGCAATCTAACCAATACAACTAAACTAGCTTAAATGTTCAGGCAAACATCGAATCTCAATTAATAACATCTCTGATAAGTCCACCGCTGTGGTCTCGAGGTAGCATGCTGCCTTGTCACTCAGCGGGCCCGGGTTCGAACGCCGGTCGGGACAGTTTCCTGGGTGAGGTTTTTTATCGGGGTTTTTCCTCACCTGTAAGACAAATGCCAGGAAACTTTAAGGCCCAAACGGTCCCCAAAAATCATATGGCCATTGCAATCATCAATAATCTTAGATTAAGCTTAGGATTGGGAAATCTCCGACTCTCCTGGCGCACCCAATCATCATAATCACCCAACGTATCATCTGGGCAATGTAACCCCGCCTTCCAGGCGCCCCAATCTTAGAAGTGGGTTCCAATTGCGCCAATTCCAGGAGAAAAGACCAGAAATGTCCAAAAAGGACAATCTGCTGCATTAAAAAAACATGTCTGATAATTTGATCTGCGTGCAAACACTATTACGTAGGAGACTGATACCAACCGCAGTGAAACATTAGCACCGCCATGTGGTACCTTCCCCCCTAATGCTATGGTTTATCTACGACGCAAAGCGCCAGCGCAAAAATTGCTCCCCATATATTTAAATGGATGTGGTTTATCTACAACGCAAATTGCTGGCGCGAAAAATTTTGCGCTGACATGTCGCGTCGTGTGTTTAAATCTCTTGAATCCAGGACGCAATTTGCCAGCGCAAACAAAGAATATAGAAGATATTACCCGTACTCATTGGTGTAATTGCTAAAAACAATATCGGAAATACAGTGCTTGTTTTATAACTTTCCAATTTTAACGACGAAAGTTAGATAGTTTTGTTGTAAATCATCGAGTTCTATATATGTTCTATACAATATGAGCATGAAGGAGTACAGAGATGTACAGAAAAAAGAGTTATTGTGGCTTGAACTTAGTCAAGAGATAAATAAAAGCTGTAAATATTGTATCTTGGGGATATTATGGATGTATACAAATTTCGTCTTCTATTAAATTCAAAACCTGATAAAACTGCTCAGGCGAAAATCTGAAGTATTCTAAAATTTGGCATTTTCGCCAACCATATGTTTATTTACGAACTAAAGAATAATTTATTCTATAATTTTCCATACAACATTCATATGATGCTGTTGCTCTAGGTACTTTTTCTGTCTTTACTAATATTTCGTACTATTTTAACGTTTTGCAACGATACTTAAAACCTTTTTAATAAAGAATTTTAATATGCTTATCTATGTACACAAATTATGACTTTTCCTCTCAAATTATTTTCAAAGTTCTTTATTAGAATTGAAGTTGGCATACGTTAACGCTTATAAAATTAAATCCACCAGATGGCAGGACATATGTGTGAATGACCAACATTTACATTTAATTCCAAACCATATTTTAAGAAATGAATGTTCAATCACTTCATTTTGTTAGGTTCCGATGGGTCAATTTAGTGTATATCAGATTAGTTTATAGTTTACTAAATAGTATGTAAGTAATTTATTTCATTGGGTTATGCAGGGACAGGTTTGCATACATTAATTTTTGTAAACACATTTGGAAATTTATTATGAACGTTGGTCATTTTGATTTCCCATATATGTGGTGCCATCTGGCGACAATTCCATAAACATAAGCGCTGTACCGTATGCGCTCCATGCGAAACCAGTATCACACCGAGCGTAACGCGAGATTGCGTCACGTCGGGCGCGACACGCTGTATAATAAACCGTAGCATAAGGCAACTGTCAACCATCGAATGCCAAAACCTACTTTGAAATATCTCCCAGAGAAGCGTTGTGGTGTACCAAGGCCGTGACAAAGAAAATCTACCTTTTTAACTTGCAAGGCACTAAAATCCAGCGCCAAATATTTCAATTAAACTGTAAGGGAGTATTACAACTCCCGAATTGGTAGATTGGATAGCCCTCACTACCTGCCTCACTCCACTTCGCTGTAAGTCATGCAGTGAGTTCATCTGCAATGACATCCCATTGCTGTATTCCGCTTTTGATTTCTGTGCCTTGCAGTTAAAAACGGCAAATACGAGTACATTTTTTGGACAGGGCCTTAGTAAATCACAACGCTTTTCTTGGAGAAATTTCAAGGTAGGTTCAGCATGTCAGTTTTCAAGTTCTTTAGAAGATGTCAAGAGATCCAGTTGACCCAGGGCTTTAATATTTATACATGTGATAATTTATAGATGTGAACGTATCTTTATCTACAATTGTGTAACAGCCCATTGTTGGGCCTTATCATCTCTTTTCTTGGCAGTTACTAGACCAAGTGAATTTAGTTTCCCTTATTTCCCTAAGGATGGTATGAATGGTATGCGGTCATAATACCGGCCCAATGAGATATATAGTAGGCAACTAAGATATCACCAGAATGAAGAAGGTCGGGAAATTTTCCTTAGAAGTCTCCTTATTCAGGCTTAAGGATCTTTTACGAGCCTCAAAATGTTCAGCTCGGGACCCACGGCTTAAAGTCCCTCCCGGAGGATTTGCTCCTTGGACTTTTCCATCCTAAAAAATCCATCGAGCCTCACTGGGTTTGAACTCGCACCCCTCGGGACTAGAGACAAGTTCATCGCGGCCATATAAAACAAAAATCAACATTTTTTAAATTGTCCTATTTTTTACGATAATTACACACACACACACACACACGAACACATTTTTAGTTTAACATTTTAAGAGGAGTCGGGATGACAAAAGTCCCTGTGCTGCATAGAAGAGCAATCGCTATGTTAAGAGGAGTCGGGATGACAAAAGTCCCTGTGCTGCATAGAAGAGCAATCGCTATGTTAAGAGGAGTCGGGATGACAAAAGTCCCTGTGCTGCATAGAAGAGCAATCGCTATGTTAAGAGGAGTCGGGATGACAAAAGTCCCTGTGCTGCATAGAAGAGCAATCGCTATGTTAAGAGGAGTCGGGATGACAAAAGTCCCTGTGCTGCATAGAAGAGCAATCGCTATGTTAAGAGGAGTCGGGATGACAAAAGTCCCTGTGCTGCATAGAAGAGCAATCGCTATGTTAAGAGGAGTCGGGATGACAAAAGTCCCTGTGCTGCATAGAAGAGCAATCGCTATGTTAAGAGGAGTCGGGATGACAAAAGTCCCTGTGCTGCATAGAAGAGCAATCGCTATGTTAAGAGGAGTCGGGATGACAAAAGTCCCTGTGCTGCATAGAAGAGCAATCGCTATGTTAAGAGGAGTCGGGATGACAAAAGTCCCTGTGCTGCATAGAAGAGCAATCGCTATGTTAAGAGGAGTCGGGATGACAAAAGTCCCTGTGCTGCATAGAAGAGCAATCGCTATGTTAAGAGGAGTCGGGATGACAAAAGTCCCTGTGCTGCATAGAAGAGCAATCGCTATGTTAAGAGGAGTCGGGATGACAAAAGTCCCTGTGCTGCATAGAAGAGCAATCGCTATGTTAAGAGGAGTCGGGATGACAAAAGTCCCTGTGCTGCATAGAAGAGCAATCGCTATGTTAAGAGGAGTCGGGATGACAAAAGTCCCTGTGCTGCATAGAAGAGCAATCGCTATGTTAAGAGGAGTCGGGATGACAAAAGTCCCTGTGCTGCATAGAAGAGCAATCGCTATGTTAAGAGGAGTCGGGATGACAAAAGTCCCTGTGCTGCATAGAAGAGCAATCGCTATGTTAAGAGGAGTCGGGATGACAAAAGTCCCTGTGCTGCATAGAAGAGCAATCGCTATGTTAAGAGGAGTCGGGATGACAAAAGTCCCTGTGCTGCATAGAAGAGCAATCGCTATGTTAAGAGGAGTCGGGATGACAAAAGTCCCTGTGCTGCATAGAAGAGCAATCGCTATGTTAAGAGGAGTCGGGATGACAAAAGTCCCTGTGCTGCATAGAAGAGCAATCGCTATGTTAAGAGGAGTCGGGATGACAAAAGTCCCTGTGCTGCATAGAAGAGCAATCGCTATGTTAAGAGGAGTCGGGATGACAAAAGTCCCTGTGCTGCATAGAAGAGCAATCGCTATGTTAAGAGGAGTCGGGATGACAAAAGTCCCTGTGCTGCATAGAAGAGCAATCGCTATGTTAAGAGGAGTCGGGATGACAAAAGTCCCTGTGCTGCATAGAAGAGCAATCGCTATGTTAAGAGGAGTCGGGATGACAAAAGTCCCTGTGCTGCATAGAAGAGCAATCGCTATGTTAAGAGGAGTCGGGATGACAAAAGTCCCTGTGCTGCATAGAAGAGCAATCGCTATGTTAAGAGGAGTCGGGATGACAAAAGTCCCTGTGCTGCATAGAAGAGCAATCGCTATGTTAAGAGGAGTCGGGATGACAAAAGTCCCTGTGCTGCATAGAAGAGCAATCGCTATGTTAAGAGGAGTCGGGATGACAAAAGTCCCTGTGCTGCATAGAAGAGCAATCGCTATGTTAAGAGGAGTCGGGGATGACAAAAGTCCCTGTGCTGCATAGAAGAGCAATCGCTATGTTAAGAGGAGTCGGGATGACAAAAGTCCCTGTGCTGCATAGAAGAGCAATCGCTATGTTAAGAGGAGTCGGGATGACAAAAGTCCCTGTGCTGCATAGAAGAGCAATCGCTATGTTAAGAGGAGTCGGGATGACAAAAGTCCCTGTGCTGCATAGAAGAGCAATCGCTATGTTAAGAGGAGTCGGGATGACAAAAGTCCCTGTGCTGCATAGAAGAGCAATCGCTATGTTAAGAGGAGTCGGGATGACAAAAGTCCCTGTGCTGCATAGAAGAGCAATCGCTATGTTAAGAGGAGTCGGGATGACAAAAGTCCCTGTGCTGCATAGAAGAGCAATCGCTATGTTAAGAGGAGTCGGGATGACAAAAGTCCCTGTGCTGCATAGAAGAGCAATCGCTATGTTAAGAGGAGTCGGGATGACAAAAGTCCCTGTGCTGCATAGAAGAGCAATCGCTATGTTAAGAGGAGTCGGGATGACAAAAGTCCCTGTGCTGCATAGAAGAGCAATCGCTATGTTAAGAGGAGTCGGGATGACAAAAGTCCCTGTGCTGCATAGAAGAGCAATCGCTATGTTAAGAGGAGTCGGGATGACAAAAGTCCCTGTGCTGCATAGAAGAGCAATCGCTATGTTAAGAGGAGTCGGGATGACAAAAGTCCCTGTGCTGCATAGAAGAGCAATCGCTATGTTAAGAGGAGTCGGGATGACAAAAGTCCCTGTGCTGCATAGAAGAGCAATCGCTATGTTAAGAGGAGTCGGGATGACAAAAGTCCCTGTGCTGCATAGAAGAGCAATCGCTATGTTAAGAGGAGTCGGGATGACAAAAGTCCCTGTGCTGCATAGAAGAGCAATCGCTATGTTAAGAGGAGTCGGGATGACAAAAGTCCCTGTGCTGCATAGAAGAGCAATCGCTATGTTAAGAGGAGTCGGGATGACAAAAGTCCCTGTGCTGCATAGAAGAGCAATCGCTATGTTAAGAGGAGTCGGGATGACAAAAGTCCCTGTGCTGCATAGAAGAGCAATCGCTATGTTAAGAGGAGTCGGGATGACAAAAGTCCCTGTGCTGCATAGAAGAGCAATCGCTATGTTAAGAGGAGTCGGGATGACAAAAGTCCCTGTGCTGCATAGAAGAGCAATCGCTATGTTAAGAGGAGTCGGGATGACAAAAGTCCCTGTGCTGCATAGAAGAGCAATCGCTATGTTAAGAGGAGTCGGGATGACAAAAGTCCCTGTGCTGCATAGAAGAGCAATCGCTATGTTAAGAGGAGTCGGGATGACAAAAGTCCCTGTGCTGCATAGAAGAGCAATCGCTATGTTAAGAGGAGTCGGGATGACAAAAGTCCCTGTGCTGCATAGAAGAGCAATCGCTATGTTAAGAGGAGTCGGGATGACAAAAGTCCCTGTGCTGCATAGAAGAGCAATCGCTATGTTAAGAGGAGTCGGGATGACAAAAGTCCCTGTGCTGCATAGAAGAGCAATCGCTATGTTAAGAGGAGTCGGGATGACAAAAGTCCCTGTGCTGCATAGAAGAGCAATCGCTATGTTAAGAGGAGTCGGGATGACAAAAGTCCCTGTGCTGCATAGAAGAGCAATCGCTATGTTAAGAGGAGTCGGGATGACAAAAGTCCCTGTGCTGCATAGAAGAGCAATCGCTATGTTAAGAGGAGTCGGGATGACAAAAGTCCCTGTGCTGCATAGAAGAGCAATCGCTATGTTAAGAGGAGTCGGGATGACAAAAGTCCCTGTGCTGCATAGAAGAGCAATCGCTATGTTAAGAGGAGTCGGGATGACAAAAGTCCCTGTGCTGCATAGAAGAGCAATCGCTATGTTAAGAGGAGTCGGGATGACAAAAGTCCCTGTGCTGCATAGAAGAGCAATCGCTATGTTAAGAGGAGTCGGGATGACAAAAGTCCCTGTGCTGCATAGAAGAGCAATCGCTATGTTAAGAGGAGTCGGGATGACAAAAGTCCCTGTGCTGCATAGAAGAGCAATCGCTATGTTAAGAGGAGTCGGGATGACAAAAGTCCCTGTGCTGCATAGAAGAGCAATCGCTATGTTAAGAGGAGTCGGGATGACAAAAGTCCCTGTGCTGCATAGAAGAGCAATCGCTATGTTAAGAGGAGTCGGGGATGACAAAAGTCCCTGTGCTGCATAGAAGAGCAATCGCTATGTTAAGAGGAGTCGGGATGACAAAAGTCCCTGTGCTGCATAGAAGAGCAATCGCTATGTTAAGAGGAGTCGGGATGACAAAAGTCCCTGTGCTGCATAGAAGAGCAATCGCTATGTTAAGAGGAGTCGGGATGACAAAAGTCCCTGTGCTGCATAGAAGAGCAATCGCTATGTTAAGAGGAGTCGGGATGACAAAAGTCCCTGTGCTGCATAGAAGAGCAATCGCTATGTTAAGAGGAGTCGGGATGACAAAAGTCCCTGTGCTGCATAGAAGAGCAATCGCTATGTTAAGAGGAGTCGGGATGACAAAAGTCCCTGTGCTGCATAGAAGAGCAATCGCTATGTTAAGAGGAGTCGGGATGACAAAAGTCCCTGTGCTGCATAGAAGAGCAATCGCTATGTTAAGAGGAGTCGGGATGACAAAAGTCCCTGTGCTGCATAGAAGAGCAATCGCTATGTTAAGAGGAGTCGGGATGACAAAAGTCCCTGTGCTGCATAGAAGAGCAATCGCTATGTTAAGAGGAGTCGGGATGACAAAAGTCCCTGTGCTGCTATGAAGAGCAATCGCTATGTTAAGAGGAGTCGGGATGACAAAAGTCCCTGTGCTGCATAGAAGAGCAATCGCTATGTTAAGAGGAGTCGGGATGACAAAAGTCCCTGTGCTGCATAGAAGAGCAATCGCTATGTTAAGAGGAGTCGGGATGACAAAAGTCCCTGTGCTGCATAGAAGAGCAATCGCTATGTTAAGAGGAGTCGGGATGACAAAAGTCCCTGTGCTGCATAGAAGAGCAATCGCTATGTTAAGAGGAGTCGGGATGACAAAAGTCCCTGTGCTGCATAGAAGAGCAATCGCTATGTTAAGAGGAGTCGGGATGACAAAAGTCCCTGTGCTGCATAGAAGAGCAATCGCTATGTTAAGAGGAGTCGGGATGACAAAAGTCCCTGTGCTGCATAGAAGAGCAATCGCTATGTTAAGAGGAGTCGGGATGACAAAAGTCCCTGTGCTGCATAGAAGAGCAATCGCTATGTTAAGAGGAGTCGGGATGACAAAAGTCCCTGTGCTGCATAGAAGAGCAATCGCTATGTTAAGAGGAGTCGGGATGACAAAAGTCCCTGTGCTGCATAGAAGAGCAATCGCTATGTTAAGAGGAGTCGGGATGACAAAAGTCCCTGTGCTGCATAGAAGAGCAATCGCTATGTTAAGAGGAGTCGGGATGACAAAAGTCCCTGTGCTGCATAGAAGAGCAATCGCTATGTTAAGAGGAGTCGGGATGACAAAAGTCCCTGTGCTGCATAGAAGAGCAATCGCTATGTTAAGAGGAGTCGGGATGACAAAAGTCCCTGTGCTGCATAGAAGAGCAATCGCTATGTTAAGAGGAGTCGGGATGACAAAAGTCCCTGTGCTGCATAGAAGAGCAATCGCTATGTTAAGAGGAGTCGGGATGACAAAAGTCCCTGTGCTGCATAGAAGAGCAATCGCTATGTTAAGAGGAGTCGGGATGACAAAAGTCCCTGTGCTGCATAGAAGAGCAATCGCTATGTTAAGAGGAGTCGGGATGACAAAAGTCCCTGTGCTGCATAGAAGAGCAATCGCTATGTTAAGAGGAGTCGGGATGACAAAAGTCCCTGTGCTGCATAGAAGAGCAATCGCTATGTTAAGAGGAGTCGGGATGACAAAAGTCCCTGTGCTGCATAGAAGAGCAATCGCTATGTTAAGAGGAGTCGGGATGACAAAAGTCCCTGTGCTGCATAGAAGAGCAATCGCTATGTTAAGAGGAGTCGGGATGACAAAAGTCCCTGTGCTGCATAGAAGAGCAATCGCTATGTTAAGAGGAGTCGGGATGACAAAAGTCCCTGTGCTGCATAGAAGAGCAATCGCTATGTTAAGAGGAGTCGGGATGACAAAAGTCCCTGGGCTGCATAGAAGAGCAATCGCTATGTTAAGAGGAGTCGGGATGACAAAAGTCCCTGTGCTGCATAGAAGAGCAATCGCTATGTTAAGAGGAGTCGGGATGACAAAAGTCCCTGTGCTGCATAGAAGAGCAATCGCTATGTTAAGAGGAGTCGGGATGACAAAAGTCCCTGTGCTGCATAGAAGAGCAATCGCTATGTTAAGAGGAGTCGGGATGACAAAAGTCCCTGTGCTGCATAGAAGAGCAATCGCTATGTTAAGAGGAGTCGGGATGACAAAAGTCCCTGTGCTGCATAGAAGAGCAATCGCTATGTTAAGAGGAGTCGGGATGACAAAAGTCCCTGTGCTGCATAGAAGAGCAATCGCTATGTTAAGAGGAGTCGGGATGACAAAAGTCCCTGTGCTGCATAGAAGAGCAATCGCTATGTTAAGAGGAGTCGGGATGACAAAAGTCCCTGTGCTGCATAGAAGAGCAATCGCTATGTTAAGAGGAGTCGGGATGACAAAAGTCCCTGTGCTGCATAGAAGAGCAATCGCTATGTTAAGAGGAGTCGGGATGACAAAAGTCCCTGTGCTGCATAGAAGAGCAATCGCTATGTTAAGAGGAGTCGGGATGACAAAAGTCCCTGTGCTGCATAGAAGAGCAATCGCTATGTTAAGAGGAGTCGGGATGACAAAAGTCCCTGTGCTGCATAGAAGAGCAATCGCTATTTTAAGAGGAGTCGGGATGACAAAAGTCCCTGTGCTGCATAGAAGAGCAATCGCTATGTTAAGAGGAGTCGGGATGACAAAAGTCCCTGTGCTGCATAGAAGAGCAATCGCTATGTTAAGAGGAGTCGGGATGACAAAAGTCCCTGTGCTGCATAGAAGAGCAATCGCTATGTTAAGAGGAGTCGGGATGACAAAAGTCCCTGTGCTGCATAGAAGAGCAATCGCTATGTTAAGAGGAGTCGGGATGACAAAAGTCCCTGTGCTGCATAGAAGAGCAATCGCTATGTTAAGAGGAGTCGGGATGACAAAAGTCCCTGTGCTGCATAGAAGAGCAATCGCTATGTTAAGAGGAGTCGGGATGACAAAAAGTCCCTGTGCTGCATAGAAGAGCAATCGCTATGTTAAGAGGAGTCGGGATGACAAAAGTCCCTGTGCTGCATAGAAGAGCAATCGCTATGTTAAGAGGAGTCGGGATGACAAAAGTCCCTGTGCTGCATAGAAGAGCAATCGCTATGTTAAGAGGAGTCGGGATGACAAAAGTCCCTGTGCTGCATAGAAGAGCAATCGCTATGTTAAGAGGAGTCGGGATGACAAAAGTCCCTGTGCTGCATAGAAGAGCAATCGCTATGTTAAGAGGAGTCGGGATGACAAAAGTCCCTGTGCTGCATAGAAGAGCAATCGCTATGTTAAGAGGAGTCGGGATGACAAAAGTCCCTGTGCTGCATAGAAGAGCAATCGCTATGTTAAGAGGAGTCGGGATGACAAAAGTCCCTGTGCTGCATAGAAGAGCAATCGCTATGTTAAGAGGAGTCGGGATGACAAAAGTCCCTGTGCTGCATAGAAGAGCAATCGCTATGTTAAGAGGAGTCGGGATGACAAAAGTCCCTGTGCTGCATAGAAGAGCAATCGCTATGTTAAGAGGAGTCGGGATGACAAAAGTCCCTGTGCTGCATAGAAGAGCAATCGCTATGTTAAGAGGAGTCGGGATGACAAAAGTCCCTGTGCTGCATAGAAGAGCAATCGCTATGTTAAGAGGAGTCGGGATGACAAAAGTCCCTGTGCTGCATAGAAGAGCAATCGCTATGTTAAGAGGAGTCGGGATGACAAAAGTCCCTGTGCTGCATAGAAGAGCAATCGCTATGTTAAGAGGAGTCGGGATGACAAAAGTCCCTGTGCTGCATAGAAGAGCAATCGCTATGTTAACTATTTAATTTGAGTCTCAATATTGATCGGTTACGTCCACCGCTGTGGTTTGGAGGTAGCGTGCTGCCTTGTCACGCAGCGGGCCTGGTTTCGATCCCCGGTCGGGACAAGTTTCCTGGGTGAGTTTTTTTTTCAGGGTTTTTCCCCGAACACCATCTGGTCATCATTATTATTTAATATCATATTCGCCTAATTAGCTTAAGTTTAGTTTAAGGCCTCTCCTGGCGCATCATTACCATCATCATCACTTATATATTACGGGGAAGCATAACTCCGCCTTCCAGGCGCCCCAGAAGTGGGTTACAAGCAAGTCATGCCAGAAGAAAACACCAGAAATGTCAAAATGATAACCTGGGGCATTTGGGGGAGGGGAAATACATTGATCGATTACTGTGCACTGAACGGTCAGAAACAGCTTAGACTTGCCACAACACCACTCGCACTGTGTCACTGCTTGCAGGGTGTCCACCTGGGCTCTGTAATGCATAGTAGCACAGTTTCTCTTATTTACATGTTTGATACTTTGTTTATTTATTGTATTTTTTTTAACGTGCATGCGTCTTTAAATTTGCATCCATAGTGGGAGACAATTCAGAAACCCGATGATAACAAAATCGGTGGATACAGTTTAGTGTTGCAGCTATATATATATACAGGGTGGACCGCTCGAATGGACCTAATTTCAATTGCTTGTTACTGGCAAACGGTTGAAGATAGAAACTTAAAACAACGTTCATATTACAGAAAAACTCACCAAGTTTTGATATCCAGATCACCACATCTCTATATGAGCCCCAGCAGTCACTGTGACGATATCAAAGCGATGAACAATTTCTTGCCAAGTACGTTGGAGTATGTCTTCTGGAATGTTCTCAATAGCCTCTATGATGCGCTCACGAAGATCACGAAGGTCTTTGACTGGGGTGGTGTAAACTTTATCTTTGACATAGCCCCAGAGAAAGAAATCCAGTGGTGTTAAATCGGGAGATCTCGGGGGCCACGCGATTGGTCCTCCCCTACCAATCCAACGGCCAGGGAAAATGTTGTCCAAAGTCGTACGAACTTCATTGGACCAGTGGGGAGGAGCACCATCTTGCTGGAAAACGATGTTAGGCTGCAGTTGTTCAATTTGTGGAAAGAAGAACTGCTCCAGCATGTCAAGATATGTGGTACCACGAACAGTTTTCTCGGCGAAGAAGAAAAACGGTCCAATGACCTTATTATGTGACAAACTGCACCAAACATTCATCTTCGGACTATCACGAACATGCTCTTGAATAGCGTGAGGATTCTCCGATCCCCAGATCCGCACATTATGCCGGTTTACCTTGCCTGACAAATGGAAAGTGGCTTCGTCCGAGAAGAAAATCTTGGTCATGAAGTCAGGATCAGCGCCGAGACGGTCCAGCATCGTATTGGCGAATTCCACTCGTTTCGGCATGTCATTCGGCTCCAGATGTTGCACTAACTGCACTTTATATGCGTGCAGTTTGAGGCGTTTGTGGACAATCCGTTGTAATGTCGATTTTGGTATTTGAAGTTCCCGCGAAGCTCTTCTTAATGACTTCCGGGGGCTTCGCTCAAATGCGGCTTGAACATTTGCTACCATTTCATCGGATGCTCTGCGACCACCACCATGCTTCTTCAACACAGATCCTGTAGCTAATAATGTATCACGCCACTTCTTTATGCTTCTAGCAGTTGGAGCATCACGGTTAAACACACGCCGGAACTCCCTTTGAACTCTAATGATTGATTTAAACTCCGCATACCACAAAACAGCTTGCGCTTTCATCTGCGGAGTCGCCATTTTCACAAACAATTAAATCTAAGAACGAGAAACGTATCTTTGTGCCATCTACCGACAGGATTCGAAACTTGGTGAGTTTTTCTGTACTATGAACGTTGTTTTAAGTTTCTATCTTCAACCGTTTGCCAGTAACAAGCAATTGAAATTAGGTCCATTCGAGCGGTCCACCCGTATATATATATATATATATCATCTATATCCAAAATTTAATTACACCACTCGATAGATAAAGAATCAAAGAATTCTTTACGTTGAGTGTGGACTGTGACGTATCGCGCGCGGCGGATGGGGAAGCGCAGCCATTTTGAGGTCTTTTCCTGCGTCACATAATTTTCGTTTAGTATAAATTTTGACTCGGAGAAGTTACGACGTTGGTTTGAGTTTCAATCGTTAATTCTCGTGTAGATCTATCTATTGCGTATATAAAACATTAGTGTGAAAAAATATATAAACCACATATAAATGTGATTATGTATGGTATTAAAGTAAACCATTAAAATAAATAATGTAATGTCGGCCTATACTCGTTAAAAAGCCAAATCAAAATATAGAGATCGTATACGATTGGAAAGAAGCAAGAGCAATCCAGTGGTACACATAAAACACCACATGACAGAGTAAAGCGGTGCCGGGAACGTAAAAGAATGAAGGTGTCCGAGCGGATCAACGACGGCGCCAGTATATTTGCACCTGGGGCGGCCGAGCCTATGCAAGTGGATGATGTAATCGCTTCTATCTCAACGAAGCTGCTATAGCCCGGCAAAAGCTTCACAAAATGAGTGTCGTAAAGTTGAGTGAACTGCGATATAAGATCCCGCTTGCGGTGAGTTACTCTTACATGATTACGACTAACATTGACGTTGGGGGTACGTATTCACATAAAACACACGGCCGTGTCGACGTCACAGTCACATCCCGATTTCTTTATATATTATTTAAAATCCATCTTAGTAGCTACAAGTTTCTGTTTTGCATTCCATACTTCGGCTACATGCACTTTATATCCATTTTTGTGTAGTTTTTCATGACGCATTTAATTAATTCTAGCTATATTCGAAAGTCAGGATAAGAATGATTGGTGGCTAAAACAGTAAATTAAGTAGACTATTTAACTCATGCCCCAAATGGGATACAATGATCAATCACATTTCAATGATTTTTTATTTACAACCAATCACAGTCTTGTTTCGCCTAGAATTTACCAAATAAAGTTTATCATAATAAATAAAGCATTCTGAATAGGTCATAGCATTATTTTGCAGTGACTGACTCCATAACAAAAACGGCTACCAGATTGTATATATAGGGCATTAATGTCAACACATAGCGCATGCTGGAGTTAATATAAAAACATTTGTAGCAATTGATTATACCATCAAAAAAAGAAGCCACTGTTTGCCCTTTCTTAAATGTATTTTTTCCCAGGTAATAACATTCCAGAAAAATATAATTGTCATATTTACATCATAGGACCAGAAATGAATTAATATACAGTTTGATGTGTTTCATTTTTCTCCACTAGAGTGCATTCTTACAATATTGCGTTCCTTTGGCAATAAATAGTATGATCTGGTTGCAGTGATGAACCATAGAGAACGAGGTGATGAACAAAAGAAGCAAATGAAGCGTACCAATAGTTTGTCATTTGTTTTCAAACATCGCCGTTTACATTAAATATGTAAATATTTTAAAATAACTATATTTAAATAATGATTTGTGAGTAAACAGCTTAATTTTATTCGGTTAAATAGTCCTAACAAATGCCACTGTTAATTTCCAAATTCTCTAGATAAATTCACGACTCACTTCGTGAGTCGTGAATTTATCGATAATTTGGAAATCACTCGTGTCATTACTTATGAAAAAGAATCCAGTTTCCAGAAACAAGTCGACAGTCCCTCCAGACGGAAACTAGGCTAATAGAACATGCACGGACTGATGACTTTAAAACTTGTATAATCAAAATTACAGAGAGAAAGCATCTCCTGCACTAATTGCATCTCCATGCCGCCGGCCACTCATTCTTTTGTTTCGAACGAGAGTGGCAGAGTTCAAATACCTAGGAACAATAATATTTTGCAAACAGGAATGAAGTGCAGAAACAAACCAACCATAGGCTCAACATTAGAAACACACTCTATTACGCATTTCTGGGACTCTTGTCATCCCAACTTCTCTCAAAAAAAGTTAAACTGTAAATATATGAAACTGGTTATTCTCCATGTTACCTACGTATATGGATACCATGCTTGGTCTTACTTTAAAAGAGGAGAAAATATTACGAGTATTTGTCAATACAATTTTTACTTATTTACTCACTGGCACCATCGATCCCGTAGGTTCATGGCCGCGCGGACATAAGCTCCCCATACATCCCGATCCTGAACTAATGCTTTCCAATCATTCCCTGTATAATCTACTTCCTTCAAATCATAGTTAATGTTATTCTCCCACCTCATTCTTTGTCTACCAACTGGGCGTTTTCCCTCTGGTTTTCCTACAAGAAGCTTCCGTGAACGTCTTTCATTCCCCATGCGTGCAACATGTCCTGCCTATCTCAGTTTATGAGACTTAACTGTTATTATTATATCTGGCTTCCTATAAAGACCATGTAGTTCATTGTTATGTAAGTCTTCTCCATTCACCTGATTGTTCTTCTCTCTTTGGTCCAAATGTTTTTCTAAGTACTTTATTCTCAAATACTTGTAATCTCCTTTCCTCCCTTAAAGTAAGAGTCCGTGTTTCGCTTTCATATAATATAACTGGTAAAATAATAGTTTAATATAGTTTCAGTTTAACGTTTTTTGAAAGGAGTTGGGGGATCAAAAGTCTCTATAATGCATAATAGCATTTGCAGAATTGAGCCTATGTTTAATTTCTTTGTGCATCTCATTCCTATTTGTGATATTGTTCCTATGTATTTGAATTCAGCCACTTCCTCAAAATTTCCCTCATTTGTCATTAGCTGTCCATTTCCATTATATAATGCATTACGTGTGACCATATATTTAGTTTTATTGATATTTACTTCCAGTCCTAATTTCTTAGTGTTGCTCAATAGTGTGTGCGTGTTGTCCTTTTAGTATGTCCTCACTATCGGCCAATAGTACTACATCATCAGCATAAACTAACAGCTTATTAAAACCACTGAGTTGTAGGTCTTCTTCATTCTCTAGAGATTTGATGGCCTGCTCTAGTACAAAATTAAATAGTAAGGGAGATCGTGCATCTCCTTGCTTCAACCCATTCTGGATTTCAAAAGTGTCCGAAGACTGTTTACCTACACGCATCTTACTCTTTGTGCCATTTAGACACATTCCTATAAGTCTAACTAACTTTTTAGGAATTCCGAACTCCAGCAGGATACTATATTCTCCCTCTTAATTGAATCATATGCTTTTTTGAAGTCTACAATATAGTTGATGTACAGTGCTATTATATTCCCATTTATTTTCAAATCTGTCTTATACTAAAAATTTGATCTGTTGTAGACCTGTTTCTTCTAAATCCACATTGATGATCTCCTAGAATGTCATCAATATAGGGAGTAAGTCTGCTTACTAATATATTTGTTAGAATTTTGTATGAAGTTGAAAGTAATGAGATGCCTCTGTAGTTGTTGCAGTCAGTTTTATATCCTTTCTTACAAATTGGTACGATAATCGATCTTTCCATTCATCTGGAAGAGCTTCTTTTTCCCAAATCATACTAAGCAACCGGCTTATCTTGTCCATCAATTTTTCTCCCCCTGATTTTATCAGTTCTGCTGGGATCTCATCTGAACCTGATGCTTTATACATCTTCAATTTTTCTATTGTCATTTCAACCTCTAATGCACTTGGTTCTGCGATTAGCATTTTTGCTGTCTGTAAATTATCCTCCTATTCTTAGGAAACTTTTGTATCAAAGAGAGACGAACATTCAGGTGAATGAAGAAAACTACATAACAGTGAACTATATGATGTTTATAGGAAACCATATTTAATAAGAACAGTTATGTTTCATAGATTGTGATGGACTGGCCATGTGGCACGAAAGGGAAATGAAAGAGGGGTATGAAAAGTTCTTGTAGGAAAACCAGAGGTAAATCACCCAGTAGGTAAGCCATGAACGAGATGGGAGAATAACATTAACTATTGAGGGAGGTGAATTACAGAGTCAAAATTTTTCTTCCTGCAGCTCTTAAAAGAATTTTAATTCAAACCTTAATGATGCCGCATTTTGACTATTGTGACGTTCTACTAACTGACATAAGTGACGGATTGTCGGACAAACTGCAGCGTGTCCATAATATGTGTATCAGATTCATATTTAATGTTCGAAAATACGATCACATTTCTTAATTTTTCCACGAATTGTCATGGCTACATCTAAAAGAGAGAAGAAAATCGCGCTGTCTAATTCTCTTTTTAATATCCTACATACCTCGATTCCCAATTATTTATCATCTCGTTTCCAGTATCTATCCTCAAGCCATAACTTAAACACAAGATCACAACATAGTCTCTTGCTTAATATACCGCAACATAGGATATCACATCACTCCATGTCATATATTATCTTCACTTCTCGCAACAGGAATTCCCTACCGCAAGAAATAAGGGGCTGCCGGACATTGACAACTTTTGTAACTATATTATTATTATTATTATTATTATTATTATTATTTATTATTATTATGTGATTGGGAAAAAAATAGCTTACGATACGGATGTAGAAGATAGCTTATGCCCGCGTGGTCATGAGCCTTTGGGTTAGATATTGCAGTTAATGTTGTGTTTATAACAAATTACAGAAATCAACAATAACAACAAACAGGAATGAGGCGCAGAACCTTTAACCATTGTATTGTGTTTCAGATTGCACGGGTCATACGAAGCGCTGAAATATGGCACCCTGCTGGACGGGCTCGCAGATCTCACAGGCGGTATCACGGAGAGTATTAGCATCCGACAGGATCCCACGACATGCGGGCGCATGCTCAGTAAACTGCTCGAGATGACGTCACTCATCACATGCACCGTACAAACTACATCCACGCAGGTGAATTATCGTTTATCGGCCTTGGTGGTCTAGAGGTAAAGTTCCTTGCCTCTGCTCGAGAGTTCAAACCCGGCCGGGGTTGATAGATTTTTTTAGCAAGGTCCCGAGTCGAAGATTTTCGAACTCGTAAAGGCAGTGGGAGAAGAAATTTTCTCATGGAATTTCGGTTGGGACTAGTGACCACCCAACATCGTGAGTAATAAGTGTAGCTACAATAAGTATAAATTCCAGGTCGAGGAAACCAGGGGTTGCCGCACACTTGGCACCTTTAAGTCACGCTTATACAGTTACCTGTTGTCTAATAATTAATTTTTCTCTATTTATTTAATTAAACTGACCAAAACCTTCTGGCGGCACTATGGCCCTGGGGTCGACTCAGCCTCTAACGGAAATGAGTACCAGACGCTTGTTCTGGGGATAAAGTCGGCCGTCACGCAGGGCTGACAAACCGGCTGACATCAAGTGCCGATTGTCTAGAAAAAGTGGGAGCCTTAACCTCCTACTGCCCAAGGGCCTCGCGAGGTCTGTAGTGGGATTACTTTACTTTACTTTTACTATTTATTTAATTTTATACTATGTCATTAATCTTTTCCTCGTTTTTTATATATCTTGTACATATTATATATTTAATTCGTTAAATTTAGAGTAAATCAAAATACATTATAAATATTAATTGTATTGTATTCATAACTTGTAATCGTTTATATATATATATATATATATATATATATTGTAATTTAGATTTAAGACTATTTTTTTTGTTTGTTTGTATTTTTTTTAAGCCTGGTTGAGTGGTAGACAAGGCCTTAAGGCCTTAACTCTGCCAGGTAAAATAAAGCTATTATTATTATTATTATTATGTATAACGACTGGAGGATACAACATGCTGGATTAACAAGAGGACTTGAAGACGGCTGGTAGGCCAAGGGTCTTGTAAATCTGTCCTGCTGTGTTTTTTTATAGAATAATATCTGTGACAACACATCACTAAGATGCATTGATACTGAAGATCTCAGAAAAATAGACACTTTGGAAACCCATGTTTATGATAAACATAAAGTGATCCCACTACAGGCCTCAGGAGTCATTTAGGATGTTAAGAGGTTTAAGGCTCTCATTTTTCTTGACAAATTGGAACGAGATGTCAATCCTACATGACAACTACCTTTACTCATTTCCATTAGAGGCTGAGTAAAACCCAGGGCTATAGTGCCAATGAAGGTTTTGGCCATTTTAAGAATCCAGCTCAACTGCACTTCTACTAGCGCTTGATTTTTCAGTTATATTGTTGTAAACTATAGCTCTTCTTCTATATTTACTAACATTATTTAATATTTTTAATTTTTTCAAACAGTTTTTATAACATTATAGACAATTTTGAAGTATTTATTTAAATATGCAAATCACAATATTATGACACTGTTAGACAATATTGTGATGCTAACTGCTATTTACTCCACAGAGTATATTACTGTCTATGATTTTTCTATCGCTGTTTTGGGTTATCACTGGTTGGATCAGCGTTAGGGAGTGATAAGTAAGTGTACACCCATTTTAAATAAACATTTGGTAATTTTAATATTATTAACATATTTTTATCATAGATTTGTGGATTTATTACAAATATTGGTCATTTAAATTTCATAGCGACGGATAGTAATCAAGGATGATAATCGATATGTGGTTTGATTGTGGGTTATCGCTGGCTCTATAAACTCTGGCGCATGCGCACTATTGTTCTATAGGACTTGAAAATATTTCATGCTAGTTTAAGTGCAGTTTTTCCAAGAATCCTTATTAATGGATTAATGTCTCCTGTGATATTAGCATATTGCTTTAACCAGCTATGTTATGGCATTTCCCTTCACACACACACAACAGTTAATTGTTCATACTTTGAAGTTTTTAAATAAAGTACAGGAAGTATTAGTTTGTCTCAAAAGTAACATCGATTTTTAATGTACTGTTGTGTGTTTGGTGGAATTTTAAAGATGTGATTCACTGGGAGTTTATTTCGAATGGGCATGCCATTGATGTGGATCTTTATTCTCGACAACCGGAATGGGTTAATGGAATTTTGAGGGTCATGGGTTCAAATCCAATCAGACCCTATACTGTACAAACAACCATGCCAAAAATTCAGGAATTGGGAGGACCACACCCAGCATACATATAGCCTTCATATTACTATCTGTTTCGATCCATGACCCATTTCTTGTGTGAAATTTAAAAAAGATTGAAGCTGTTGAAGTGGGTCTCAAGAAATTCTTCATATAAAAAGACTTACCGTCGCAGGTTAATAAAACTCGCTGAAAGTTGGTTCAAGACCATAGAATCTGATGGTCTCTACTTTGAAGAGTGGTTTAATTTCTTGTCAGAAAAAAATCCCAAGTAAAATTTTGTTTAAAAATGACATTTCTTATGGGAGAATATCTACATAATAGGGATTTTTCTGTCGCTGTGGCATAGTCGGTAGAGACTCTACCTTCCACTCCAGTGACCCGGCTGGGTAAGGGATTTTAAAATCTCAACCTTGGGACTGGGTGTGTGTAGTGTCCTAGTTGTACCCATTGGGTTTAATTCTTCTAAAAAAATAATAGGGATTTCAACTCATTTCTTCCCTCAACCTGACATTACACAAGTAGTAGGTTTATATAATCATGTCCATTACAATTGTATTTTCTTGTTGTAGATTCGGAATCAAGTAGAGAAGTTGGCGAACGGAATCCACATCGGTACAAACTATCGCCTCTACGCTGTAGAGAGGGTAAGTGCATAAAAATATTGATTAACTATTATTAAATATACGAGTATCATTATTATTTAATTTATAGATCATCATCATCATCATCCATCACAAATTAGGCCTCTGTAGACTTTTTTTTTGGCCTCATCTAGCAATCTTTTAAGAGGTCTTCCTGGTCGACAATGTCCTTTGGGCTTATATTGCATCTTCATTTTGGGATTCTTGGATTATCCATTCTTTTTACATGGTCTAGCCAGTTTAATTTATATCTGTTGAGTTTTTCTTCTACTGATTCTACTTCTAATTGTTCTAAAATTTTAAAATTATTTTTTCGATAAAAAAAGAGTGTATTCTGCTGTCCTTCTGAGAAATTTTATTTCTGTTGCTTTGATTCTGCTCCTGTCTCTTTTTCTTTACGTCCAAATCTCACTTCCGTAAAAAAGGGAGGGTAATACCAAAGTATTATATATTTTTAATCTCGTGGATTTTTATACCAGTTTAGCTTTTAATGTATTATTTATTATTCCTAAGATTTGTGTAAATTTGGTGATTTTCTTGTTCTCCTCTTTTTTATTTTGTTGCTTTATTTCGCAACCTAAATAGTTAAAATTTTATACTTGTTCTAGGCATTGGTTATTGTGTATTATCTTACTTTTGAATGGATCTTCTCCTAAGAATGCCATTATTTTTTACTTTTGTACTCATATTTCCATTTCAAAATCTTTTAATATTTTATTTAGTGCATATAGTCCTATTTGTAAGTTACCCTCTGAATGGAAATTATAACGTGGTCATCTGCGAAAAGTAGGGTATTTAATGATGATCTTGATGAAGATTTTCGGGCTGTAGGCCGTGGTCGTGAGGCTTGTAGTTCCCCGACGTTTTGCCATCCTCAAGCCTCACGACCACGGCCTACAGCCCGAAAATCTTCATCAAGATCATCATTGAAAGTCCAGCCGTGAAAGTCTACTAAGGGTATTTAATGTTAAGGTACTGGTTATTATGATTCCTGTTCCATAGATTAGGTTGCATTTACAAATTATTTCATTCATGTAAATATTAAACAGTGTTGGTGACAGTGGGCAACCTCCATTATTAACATATTTTCTTTCAGAGATACAATTATTTATTTTGACATTTATTTTATTGTCATTGTAGATTTCTATTATATTTTCTAAAAATAAATTTGGTATATTTTTTCTTCTAATCATCATCATCAGCAGCAGCATCAAGGATTGGACCTTAAGGTCTTGTTCTGATCTCATGGTAGAATTGGGCTGTCCATCTTTTACTTGCTCTTCCAACATTTCTTCTTCCTAGTGGTTTGTAATTAAGAATCTGTTTCGGAATTCTATGGTTATCCATTCTATTGATGTGGTCCATCCATTCATCTCTGTATTGTGCAATTCTATCTAATTCTTCCAATATATCAAATCCATCCATAGTAATTCTGCCCGAAGGCAGGTCCTTCACTGCAATCATAGCATTTTCATGTTATGCTTGCAGCTTTACTAAGTAATTGTAGGTGTGGTAGCTTCCCGTTGCTTTCCACACCGGTGAAGGAGGATGATGATAATGATAAGGATGATGATGATGATGGCCATATGATTTCAGGGACCGTTCAGGCCTTAAAGTTTTCCTGACATTTGTCTTACAGGTGAGGAAAAACCCCGTTAAAAACCTCACCCAGAAAAACTGCCCCGACCGGGGATCGAACCCGGGCCCGCTGCGTGACAAGGCAGCATGCTACCTCGAGACCACAGCGGTGGACTATATATCAAATAAAATATCTTTTTTATCTTTTCAAAAGCTTTTACAAAATCTATAAAAGCTATATGTATGGGTTTTCAATAAGGTGCAAACTAATTTATTCTCTGTCTTTCCGTTTTATAATTTTTTTTCATGAATTGTGTAGAAATACCCTTCCATTTTAAGCAAAAAAAAAAAATACACGTAAAATTACTATTATTTTGCCGGGACCAATAAATTTGTTCACATTGAGCAGATTTCTGCATTAGTCACGTTCTGGATTAAACAAGTTTTACTATATTTTTAAATCAGTCAAATTGGACCATAAATTTAGCCTGCTGAGGAATTTGCTTTCGTTAATTTATGCAGTTCCTTTATGATTGACTTTTTTCAGAGTTCTTGAGCCTTTCCTAAATTTTAGGACACACAGTTTAAAAACTCTTGGTTTTTCTATCTTCATCATTAATATGTAGTACCTTACTAGTTCACCCACAGTGGTCTGTTGGTAATATCATTACATCCGGTTGGGACAAGTTTCCAGGTCAGGTTTTTTGGGGTTTTTCCTAATATGTAAGACAAATGTCAGGAAACTTTAAAGCCCAAATTGTCCCCAAACTTTATCTGGACATCAGAATCATCCATAACATATTCACCTTGTCTAGTGTGAATGTGTGAGTGCACCTTAACTGAGCAGTCTAAAATGACATACCTTGGTATAGAGCTACAGGAAAACTTTTGCTGATTTGAATCCCCATAGGAGAGAAATTTTCTCATGGAATTTTGGCCAGTATGGGACTGATGGCCACACAGCAACATGAGGAATTAGGTTACCTATAGTAAACACTGGCTTCAGGCTGAGAAAACCAATTGTAACGGGTGGGGCACTTGACATGTCACCCATATAGTGGCTGGACGATCATCCACCTCTGTGATTAACACATGTGGAAGTGAGGCTAACAGCCAGCTGGTAGGCCAGTTGTGCCATGGAGTTGTAGTGGTTGAGTGAATTGTGTGTCTTGTCATAAATGTTGGTATTGTCTTGGAGGTGGCCCTGACATTGTGCTAATCACCCATTTAGGAAGGTCCTCCATGTCCTTGTGTGGTCAAAAAAGTATGTATCTCATCTAGAATTTAACACGGGAGTGGTGGCATGGCAGATTTTCCGACCCCATATGATTTTAACTTCCAATAGTTGGTATTAATTTTTGGAAAATGTCATTCTTGTCCCCATATCTTTCACTGCATTCTTCCCCTTTTGTTTGATGTCAGTAATCTCAAATTTGAAGCACAAATTCTAAAGATAGAAGTAAAAATATCCAGTGGTGCGGTGCCAGGGTTCCATTCTCTGCCAAGTCACCCCTTATGTTTATATACATCATAGTGAAATTGTTTGTAAAACTGCATTTCATAAATGCAGTGTAATTTGTGTAAAAATTATCAGTTCACAAACAGAAGAATTTTTGTACTGAAAAAGTGTTTGTCAAAATAATATAACTATCACAAACAGTGAAGGACGATATACATTCAAACTTGTAAACATGGAAGTCTAAACAATTGGACAGTACATCAATAATAATAATATATAATAATAATAATAATAATAATAATAATAATAATAATAATATTATAATAATAATAATAATAATAATAATAATAATAATAATAATAATAATAATAATAATAATAATAATAATAATAATAATAATAATAATAATAATAATAATAATAATAATAATAATAATAATAATAATAAATATTTATATATATATATGATAATGATAACAATTATAATAAAAATACATTCAGTGAAAATTTCATAAAATAATTTTAGTATGCATTTAGGCCCAAAATTAAATTTTAAATCAGCATCTTTATTAAATCTGATGTTTTTCTTTGTATGACTTATGTAAATTTGCTAAATTTTTGTTTAAAATTACAGAATTATTTTGGTAGGCATCTCATATTTGTTATTTTTTACTACTTTTATATCAAATAACTTTAACATAACTTTAATATTTTAGTTTAAGTTAATATAAGAACAACTTGTATATACATAAATAAAATCAAAACATAGTTCGTAGTAAACACAATTTTTTTTCTTGCGGTCAGGAAATCCCATGCCACCTCTTTCAGGTTAAAGTCCTCTCCCAACGGGTCGTACTACTGTAAGACCAGGTAGTGTGGGACATATAGAAGTACCTACAAAGGGAGAGATTAAACTAAGGTAAAGAGAGATTAACACTATGTTTTACATGGAATCTGATTGACTGTGAAAATGTGTTGCAGGTGGAGACATTTAGTGGAGAACCCGTGCAACTAGTGAAACTCAGGAACCCCATGGGTCCTGGAGGAGAGTACGTGGGAGCCTGGGCACGGGACTCAATGGACTGGGATGAAGTGCCACCACAGGAGAAAGAACGACTTGCAGTCAGACATATGGGTGACGGAGAATTCTGGTCAGAGTTTTATTTTGTTTTCTCAAATGAGGGAAATATTAAAGAAGTTTCAGAATTAAAATATCTGCGAACAATAATTTCAAACAGGAATAAAGCACAGAAAGAAATTGAACATAGGCTCAATTCTGGGAATGTATGCTATTGTACATTTCATAGGTCACTAGATAAGTTTTGAGATATGCAACAATGGAGCATGATAGAGTTTCCATACCTATCATATCTTTTCAAACAACTCTCCAGCACATTCTATATACCGTTGCATCCTCTGGAACCACTTCTGGAAGCAGCCACACCACTCGATCTCAGACATTGCTCTAAGCTCCTCCAACAGCATCTTCTGGGCTAGGAAATTGGTGTCTGTGCATGCAATTCTTCACGTTTGGGAACAGGAAATAGTCGCACAGGGCTAGGTCCAGACTGTAGGCTCAATGAG
The DNA here is from genome assembly GCA_030220185.1 of Diploptera punctata. NCBI lineage: Eukaryota > Metazoa > Arthropoda > Insecta > Blattodea > Blaberidae > Diploptera > Diploptera punctata. The sequence continues at coordinate 846,189 of JASPKZ010000031.1, read as the reverse complement.
GCATTAATTTCACAGGTGTCTTTTCCAGAAACCTAATTGTTGCATTGGCTGTGTGCAAAGAGGTGGAGCAGAATTCCCCACAGTCCAGTCTTTGGCCGCTTCTCCTGGATCTTTGAGAAGACTTTGGGGATACAGACTTCTGTATACCATTTAGCAGTAACTGTCCTCTGATCCTCTAGCACAACTGTAGCCAGATGACCACTTGTTGAGAAGAAAGTGGCCACCATTTTCTTCCCCACACTCCTAGGCCTTTTGACTTTGGTCAGAGGCTGCTCATCTGGGAAGACCCACACCTATGATTGGTGCTTTGTTTCACGGTCATACTGGTAGATCCAAGTTTCGTCACCTATCACTACATCTGACACCCGGCGGGAGTCCCTGTTGTTGAATCTCGCCAGCATTTCTCTACACAATTCCACCCTAGTGCGTTTATGCCCTTCTGACAAGTGGTGTGACACCCATCGAGAAGAAATTTTCCTCACTCTTAAGTATTGGTGCAGGATGGTGGAAACGCTTGGCGAACTAATCCCTAGGCCCCCCTTGATGTCCTTATAGGTCAGTCGTGGATCTTCCTTAATCAGAGTCTCCACTGCAGAGACGTTTTCCTCTGTCACCACTGTTGTTGGCCTCCCACTTCTCCCTTCATCTTTAAGGGATGTTCTCTCCCTATTAAATTCAGGAAATCAGCGGAAAACTATTGCACGTGAAGGAGCAAGGTCCCCAAATGTTTGTGTGAGTTGCTCATGTGTTTGCGACTCATTTAAACCACACTTATAATCATATAAAATCATAGCAAGAAAATACTCCCTCTCAAGCTCCATAGGACACGTTTGATTTCACCACGCACAGACTACTTCACAAACGTGCTGCTCAGAGACAACTGAAAGGAATCGTTTCTACCTGCTATGGTTTTGATGTTCGAGAGTTCGGCTTTCAAATGGTATATTAGTTTATTGCATTCCTGTCGCCATACTGCCGTGTCTCAAAACTTATCTAGTGACCCTTGTACAAGAACCCTTGTCATCTCAACTCCTCTCAAATAATGTTAAACTGAAAATGTATAAAACAGTTATTCTTCCATTTATATTACATTTGAAAAAAAAGAAATATTACATGGATGTTAAACACGGACTCTTACTTTAAGGGGGGAGTATTTGAGAATAAAGTGCTTAGGAAAATTTTCAGACAAAGCAAGATGAACAGACAGATGAGCTACATGATCTCTAGGGGAAGCCAGATATAATAGAATAGTTAACACCCAGTAAGAACTGTAAGAAGACAGGTAACAGAGGCTTTAGTAATGTTACAACAGACCTAGTTAAGGGGGTAAAGGGAACCAATTATCTGAAACATTTTTTAATAAAAATTACAATGGGAAGTAACACTATGAGGTAATTTACAATTTATATATATGAATCGGATATTACTTTTCATCTCACTTCATAACACTCTGTGATTTTCACTTATTTCTGAAGGTATCCATCCCATCAGCCAAAACTCAACTGTTGAACTTTTGCCATCACCACCAACTTTCCAATTGCCATCTGGTGCCAGTTTGATGAACTTTGAGATCAAAACTCTGCATTCATTGGGAGCAAGATTTGATTTCAAAGTTAATCAAACCAGCACTAGATGGCAGTTGGAAATTTGGTGGTGGCAGCTGAAGTTGAATAGTTTTGGCTGAGGTGGAAGGGATGCCTTCAGAAACCAGTCCAGTGAAAATAATATAAAAATAATCTCTGAAACATGTTTATAGGGTAAGATTGCCTAATTCCATAATACTTTTTTACTTTTTTGTGTAAATGTAATATTTTAGATAACGTGATAAAATATGAATACAGGAGTATTAGTATGAACCTTCCATGAGATTATTTATCGAATTCACTCCAAATTGATGTACAAATGCCTCATTCTTTTCTTCAAGATTCTTAAATACATTATATGATGTCTAAATCTGTGCTAGTGGCATTTAAACAGAAGTTTAAAAATTAAAAATTAAATTGAATTTGTTGTTTATTAAAGTTGACTATTTAACTCATGCCCCAAATGGGAGTCAATGTCCAATCACATTTCAATGAATTTTGTTTTACAACCAATGGCAATTGTATTACATCTCGATCTTCATTGAATTCTCTTTATCATAATAAAGAAAGCGCCTCCTTTAATGGTCAGAGCATTATTTTACAGTGACTGACTCTCCAACAAATACACTGAATATAGCAAATAATGAACAGATTCCTTCAAACTACACAATTGATAATTGTGTATTCAATAATTGTGTTTTTAAATAATGTTTTACTGAGTTGTTTCCTAAAAAATTAATTAATAACCTATAATGTTGGTTATAATATACAGTTTGATGTGTTTAATTTTTTCTCCACTAGGGTACATTCATACAATATTGCAATCCTATTTGGCAATAAATAATATGATCAAGTTGCAGTGTATGAACAAATGAAACATAACTGCACATTTATGATTTGTTTTCAAACATTGCCATTTACATTAAATATTTTAAAATAATCTATTTAAATAATGATTTGTGAGTAATCAGTTTAATTTTATTTGTTAAATATTCGCAACAAATGCCACTCATGATTTCCAAATCCTCTAGATAAATTCACTAATCACTTTGTGACTCGTGAATTTATCAATGATTGGAAATCACTCGTGACATTACTTATGATAATTAATATTAGAAGCTGTATGAGGGCAAATACTAAAATTTCATAAGTGATATCAAGCGATATTTAATATTTAGACCTATTTCCCTCTAAAAATAAACTTATCATTAAATAATAATAATATTAAGAATACACATGGTGTTAAAGTCTGCAAACAAATATACCAGTCCTACTTTCTAGCAAAAATATTATCCTTTATAAACATAGTCATGAAATAAAAATAATAATAATAATAATAATATTTTAAATAAATCCATCCATCCTTAGTAATTCTGCCCGAAGGCAGGTCCTTCACTGCAGTCATAGCATTTTCATGCTATGCTTGCAGCTTTACTAGGGAATTGTGTAGGTGTGGTAGCTTCCCGTTGCTTTCCACACCGGTGAAGGATGATGGTGATGATGATAATGATAAGGATGATGATAATGATGAAGATGATGGCCATATGATTTCGGGGACCGTTTGGGCCTTAAAGTTTTCCTGACATTTGTCTTACAGGTGAGGAAAAAACCCCGATAAAAACCTCACCCAGAAAAACTGCCCCGACCGGGGATCGAACCCGGGCCCGCTGCGTGACAAGGCAGCACGCTACCTGGAGACCACAGCGGTGGACTTTAAATAAATAATAATGGAAATTGAAAATACGAAAAACTCAGTAATTTAATGAACATTGAAGAAATGATTTTAGGAAATTGATTTTGATCAAATGCCTACTTAGCCACTATAGACTTAATTACTAACACCCTGTTCATGAGTAAAATATGTAATTTTAATATAACTAATTTCTACATAATGTAACAAATATGAAAGCTTATTAATATTCTTAAGAATTTACTTCTTACTGCTACATTCACACAGTTAAATATGAGAGATGGAGCCATATCATAAGATAAATTATTTAAAAATTGTACATTTGGAAGTTGCTATACCATTATTATCCTTTTATATTGTTAAGACTCATGTATCAGTTGGTTCAGATGATATTAAAATTCAATATTACAATGTCTTATAACCATGGGTGTAGCAAGGTGGATGCAGGGGGGTGCGCTTGCACCCCCCTTGATTTTCAACCAATTAACACTAGATAGAATGAGATTTTCTTCTATCCGAAATTAGGTGTAAAATCTTAAAAATAGATGTAAAAAATAACAAAATAATATTAATCTCGCCAAGCCCAATTGATGTGATATATAAATTTATCATGTACCTGTCCCAGTGGACATAAGCATCACCAGTATGCCAGAAAATTCTAAACTTCTATTATGAACGCAGTATTCACTTATCGAATTTCTGCTGAGTACCCGAGTTTGTTTTTTGATGCCTAGATGCTTGTAGAAACTTTGCCTGACCTTGACTCTTCATTGGCCATACACATTTCTGTAATTAATACATTTTTTGCAGCCTTTTGTTGGCCAATGCCCACTTACCTTCATTGGTCAAAGGTTCGCCATTCTTATGTCTCGTATTTTCTAGTATGTTCGATAGGCTCAAATAATTATCCATTTGACATATTCTTTACTCGAAGGTTCTAAACTCATGCTTTTTTAACGTTGAACTACGCATATTCATGCATGTATGTGTAAAAATGGACATAAGAAAATTCTTTGGTAAATACCTACACAAGTTGTATCATTGCAATATTATTTTTCCCCGGATAGTTTAGAATTCATCACATCCAAAGAAGAATATTTACTCACCTCACGATATTGGCAACTGGATCGGGAGAATAGAGCTAATGAGTAAAGAAGATAAAGTGAAAATTCTGACAAACTGCTGGAGTCCACCCGAAAGCTACAATTTCAGCAAAGATGCTGAACATTTAAAACGGAAATTCAAGCACTGTTGGATCCAACAATATTCACCCTGGCTAAAGTATTCCACAAGACTAAAAGGTGCACTCTGTATATATTGTGTTCTATTCTACCCATATATTGTGAGGGGCATTAAAGGGTTATTTTTAGTGAGACCCTTCCAGAAGTTCTTCAAAATTCGTGAATTTGCCAAAAACTTTGTGAATGCTGCTGGCATGTGGAAACTGTGCAGTCAGCAAGCTTGTTTCTAAGTGAGGCCCCTGTTAGCCAAAACCTCGTAAGTGGCTATAAGAAGATTGTGGCGGATAACTTGAAATATTTGTCTTCCATCTTGAATACCATTATATTTTGTGGCTTGCATTTAAGGGGTAAAACACTGGACGAAGGTGTTTTCAGGGATTTGATTTAGTGGAGAATTGATGCCAGTAATATAAGCTTAAACCTCATTTAAACGCTAAGAATGCTACTTACTTTTTTCCACAAATTAAAAATGAATTGATTGAATTATGTGATTGAGGTAAAGAAAATGATTGTGGATGAGGGTAAAAAATTCCAGCGCTTACAGTGCTTTAACTGGTATAAGCTGTGACATTTTTGGAAAGAAGCAATTGCCCATTGGTGTGCAGTTTTTTTTATGAGAAACTGAATAAAATTTGAGAAAAGTTCTTGGGCTTTGTTGAACTGAAAAGAATGGACGCCCATCAATTGCTGCAGAAATTGAGTTTTTTTTCAAAGAGATAAACATTGACCTGCACAAATGTGTCGGCCAGGGCTATGACAGCTGCTCAACAATGGCAGGAAAAGACAACGAGGTCCAGAAACATCCGCGCGAGTTTTTTCCCAAAGGTATTTACTTCCGCTGCACGAGCCACAAAATCATTCTTGTGGTAAATGATTTGAATAGTGTGCTCGAGGTGAGAAACAAGATAGCTACAATTAAGAATATTATAAACTTTTTTCGAGTATCGCAGTTGAGAAGACAGCACGTCACAAGCATCGTCATGCTCTGCAAAACCCATTGGTTGTAAAAATATAAAAGTATTGGGATATTTAAGAAACACTTTTTGGAATTGATGAACAGCCTGAAATTGATTGCCATAGAAAGAAACGTACCAAGCCTAAAACAAACTGATCAGTTGCATGCTGCTGAAAGTACAAGTACTTTCATCTTTTGTTTATGACAAAATGTTCTAGTCATTTGGAACCAGTCGTCAATTCACTGCAAGCCGTGGCTATGGATTTAATTAAATGCATGGTACATATTGAAAGCATTAACAACATGGTAATAGATCATCACAAAAAAGGTTATGAGATCTCTGAAGGCATCATGAAAGAGATGGAGACTATTGCTTCTGAGTTAGGTGTAGAAATCACACTACCAAGAATATCCAATAAGCAGGCACATCGAGCTAATCCACAATATAATCCCGAAGATTACTTTAAGGTGGCCATCTTAAATCCCTACTTGGATTCCTTTCATACAGCTTTGTCAGACAGGTTTGAAGACAACAGGATCCTGCTTTTGAACTTAAAATGTTGCACCCTAAGAACCTAAAAACATCTCTGAAAGATGCCCAAACAACGGAGAGGAAAATTTCAGAGTATTGTAAAATTGAGGGTTTGTCCCTCGAAATTGAACTATGGCACTGTATATGGATGAAATGAAGTAACAAAGATAAAGAAGGTGATTTCGTTAACATCGTGGACGAGTGAAATTTTTTCCCATCCATCAAAAAAGCAATTGTAATATGCCTGTCTTTACCATGCACTATGACATCATTTGAATGCATGTTTAGTACCCTAAGAAGAGTGAAGACATGGTGCTGTTCTACAATGACAGGAAATCACCTTAATGGCCTGTGTATGCTCAGTCTGCACAAAAAACATATTAAAATTATATTGAAAAATTCAGGACGGGAGAAGAGCAAGAAGAAGACCAGCTAAGAGATGGATAGATAGTGAATGCACATCCAATATGTCTTCCTCCAAGGAGTGATTTTGGAAATAAACAGGATGAAAATCCTACAAATTATGATTAAGAAGAACAAGAAAAATTCAAACAAAGCGTACTTAAAAAATATTCCCAAAAGAAAAGGCGAGTCGAACTGTATGTATAGTTGTCCTTTATTAGTAGCTAAAATATAGCTAATAGTTTCAATAGAATTAAGTATAAAAATAAAGAAGTTATGTTGACAAAAAATTCAATTCGCCAAAGCCTAAAAATTCTGCAATTATTTCACTATCATTCTTCATATTTCCACTTCAATAGCACTGTAGTTTTCTTCAGAAATGTATTGAGGTTAGTTTAAAAAATAAAGGTAGTATTTTGTATTTTTGATTTGTTCGTTTGTACCCGGAAGGTATACAATTGAAAAAGAAATTGCACCCCCCTTAATCCAATGCTGGCTATGCCCATGCATATAACTATTAATTAAACATTTACCCAAAATATTGAACATGTCTTTGAGGACAGTTACAAGAGAGAAAAATTATTTCTTCAAACCACTGTCAACATCAAGATGGCTTTTGAGACTTTGTATTGGTTTTCATAAGGTAGGCAAAGCAACAAAATAGAACAAAATAAAGCTTGTGCCATGTCTGGAGTATTTTTTAAAACATTTAATTCCATAAAAATGAATTGAAATTGATCACGGAATTAGGGATATCACAAAAATAGACATATTTATCTTACATAAAGTTTAATTATGTTATAAATGTATTGGTTGATTGTAAATTAGCAGATAAGCTGTATACCAAACATTACTTCTCACAAGATCAAACTTTTAATCTGAAACATATCATGTATGTAACTGAGAAGTTCAATAATTCATATGTAATCATTTCTGTTGCAGGATATCTTATTCAGATTTTGTAAAAACCTTCTCACACCTGGAAGTGGTTCACCTGGACAGTGATACGAGTCGAGATGAACCTTCTCTGCATCACAAGAACACGTGGCAGATGCGACTGTACCAGGGAGCTTGGCAAAGAGGAGTGTCTGCAGGTGGTTGCAGGAATAATCCAGGTATATTTTGGTCAGAAGGGCATATGAATATAGAATGAACTTAAGGTGGAGTTGAATAAAGCCAATTCAAGAGAAAGTGAACTGTGATTGTCTAGTTATCAATGAAGATAGACAAAATTGAAGCTGACTGTCCAAGAATCATATTTTTAGGTACTTTCTAGCACTATTAATGCCACATAGCCTAAAGAGCAACTGTTTATGATATGACAACTCATAGCAAGCAGGTTTTATGTTGTAAACAAAATACGGATCGCTCAGTCTGTATTGTGAAAGTGAGATCCTTCTTTCAAGGTGTAAAGCTCAGGGTGAAATTTAGCATTTGTGACACAATACTCTGTCAAACATTTTCTACCACCATCTTGTAATTCTCTTCTTCTCCAAGTTTTGTAACCACTTCTTCCACACTTTCTTATAACATCCATTTCTCCATGAAGGATTTTATAAGTCATCCTTCCTTTTGGCATTTGTTTGACATGGCCTAGCCACATCAAACACTGAGGTTAATATCTTCTCCAGCACTGAGCTGTTTTATTCTCCATATTCTTCTTTATTTTGTGTTATGGGTCTTAGGCTCGTATCTACGAATGCATTAGACCGTAAAAGTCGTTCTCTGCCTGTACTCTGCTGAGAAAGTTGCATGCAAAGACCTTTTTGCATACTCAAAAATCTGTTCATGCGATAATAATTGTCGATAATTGACTTAGCAGAGAAACGAATCATGAGCAACCTGATGGGAACCGATGTACTTTGAAACCTTGCTGCTTTATCCAAAATGTCGGACCTTGAAGACTTCGATCATGTTTCAGTTTACGCGGAGAAGAGGAATTTATCAAAGAATTCAACTAGAAGAACAGGAGAATCGGCATAATATCATGCGATGCAGACATCGTCGTATATGGTTTTATTTGCAGGACACAAGCGTAAATGCATTCCTCTAGCAGACAAAAATAATGGAAGTGGTTTTATCACTGAGAATTCTGGGTAATTTCTTGCCAATATTACGAAAACGACGACTTTCATGCATGACCAGTTAGTGGGTCGCTAATTCAATCTTTGCACTTGCTCATGGAAAGTCAGCTCACCGGTGATTGGAAGTAATTTGAGTAGAGACTAATGTATTTGCATGCGGCCCTTAGAGTTTGATCACTTACTTACTTACTTACTTACTCACTGGCACTATCGAACCCGTAGGTTCATGGCCGCACGGACATAAGCTCTCCATACATCCCTATCCTGAGCTAATGCTTTCCAATCATTCCCTGTATAATCTACTTCTCTCAAATCATAGTTAATGTTGTTCTCCCACCTCATTCTTGGTCTACCAACTGGGCGTTTTCCTTCTGGCTTTCCTACAAGAAGTTTCCATGCACGTCTTTCATTCCCCATACGCGCAACATGTCCTGCCCATCGCAGTCTACGGGACTTAACTGTTCTTATTACATCTGGCTTCCTATAAGACCATGTAGTTCATTGTTATGTAGTCTTCTCCATTCACCTGTCTGTTCATCTCTCTTTGGTCCAAAAATTTTCCTAAGAACTTTATTCTCAAATACTCGTAATCTCCTTTCCTCCCTTAAAGTAAGAGTCCATGTTTCGCACCCATATAATATAACTGGTAGAATAATAGTTTTATATATTTTCAGCTTAACGTTTTTTGAAAGGAGTTGGGACATCAAAAGTCTCTGCAATGCATAATAGCATGCATTTCCAGAATTGAGCCTATGTTTAATTTCTTTGTGCATCTCATTCCTATTTGTGATTATTGTTCCTAGGTATTTGAATTCAGCCAATTCCTCAAAATTTCCCTCATTTGTCATTAGCTGTCCATTTCCATTATATAATGTATTTCTACGTGTGACCATATATTTAGTTTTACTGATATTTACTTCCAGTCCTAATTTCTTAGTGTTACTCAATAGTGTGTGCGTGTTGGCCTTTAGTATCTCCTCGCTATCGGCCAGTAGTACTACATCATCAGCATAAACTAACAGCTTATTAATACCATTCAGTTGTAAGCCTTCCTCATTCTCTAAAGATTTAATGGCATGCTCTAGTACAAAATTAAATAGTAGAGGAGATAGTGCATCTCCTTGCTTCAACCCATTCTGGATTTCAAAAGTGTCTGAAAACTGTTTGCCTACACGCACCCTACTCGTTGAGCCATTTAGACACATTCGTATAAGTCTAACTAACTTTTTAGGAATTCCGAACTCCAGCAGGATACTATATAACTTCTCCCTCTTAATTGAATCATATGCTTTTTTGAAGTCTACATATAGTTGATGTACAGTACCATTATATTCCCATTTCTTTTCTAAAATCTGTCTTATACTAAAAATCTGATCTGTTGTAGACCTGTTTCTTCTAAATGCACATTGATGATCTCCTAGAATGTCATCAATATAGGGAGTAAGTCTGCTTACTAATATATTTGTTAGAATTTTGTACGAAGTTGAAAGTAATGAGATGCCCCTATAGTTGTTGCAATCAGTTTTATCTCCTTTCTTATAAATTGGTACGATAATTGATTCCTTCCATTCATCTGGAAGAGCTTCTTTTTCCCAAATCATAGTAAGCAACCAGCGTATCTTGTCCATCAATTTTTCTCCCCCTGATTTTATCAGTTCTGCTGGGATCTCATCTGAACCTGATGCTTTATACATCTTCAATTTTTCAATTGCCATTTCAATCTCTAATGCACTTGGCTCTGCGACTAGCATTTCTGCTGTCTGTAACTTATCCTCCTCAATGTCCTGTTCTGTATGTACATTTAATAGCTGATTAAAATAACTTTTCCATCTATTTAATATACTCTTGGAACCTGCAATCATATCCCCATTTTCATTCCGAATTATGTTTGTTCTAGCCTGAAACCCTTTCTTCTCTATACTAATTCCCTGATATAATTCTCTAATGTTCCTATTTTTTGCATTCATTTCAAGATCATTAATCTTCTCTCTCAAATATTCCCTCTTCTTTACTCTTTAGTAACTTATGGTGGTTTCCCGTCTAACACTACCCAATTGCTCTAAATTTACCTCATTTGGCTCGTGTAACCATTTCATTTTTGCTAGCTTTCTTTTCTTTACAATGTCGGCACATTCCTCATCAAACCATTTCTTGTTTTGCCTCTTTTTTAAACAACCAATGCTTTCTGATGCTGAAAATTTAATAGTATCTCTTATAGCCTCCCATTCTTTATTTATATCAGTTTCTTCTTCGTTTGCAACATTGTCATCTGAAGATTCCAGCACTTCAAATCTATTAGCAATTTTGATTTGGTATTCTTGCCGCATTTCATCATTTTATCAAGTTTTTTAATTCATATTTTACAGAATCATCTTTAGCGTTTGTTCCTCTCATAAGCGATAGCCGTTGTCTGATTTTCACCCTGACCAGATGATGATCTGAATTGCAGTCTGTCCCTCTAACTGATCTAATATCAATGATGCTACTGTGCCAGCGTTTATCCACTAATACATGATCTATCTGGTTCCGAGTTTCTCCATCTGGGACGTCCAGGTGTATTTATGAATATCCTTATGCTGAAATGTTGTGCTCTTAACAATGAGATTCTTTGATGTGGCAAATGTGACTAATCTAACCCCGTTGTCGTTACTATCTTCATGAAGACTGAATTTGCCTATTGTTGGTTTGAATATATCTTCCCGCCCCACTTTTGCATTAAAATCTCCTAAGACAATTTTCATATGATATCGTGAAAGGCTATCAAATAAGCATTCTAATTCGTCATAGAACTCATCCTTGATCTTGTCATCTTTATCTTCTGTGGGGGCATGTACATTTACAATTATAAAATCATGTCGTTTACCCTTTAGAATTATGTATGATATCCTATCACTAACAAACTTAATATCTCGGATAGCGGATAGGATCCTCCTTCTGACTAAAAAACCCGTTCCAAATGCAGGTCTTTCTGCACCCCCATAGTATAATGCAAAGCTTCCTGATTCCTGACTACCTTCTCCTGGCCACCTAACTTCCTGTAAAGCGACTATATCCAAGGGCGATTTATCCAATTCCCGCGTTAATATCTCTAGTGCCCCGCTATTGTATAAAGTCCTAACATTCCATGTTCCTAGGAACATGCCCCTGTGTTTGAGCCTTTGGCATGGGTTCCCTGAAGTAGTCCCCGCCCGGAGAACCGAATGGGGGACTATTTGACCTCCGGAAAATTTTACCCCAGTAGAACCCATGTCCGCATTTCTTGACGGTTGTATTTTTACGGTGAAAGATCGTCACTCTTTCGACCAAGGTACTTTTTTCGTCTGGCTTATCACCTTCGAGTTTGATCACAGTCTCCTTAATGATTGATGCCCACACTGCTCTTTCTATGGCTTTTTGCCTCAATCTTTTCACTCCTAATATTCTGAGGTTATCCTCAACATCATCCATCCATCTTAATCTGGACCTTCCTTCTGGCTTTGGTTCTAAAATCTTTCTGTTTTGTTATCTGGCATTCTCATCACAGGCCCCAACCATTCCAATCTGTGAGCTTTAGTAACTGTTACAATTTTTGGTGAATTATATTTATTTTCTAGTTTATCATTTATTCTAATTCTCCATCTTCCATTCTCACATACGAGTTCATATATTTTATGTAAGTCAATGATACATATGATTTAGCCATCTTTATTCCCTAAATTCAGAATACTACCAATGAAAGATACATATACAATCAGTCTCAGATCTTAAATAATTTAAGATTTTACAGTGCACTGGTTATTTGTAAGACAGTATTTTTGTTGTTAATCTCTTTGATAATTTTCATATTTCCCAGACCCGTTTTATTTTTCAGATGTCTTTAATTTCCTTCAGAATGTTTCCACATTCTTTCCTAAATACATGTCATCTATTAAAATCTTGAATATAGTTAGAGAAATTCACATATTGAATACATGTAGGAAAGAACACTATGAGGTTTATTTTAATTATATTTGAATTCTGTGCTTTGATTCACCTCATATTTCTTAATTTTTATGCAGACCTGGTTTCGTCGCTAACTGTGTGACATTCTCGATCTTCACAAGTGTTGCCTTGCAGTTGTCCCTCCTTCAAATTGATTTCTGCACCCTCTGTTGGCTGACCGATGAACTTCCAAATAAATTTTTTTTTTCCCTTTCACCGGGAATTTCAAAATTTAAGGTTTTCTTTTTATTCTTACATATGTAAATTTTCTCCCAAATTGTGAGATCCTTAGATTTTTCTAACTATGAATTTTGGAATTCCCGGTGAAAGGGAAAAAATTTGATTTGGAAGTTCATTGGTCAGCCAACAGAAATCAATTTGCAGGAGGGACAACTGCAAGACAACAGTTGTGAAGCATCGAGAATGTCGCACAGTTAGCGATGAAACCAGGTCTGCATAAAAAATCAAGAAATATGAGGTGAGTCAAAATACACAACTCATATATAATTCAATTCACATATGTTTTTAAACCTTTTCTAAAAGCCCCATTTCTTTTTTGTTGGAAGATTCCGGAGATAATTTATATTTGAAGAGAAAAATTATACACTCAGACTGGAGTTTGAACCCAGGACCTTTTGCACTCCAGGCGAATGGTCTACCATCCGAGCAACTCCAATCTAAATGCAAATCTTTCTCTTATATATGCTGTTAATTCCCATGCACCAAATGCTATGAAGCTTTTGATTCTATCTTGCAAATGGTAGCATCTTTATTAGGTAGACATTTAATTGAGAATTTTACATTACATTTATAAAGCCGGTATGGCTTCTTTCAATATTTTTATTATTCATTTCATACATCTCACTGATCGATAAATTATATTTGAAGAGAAAAATTATATGCTCAGACTGGGGTTTGAACCCGAGACTTCATAGATATGCATGAAATGAATAATAAAACCATTCAGAAGATAAGTTAACTACCTACAATATTTCCAACTCTTTTTTTTTTTATCTGCCTTATTTATTGATTTTTGGTGATTTTTGATTGTTTACATTTTTTCTCTCTATTTCTTCCTTTTCCTGATTTTAATTTCAAATTTTCTTTCTGTCTAGCAATTTTCTGTTTAATAATATTGATGAGTTTGTTGAAAAACATCTCTAAAATTTCTTAATAAAAATTACATACATATTTAATAATTTTTTAATTGAGAAAATATAATTCCATGTCAGGAATGCTATATCATTTTGTATTGTTTTTTTTTTCTCCATGTTTAAAATTTCTTTTCGTCTGTTATTTGTTCATTGCTCCCATTATTACCTTTAATTGTTCTTCTGACAAAATTAGGTACTAAGCCCAAGACTAAATATTTATTGATAATTTATTGTCACTCATCTTTTACATATTTTTTCCCATAAATTCACAAATCTTTTGTTAACCTTACTTAAAAAAAAACATTGAAATCTGTTATTGAGTGGCTATTTTGAATTCTTTTTATTCTTCCTAGACTTGAGTCATCAAACAATTATTTATTATCTTTAGATGTAGCCCTTGAATCATCTCCATATATATATGACATGATAAGAAAAATAAAATGCTTGGACGGAATTTGAATCCGGATCTCTGGATTGATACCACAGTGCACTACCGATTATGCAACCAAGCAAATCTAGTACAAATATTTATTTTTCTTATATATATATATATATATATAGGCACGCCATAGCGTAGTGGTTAAGGCACTGAGCTACAAGCCGGAGGGTCGAGGGTTCAAGTCCCGTTGGGGTCAGGATTTTTAAACTGACCCAAACCCTCTGGCGGCACTATGGCCCTGGGGTCGACTCAGCCTCTAACGGAAATGAGTACCAGATGCTTGTTCTGGGGGTAAAGGCGGCCGTCATGCAGGGCTGACAACTCGGCTGACATAAAGTGCCGATTGTCTAGAAAAAGTGGGAACCTTAACCTCCTACTACCCCAAGGGCTTCCGGGCCTGTTGTGGGATCACTTTACTTTTATATATATACTAGCTAATACCCGCCATGTGCTGCTATGCCTAAATACATGAAAATTAATGTGTTTTTATGTTTAGTTAAATAAGTAGAAGGAAAAATAATTATAAATTTATATTTTTTAGATACCCCATGCTGTTTACCTGGCGTTGTCTGGGAATTTACTCATCCCGATCTTCTTGGCATAAATGTACTTCTTATGATTAGCTAAATAAGTAAAATGAAAAATAATTATAAATATATATCATAATTATTTTAAGATTCCCTATGCTGATTATCCGGTGTTGCCCAGGAATCTACTTATCTTGATCTATTTGGCATAAATGAGGTAAAAGACAAAATTCGTTATTGTGAGTTATCCGTGAAAGAATACCTATCATGTGCTGCTATGCTTGCACAGGAATCTACGTTCTTGTCTCAATCTTCTTGGCATCAATGAAAGACAAAAATGGTTATTGTGAGTTATCCTTAACAGATAAACGTATGCTGTTGTGGAGTTTTTTTGTAGAGCTTTTTGAGATATTCAATTCTGTGTACATTAATTTTGTGTAATTGTTATGGTTTAGGCAGCGTAAGCCATTTAAGCGTCCAAGGAGCAACTTTTTTCACGTTTTCAAAGGTCGATTTTTAAGGGTGTAGGAGTTGAGTATCATAACTCTCTTATAGCCTATGTTCATCCCAGGAATCTCGTGAACATTTTGCAAAAAGCCCCATCACAATCGGATCAACGTTATAGCTGCGCATAAAGTATGAATAAACAAACAAACATTCATTTTTATATATTAGATTCTCTATTGTTATGAGATGTAGCAGAACCTCAGTCTCACCTAGTAGCTCCTACAACAAGTAAGCAAATTAAAGAGAATATTTTTACTTTATAGCAGTGATGCTTTTTCGATGTTATAATTAAATTTTTTGACATTGAGCAATGCAAGCTTAATATATTATGATAAGAAAAATAAATGCTTGCACCGAATTTGAACCTGGACCTCTGGATTGATATTCCAGTGTGTAATTGGTAGCGCACTGGGGTATGCATCCAAAGGTCCGAGTTTAAATCCCATCCAAGCATTTATTTTTCTTATCATGTCATATTAAGCTTGCATTGCTCAATGTCAAAAATTTAATTATATACAGGGCATATCAAAAGTCTGGTAACACTTTCAACATTTTATTACACAAAAACTACAAATGATAGCACTTTCAAACACATGTCAGTTTAAAGTCAAACTCTCAAAGTTTCATTTACACCTTCCAGAGATTCAATGTGTGAACCATGAGTGATTTGGCAGATGTCCAAACGATAATCAAACTCTTCCCATACCCTTATCAACATATCCTCTGTGACCGTGGTGGTAGCTTCTCAAATTCTGGTTTTTAGTTCCTCTAAATCACGTGGCAAAGGCAGTACAAACACACGGTCCTTTTGATACCCCCATAGATAAAAGTCACATGCAGTCATATCGGATGATCTTGGTGGCCATGTCATGAAACATCTGTCCCTTACTCTAGCACGTCCTATCCAATGAACAAACATCTCCGTATTCAGGTAAGTACGAACTGCATTGTGAAAAATGTGGCGGAGCCCCATCTTGCTGAAAGATGAAATCATCATCGATATCTTATCAAAGTTGAGGCACCAACCATTGCTCCAACATGTCCAGATATGAATGTCCAGTCACAGTAGCCTCAATGAAGAAGAAACGTCCATACAGTTTTCGTTGCGACAATGCACAGAAATCATTCACCTTTGGCGAATCACGCTCATGTTCAATGATTATGTGAGGTTTCTGTGTACTCCAAACACGACAGTTGTGCTTGTTAATTTTTCCACTTGTATGGAATGTTGCTTCGTCACTGAAAAATAAGCGGCTGAATAAGTTATCGTCGTCTGCTGCCAGTTGTTGTAGCTGGCAAGAAAACTCGGTAGTGCTTGCATTTGTCATCCTCATTTAGCATATGCAAAAGCTGCAGTGTGTATGCTTTCATAGTCAGCCTCTTAAGCAAAATCCTCCATACAGTCATTGAAGGAAGTTGAAGCTCATGGGATGCTCTATGGACTGATTTCCTCGGGCTCCTTACGAATGCTTCTCTGACTCGCTCAACGTTCGCTTCACTCACCCTGGGATGGCCACTCCTCTTTTGTGGACATAAGCAACCCGTGGTTTCAAATTTACGATAGCAATGGTAAATTACCTTCCTACTTGGTGCTTCTTTTCCATACTTGGTCTGAAATTTTCGTTGCACATCGGTACCACTCTTGTTTGTATGAAATTGTAACATGCAGAAAGTTTGTTCAGCGCCAGTATTCGCCATTGTTGTAACTAATGCCAACTGTCAATAAATTATGCAACTATGTGGTAGTATTCGAAACTTTGAGAGTTTGACTTTTGAGGCGCGATGTTCACTCAGCCTCCTCCCTAAATGAGCAGCCCATCATTAATAGTCGGGCGAGAGTAAATAAATCTATAAATAATTAATTCATTAAATAAATCTTTGAACAAACACCTTCATTACTTATATTTTAAACAGATCAGAAAAATACATAGAATATAATTATAAAATTATTATTATTTTTTTATTGGATAATTCCTTGAAATTAATATGAAATAGGAACGATCAGTTATGACTGAGATAGGGAAAGACTGATTGATGTCTGTAACGCACCCTATTGTATGTTGATGTGCTCGAGACATTCGTTAAATAAGATAAAGATCAAAAGAATCATTTTCAGTAAAGAGGATTAGACGCCTGTTAGAACTGACAACGTACACTTGACAGCTAAATTCAATAAAAAAAAAATATTGCTGAAATTTTGGGAAACTGTGTAAACTGACATTTTGACATAAGATGATTCAAACTAATTAAAGGTGAATGAAGCCACCAGAACATTCTAGAAAATTCTAGAAGCTTTTTACAAAATTAGTCGGGATTCCCGGGCTACTTATGTAAACTTATGTCCCAATTTTAACCAACCTCAAAAGTAGGAGTGCCCTCTAACATTTGTTGACGTCACAACGAACCAAAGGGTCCAGAACCCTACCATCTGAAATTCTAGACAAATGCACCAATTGGTTTAATGTATTTTATTTTAAGGTGGGCGTTATCATATGGTCGCAAATTATATTGAGTGGGGGTAAGTGTTAACCTCATAACAAAATTTAGAGACTAAAAATCACTTAAAAATTAACTTTGCACTTCATAACTTTGCTTCTCGTGGTGCCACTGGCACGAATAAAACTTCGCACTTCTAAATTCACTTGGCACTTCGTACTTCGCTTCTCGTGGTGCCGCTGGCATGAGTAAAACTTACATATTAATCGTGCTAATGCGGGCACATATATTCGTAGTTTATCGACCATCGGAAATATAAAATAGGCACGGTGTAATTAATAATTCAACCGTCTACTCAATATTAAACTGTAGTCATATGATAGCGCCAATCGTACATACCTTGATTTGTTTTATTGTGTGTGTGCTACAAAAATTAAAGTTATTATTGAATCTCCAACTTGTCGTCTTTTATCAATGCGATAGAATCATGTCCACATAATCCTTGCGTATCCCGGGACCAAGAGCATCTCATCCTACCGCAACCCACTGAGCTACCCGAAGTCCTCGATTAGAAGAGGAATCCTTTCTCAAATTCCTATCTTCACCATATAACCCATTTGATTCTGTCACACTTTAAACTGGCGTGTGTTTGAAAGTGCTATCATTTGTAGTTTTTGTGTAATAAAATATTGAAAGTGTTACCAGACTTTTGATATGCCCTGTATATATATATATATATATATATATATATATATATATATATATACAAGGGTTGGAACTTTAATAGTGGCAAGACTGCTGTAGAGACGCCATTCAACAGAACCTAATGATATTGCTGATAGCACATGTCAGTTACATACCCACCTTACCTCAGAACGTATGGACTTTCCCTTTCCACATTATGTGAGAGAGACAGAGAGCTGGTGGTCTGATATAGTGTTGTTACGATATTCTCAAAAGAGGAACAATGGAGTTAGATAAAGATTGAATATGTCAGTGGTTGTACAGCACCACAGTGTCATGAAGGTCTTCAAGAGGCTTCTGGGGAATCTGCATTGCCTTACTGAACTGTAGTACAGAGGGTAAAAACCATGGCATTGTTCTGACCAGAACAGTGACATGGTGGGTGGCTTTTACCCACTGTGCCACTGTTATACAGTAAAACTTGTTTAATTTGGAATATGAATAATGCAGAAATCTTTCCAATGAGAACTAATTTATTGCTCCTGGCAAAATAATAGTAATTTTACATGTATTTATTTTGTATAAAACATAATCTGTCCAAAACGGAAATAGAAGGATATTTCTACACAATTCATGAAAAAAAATGTTTATAAGGTGGAAAGACTGAGAGAGAAATAAATTAGTTTCCACTTCATTGAATTCCCATTAGGCGAAATAACAATAAGGAATGATTTCTGCTGCTGGGTAAAGTAGATTTTCTACCTGTATCTGAAATTTTCTTTCAGCCACACTGCACACCCGTTATGCAAAATTCAGTTTCGTTTAACAAATATTTGGCATGTGACATTTGTCTTACAAATAACCAGTGCACTGTAAAATCTGAAATTAGTTTAAGATCTGAGACCGATTGTGTACATATCTTTCACAGGTAGCGTTCTGAATTTCCGGAATAAAGATAACTAAATCGCATGTATCATTGTCATTAAACGAAAAAGTGAAAGTGATTGAAGATAAAGAAAAACAAACTCTCAGTACGTGAAATAATGACTAAATTTAAATGTGGAAAAACCAAAGTTTATGAGTTTTTAAAACATAAAGAAAAAAATAATTAATGAATGGATGCAAGGAAATGATCAAACAAAGAGGAAAGCAAAATAAATAAATGAAGAAATCAAGGAAGTAGTGTGGGAGGTGGGAGTGTTTTACAAGTGCACGATCAAAACAATCTCCAAATTTCGGGACCGATGCTCCAAAGTTAAGCTCTAACTGTTGCTACATCCCTAGAGAATAACGATTTCAAGGCATCTTCACGTTGGCTGTACAGTTGTAAAAGACGACACAATGTAGTGTGGAATGAAATTTGTGGGAAATCAAAGAATGTGGATGAAAGTATGGTTAGTGAGTGGAAACCGAAACTGCATACTTTAATTTCAGAATATGGGCCTAAGAGACATTTTTAATGCGACGAAATTGACTTTTTTTGCGCATTACCATTGAAATCGCTCATACATACTATACTTCACTTTTCAAGGTAGCGGAACTACAATTAATCCAAGGTACATAAAAAGACTCTATAATCTAAGATTGGTTAATATTTTTTTTTTTATAATGCAGAATTTTGTCTAACGTGGGAAAAAAAATCGATCCCATGTGATTCCGCTTTGAACAAGTTTTACTGTATAAGGAAATGCAGATTCCCCAGAAACCTCTTGAATACCTTAATGACACTGTGGTGCTGTACGACTTCTGACACATTCAATCTTTATCAAACTCCATTGTTCCTGTTTTGAAAATATCATGACAACACTACATTAGACCCCCAGCTCTCTGTCCCTCTCGCCAGTTTGCATGCATGTGGTGTGGGAAGGGAGAGTCCATATGTTTTGAGATAAGATAGGTATGTAACTGATGTATGCTATCAGCGACATCATTAGGTTCTGTCGCATGGCATCTCTACAGCAGTGTTGCCACTTTTAAATTTCCAACCCTTGTAAGAACAGGTATAATTAGAGTTTCATATATTAATCTCAACTTAGTATTTGTTGGTAAAACAGATGATTTTATAAGGCTCATATTCCAACAATACTTTATTGCCTCCAAATATTCTTTTATAAATTTTTGCAGAGATTATATTATCATTAAGTTATGTAGGTAGGAAATAACACTATGAGGTTTATTTTAATTTTTTTGAGTTGTTTCTTGACTCACCTTATACTTCTTAACTCCCTCGCAGATCCAGATTTCATCACTGTATTTATGGCATTCTCAATGCTGTTCACAACTGTTGTGAACATGAACAGCATTGAGAATGTCACAAATACAGTGATGAAATCTGGATCTGCGAGGAGTTAAGAAGTATGAGGTGAGTCAAGAAACAACTCAACAAAATTAAAAAAAATATATTATCATTATTTACAAGTGAACCAAGATTTATTCATCTACTAGAAGCTATAACAAACAAAAATGCTGTAAAATGGCTCAATATTTTCTTTTATTAACTAATATAAGGTTCATAAAAGCTTTTTTTTTGTAATTTTCTTAATTTCAAGAACACAATATCTTCATCAAAATTCAGCAAATAGATGCATATACATTTATGACTAAGTCATCTAATGGAAAATTGTTGCATTCGGATACACAAACTTGGCATGCCCCTTCCCTCTGATGTTAGGTAGAGGAACCTCACAATCAAGTAAATAAATAAAATAATTTTGAAATTCATTTTAGTCTGTATTTTTTTGAGTGTAGTCAGCTATGGTGGTCTAGTGGTTATGTTCCTTGAATCTAATCCAGTGGGTCATGGGTTCAAACTTGGTCAGGGTTGATGGCTTTTTGGATGGGAAAATCCATGGGACAAGTCCTTCAGGAAGGACTTTAAACTGTGGTTCCAAGTCTGAAGATTTTCAGGTTCATAAAAAAGAACATCAAGCCTGAAAAAGGAGACATCTGTGCAAAATTTAACTGACTTTCTTCCATCCAAATAATAAGTTAGTTGCCAACTAGATTTTTTGAGGTGACACGTTGACCACATGTTACTACTCATGACAACTGTAGGGAAATAAGGATAACTAAATCAGATTGGTCAACAAACCTTAAAACGGGCAGCTAAGGCTAGACTGAAAGGGCCATGAAGTCGAAGAGGAAGGAAGGAAGAGAGAGAGAGAGAGAGAGAGAGAGCGATCTTCTCCCAAAATGTGTGTTCTGTTGATCTTTCTATTTGTTTTAGCAATTTTGACATCTCTGTCCACACTTGAGCAGCTAATTTTATTTCTCCATATTTAATATCTAAATGAGAGTGTTTGTAAGATGTATTTGTTGTGATGTTGCAGACACATTCCACATAAACCCGCAGCTGCATCTCATTCTCAGCGAAATGGAGGAAGTGATTGTTTCACTCAATCAACACAGCATTATGGAACCTAAGGTGTGTACATTTCAAATAAAATGTAAAATTTAAAAATCCTCACTACAGCTCAGTATTTAGATCTAAACTGATAGCAATAGATAGTACTTTCAAATCTATTCCAAGGAATACAGACCCAACACACACCTGGATCTTCAGAAGCTCCCATCATCTTCAGAGCTGCCAGGATATTCAAGAATAAACATATTGGAATAGCTCCAACAATTATTTTAAAAAATTGAAGTACACTTCAGAGAATTCAATCACATGTGAGAATTCAGGGTAAGAATATAAGAGACATTTAGCAAAAAAAAAAAAAAAAAGAGACCAAAGACATAACATCAGAAACAGAACAATTAACTTTCACAGAGATCTATTTAAAACAAAGACTAACAAAATATGGCAATTAGCCATCACAACAAAACTGGTATGAAGCAAAGAACTCTGGAGACTCCATCAGAATAGACATCTATAGCTTGTTTTGATGTTATATTTAGTTTAACATATTCTAGTCCTGGACAGATTTGTTTTTTAAAAAGAAAAATTAACACTTAAACTGGGAATTGAACCCTGGACCTCCACTCTGTACATCAGTGTGCAATCCATTACACCATTCAAGACCCAATACTAACGCTCAATTTTCTTTCCACTTATACAATTCTCCTACATCTGAAGGGAGATAGCTCTCGCTATCAACAACACCATCATGTGACTTCTATTTGACGTATATTTAACAAGAATTTTACATTTACTTGTAAGCAGTAAAGCTTAATATTTTGATGTTATATTTAGTTTAATGCATTCCACTCCAGGATAGATTTATTTTTTGAAAATAAAAATTAATGCTTGAACCAGGAAATGTATTGCACACTGACATACAGATTCAGAGGTGCAGGGTTCGATTCCTGGTTCAAACATTAATTTTTGTTTTAAAAAAATAATCTATAGCAGGACTTAAAACAGACCATTTTAAACTCTTAAAATAATAGATGGCAAGAAGACATTCCCAATCTGCCCAAAGTGTAATACATCAACACAACATGTACTCCAATAAATGAACAACTCAGTAATGAATCTCTGGAATCAATCTACAGCTGTAAGAAACTACTGTAAAGCAATAACCTCATGGACTTGGTTTAAAACAACACATTGCTAGGCTTCTAAGTGATTTTACATGTCACTTATACTTCAGCTGAAATGTTGAAACACATTCAAGATTTTAGGTGTTAGCTCTAATTTTATAGAGCTAACACCTAAATTCGTAAGAAAAAACCATTAAAGAAGACAAAATTCAGGATTTTTTAAAAATTATTTTTCACTGAGAGAAATTAATATTATAATTACAAAGAAATAAACATTATCTCAGTCAAAACATAAATTTATTGTGTCGACATTTTAATCTCCTTATGTGAGATATTTTGTCTATTTTGCATCTTTTTCAACCAATGCAGAAAAAGGCTTTTTAAAATTATTTTTCACTGAGAGTAATTAATATTATAATTACAAAGAATTAAACGTTATCTCAGTCAAAACATAAATTTATTGTGTCGACGTTTTAATCTCACATAAGGAGATTAAAACGTCGACACAATAAATTTATATTTTGACTGAGATAACGTTTAATTTTTTGTAATTATAAAATTCAAGATTGTTGGAATGGCCAAGAAGAGATGGTTGGAACATTTTTTGTAGGTTCTTTCCAGACCTCAACATGAAAGGAAGATGATGAATGGTAAAGAGAAAAATTTCAGCCTCAACCTGGATAGCTCAAATGGTAGAGTAACAACATTTTAAGCCACCCGCATTCCATTGTAAGACTTTGATGTTATTTGTCTTCTCTCCCAAAACAGTCCCCTCCCAGAGATCCGAATGGGGGGGCTTTTACTCCGGAATCTTTGAACATCTTTTGTAGTTCATTTTGCATGACCCAGAGTGCACCTGCTAGTATTACCAGTGGAGGTGAACTACATTACACTCATTTATTCTAAATACTTAAGAGAAAAGAAAAGAAATGAAGAGATCCTAGGCCTCGAATACTCTAATACCATCGGGTTCGAAGAATACAAGTGTTCAGTCAAAGGAGACTGAGTAGGAAAGTTGAAAGAGGTACATGGAAAGGAAGAAATACCAATTCAGATATAAGAAAAGATAAAAGGAGCAAAACACAAGTAAGTGGAAGCAATGATTTTGCTCAGTTTGGGCACCTTGTGGTCACCATCCATATATCCCCTAGATGGGGACCCCTGGAAAAAAAAAAAAGGTACACTCATCCAACAGAGTAAGATCAATTACCTATCTCACAAATCAGTACAACTCTACACCAAAATGAAAATAAAATCCCATATAGCTGAACAAAACAAAATGCAATGTGAAAATAAGATATGGAAGACATTACTATAACCAAATACAATACCAAACAGCCCCCGATCAATTGCAGTTGCATCATTTTGTCTTGAAACTGGTCATGATTGCTTGGCAACACATCTACATAAAATTAAGCTACTAGACTCTCCACACTGCATAGTATGCAAGAACATAAGTACGATAATGAACAAGGATCACTTGATGTTCTGCGCTGATCTTCAGAAAATAGTTGGAACACCATTCCAAATTGCTGAATATTAATTGGGAAGCCCGCAAGCAAATGACGACAAATCGAGAGCTTCACAACATTTGAATACTGCTACTACTATTACTACATTTTAAGCCAGAGTTCAAGTCCTGGTTATGGCAGAAATTTTTCTCCTTACCAATACTAATTGTCTGTGTATATTAATTCACATATTAAAATTCATTAAAAACTTCTAATTTTTGTAACATACAATATTTTATTTGATGTTATGGAAAGTATTTAAATAATATGTATTTGGTAAGTTTTACTTGTTTTATGTCTGCAGGTGATAGGCTTCACAGCATACTCATTGCCAAAGAATAATTCAGAGACGATAGGAAAACAGTTTTTCAAGAAAAACAAGTCACTGGTTAATTCCCAATACACAAACAGTAGACAAGTAAGTACCAAGTGTTAATAGATTAAATCTCAGTTCTGGAACATTTTTTGAAGAACATCTCTGCAATTTTTGGTCCAAAAATGATTGCTGAGTTCACTGTTGGAAATCTTATATTATTCTCTCCTCTGGTTTTAAGCAGATTAATCTCACAATTAAATCCTTCTTCCTTTATTATTTTGCCTGCATTTTTTCCCAAACTATGGATTTTGTTAGCATTTCAAATTATTTCAGCAATTTTGACTTCTGTTTAATTATTACATGCTTCATATTAGCTTGGCCTACATCTGTCTATGTAACGGAATCCTTGAACACGATTTTCACCCACTTAAAAACATTGGATTGACTTGAAACTTTGTATACTTGTAAAGGACCCATGACAATACAATAATTTCATAATTTTTTTCTAAAATCCTGGCCAGAATCATCAGAAAATCAAAAAAATAAACACCGGAATAATAGGTTGCGGACTTATCAACTTTTTAGTCAATCATTGTAAGAGCTCAGTTGATAGAGCAGTGGACTGTAGTGGTATATAATTTCAGTAATCTATAGGTCGCTGGTTCAAATCCAGCCCGGAGGATTTTTACTTTTTAGAAGAGTATTAAGCAATTACATTTTTATGGGATTCCTGTTTATGACAATCAATTAAACTAAAAATTTAAAAAATAAATAATAGTTAAAAAACTGAAACAACACGCTTTTTAGAAAACCAAACTAAAAAATAAATAATAGTTTGAAAAAACTAAAACAACATGCTTTATTAGAAAACCGAACTAAAAAATGAAAAATAATTTTAATTTCAAACACGCTTGGCATAAAATTAAAGTGGTCAACAAAAAAATCATCTCCAACACATCTAGAATAAAACTAGAGTTATCTACAAAAAAAAAATATTTTACCTTCAAAAGCGTGGGGTGCTTTTTATGGTTTTATGTTTTCTTCTTAGAGACTTTACTTTTACCAATATCTGTTTATTATCAAATATATTAATTGATATAGAGCACCCGACGCTTTTGATGGTAAAATTATTTTTTTTGTAGATAACTTTAGTTTTATTCTAGGTGTGTTGGAGATGATTTCTTTGTTGACCACTTTAATTTTATCCCAAGCATGTTGAAAATTAAAATTATTTTTCATTTTTTAGTTTGGTTTTCTAATGAAGCGTGCTGTTTTAGTTTTTTAAGCTATTATTTATATGATTTTCTTACCACTCATGACTAGCAACTACATATTTTACATTTATAATGTGATCCTTCATTCTAGGAGTCAGATTTCTGTTATTCTTTCCTATGTATTTTTTATTTTTATTTTTATTTTTTTCCACTTTCCCCATATTCCTCATTTTTATCTTCATTTTTTAAGCAAATTCCAAAGGAATGAAGCTATTGAGGTTGTTTTCATGAAATATTTTTGAAAACTTATTGCATATCTTCATTGATCCTCTCTAGCAGACATAAAAAATGACTATGACAAAAATGTATATATAGCCTAAATAAAAATGGTGCAATAGGCCTACCAGCCTGCTGCTGCAAGCCCCACATGGTCCACATGCATTAATCAGAAATGCAGATATTCATCTAGAGAGTATAGTGGTGACATTTGGTCAGCATGTTGGGTTCCCCAGCAGTTACAGCTGGTTTTCTCAACCTGGAGGTACTACTTATTGTAGCTACCAAAAGTC
Organism: Diploptera punctata; assembly: GCA_030220185.1. NCBI lineage: Eukaryota > Metazoa > Arthropoda > Insecta > Blattodea > Blaberidae > Diploptera > Diploptera punctata. The sequence goes on along the minus strand of JASPKZ010000031.1, from coordinate 819,900 downwards.
ATCATGAAGCTGGGTGGGTACTGGTCCCATGCTGGCCAAAATTCCATGAAAAAATTGTTTCCCCCATGGAAAGCAAGGTTCAGTTCGTTAACCAGCACAATTGGACCATTAGGAGTTAGGGTTATTAAAAATTTAAAAATTGTATGAAAACTGAAAAGTAAAAAAAATGCTCTAGTGGCTGCAATTTTGTATTTTTTTGCAATGAAACTTAGTATATACAATTCAAATAAAACAAGGAAGGTATTCCAAAAATCAGCAAAATCTAACAATTAGAAATAAGAGTTTACTTGAAAGCGAAATTCTAAAAATTGGTGTAGAAACTACCACATTTGTTTTCTCACAATACAACTGTACACCATACAGTTTAATTGACAAATGACCCAGAATATTTCACTCAGCCTCTCCCTAAACGAGAAATTAAAATAATTAATTAATCAGAATGAGAATTATTACCACACATATCTTAAAACATTATAAGATGAAATAATTGTTGGAGATATACGAAATGTATATGCAATTGAATCGGGAGAACACGAGGAGTTTGATTTTAATACAATTAAGTACAAATAAATTAAATTAAGGAAGTTGATAGGATTCTGAATAAACTATCCGTCATTTATTGCAGAAACCACTTAGCAGGTACATCGCACTGCTATTGTCAAGTAACAAGTGCATGAAACGCAGACAATAGAGTTAAAATTTGCGAAATGTATTGTACGAACAGCTTAAGAGATGATTCTTTGTAGACCAGCAATCTTAAGATCTTAAACCCAGTTTCACTGACAGTTAAGAACAAAGTATTGATATTGGAAACTACAGTGTGGACGTAAGGCAAGCAGACAAGATGCTAGAACGCCAAACTAGCAAACGGCATGAAAAATAGATCAATGCACTTGTGAATTCCTAATCAGTTGAAGTATAGCATGGGGGGAGACTTAGGTCGGATTTCCCAGATTAGAAAATACGAGGACTTATGGTAGAACTGTACTTTAGAAAGGTGTATCTATCTAAAAAAACTTGGTGGAGTCATGTCCTAACAAAACACGGCGATCCCTTCCTAATACATAAGGTAATGATCTCATGACGACATAATTACAGAGAGGGGACAAAGCAAGTTTTCATTATATCCAACTAAATAATGTTAAGTTAGTTCTTTGTAGCTCACGAGACAGGAGTTGAAAAATACCAACCAAGACCGGAGTGAGAACAGACTCACCGACATAGTTGTTAAACGGCACAATGGCCATCAATTGGGAAGTTAGTTGAAACATAACTTCGTGAATTTCATACTTATAAATAACTCGGTCATGATAGACTCTCAGAGATTCCATTCTGAATTCTAAAAGCACTCCTGTGGTCAGTGCCTTGTCCAATAATAAGTTATTTTAATTATACGTCATGTAACCAGTGACTACTTCAGTAATAAATCACATTTATTAAAATTCATCTAACACAGCCTTGTGTCGGCCAAATCATTTGCTTTCTCTGTAGAAAAGAACCTCAGCTCTACCTATATCCAACCTGAGCAACCCAAGTTATCACACATGGAGAATTCCTTTCATACTCCTAGTGCCCAAACATCCCATTATTAACCAATAAACCCAAAATAGAAGAACCTATACTAAAATCTTTTTGCACAAAATAAAAATATATTCAAAATAAATATTCTGTTAACCAGAACAATTGGACCATAAATTTGGGTTTTTGAAGAATTTTCTTAGTTTACACATTTTTTGCGTGATGGCATTTTTAGTTTAGCAAATAATTGCATTGTGCGTTTGTTTCAGGTGAGTCACAGATGTCAACTGGAACAGGGAGGTTATTTAGTTCTTCCAACAACATTTGAACCAGGACAAGAATCCAGCTTTACATTACGTGTCTATTCCAGCAAACCCCTCAAACTCAAGTGAGTTCAAACTTACATACTCCTTCATTGTACAAATAGTAATGTTATTGAAAATAACAAAATGCCTTTCCATCTGTATAAATTTTGTAAACTTCATGAATTCAGTTATTATTTGACATTTCTTAATAATATGTCATTTTTTTGTGTTTCTATAGAATGAATTTATTTTTATCTGTTGCAAGATGCATACATGCTTTTCACTAGCTACCAAGTGCTGGATTTTAAATAATGACCTTATTTTAATAAATTACTATTAATTAATCCATGTAGACCAAACATTTTTATTGATGGATAAAAATTCAATGTTTCAAAAATAAAAGTATGCTACATATTATGAAGTGAGACACTGACAATGAGAAATAAAGAAATCCATTTAATCACAGCCAGCAAGATGAAGTTCATGAGATCAGGTTCCCTGATGGGAAGAGGTCCTGCAAGAACTTCAGTTAGAACCAGTTATCCATTTTATAAACAAGTACCAATACAATTGTAAAACTCATGTACAATGTAAGTCAATGAACTGAATCCCAAAAGTCATGCTCTTGCACTACTGACCATATGCAGAAAGATGTTTGAGTTGTCCAAGGAAGAGATGGATTGAAAATCCAGCCTTGAGATCGTAACAGGCCATCAGGTCTTATACTTGTACAGAAGAAAAAGAAGATGATGACGATGTTGAAGTATTACACTTTAGTTAAGGGAGAGATACACAGGTGAAATGGCATACTGAAGTTTTTCTCTAAATCCATATGAACATGGAGTGTTTATAGTTTAATCTGTTAGTATTTTTCTAGCTGCTAACTCTACTAAATCAAACATGAGCACTCAGAGTTCTTTTCCTCTTCCAAATTTTTACCACACTCCATTGTTATATGCAAAATTCTGTTGCTGAATGGTTATAGTGCAGCACATTCTGTTTTACAGTAAAAAAAGTTAATAAATCAAATGGAGTTGATGAAGTTTCTTCAGTTTAACACAGCTTATGCTGATGTATAAAATTGCATACCATATTTCAGGCTGAAACGATATGATATGTCATTATACTCTATACCTCTTCTGAGCTGAATTCCAGTTGTAACATAAATAAAGCAGATATATGACTGCATTTTCATTGGTCGAATAACAATATTTTATCTTTCAGCATGTAAGAAAATGTATTTAATTAGATAAAAATAAAACAAAGTTTTATGCGGTTTTCATATTTATTAAAATATAAATTAGTTACAGCTGTTTCGGTATTTTGTACCTTCTTCAGACATGATAACAAATTAATGAATTTTGTTATTATAGTACATAACAGCAACAACTTTTTTTTTGTTACAATCTCTGTTATAAATTTAAAAGAGGCAATTCATTCAAATCTAGTTGGGAATTTAACAACTTATTACCACTTTTCAATTTATTTATCTCTACAATTTCTAAAAGGTCCAACTTCTTTCCTTTGTCACAAACATGTAAAATTTTAAAATTTGAATCAACCACCTACTCCAATACGATCATTGTTTTGATTCAAATTTTAAAATTTTACATGTTTGTGACAAAGATAAGAAGTTGGACCTTTTAGAAGTTGTAGAGATAAATAAATTGAAAAGTGGTAATAAGTTGTTAAATTCCCAACTAGATTTGAATGAATCACCTCTTTTAAATTTATAACAGAGATTGTATTAAAAAAAAATTGTTGCATAGTTACAGTTATATACTATAATAACAAAATTCATTCACATGTTATCATGTCTGAAGAAGGTACAAAGTACCAAAACAGCTGTAACTAATTTATATTTTAATAAATATGAAAATCACATAAAACTTCAAGTTTTATTTCTATTTAATTAAATAAATTATGGATTTTCATAAAGTAAACACTAATTCAATTGATTAGGAAAATGTAGTTCCTCTCTAACACTCAGAATAGAGCAAATAAAAATATGTATTATCTAGCACATATCTACATAAGTTATATAGGAAAATCTTAAAATATATAATTATAATTTTAATAAATTAAATAAACATTGTTTTATTCTCATGAATGTGCAGTATAGAATACATTGGAATTTTAGTTGTTTCAAAATGGCCACTTCTGTATAATTATAAAACATTAGAAAGGAAAGTATTTGAAAAGCAGAGAGAAGCAAATTATTTTGAATGTTCACAAACAGTTTAGTGAAAAATATCTTATATTAACCATTCAGGAAGTGGTGAAAATAACAGCAGAATTTACAGTGAGTCAGCATGGAGCATAAATTTGCTCATGATGAAATTTTTAATAAAGGATATTTATCAACGTCATGGTAAAAATGTAAAATCTGAATAGATAGGTCCATATATGATTTTTTGTCATAAATAAATAAGGAATGGAAGTTCCTAATTACTGATACTATCTTACCTTAAAATCAATCTTATTTCCCGTAAAATATGATGTTGGCTAAGAACAATGTTTCTATCAATAACAGTTCCGTGCACAATTCAGTCATATGGTGAGTGAAAATAGCACCACAGTTCTGCTAGACTGTGTCTGTGAAGTAACAGCTTATGCAAGTTTATTTACAGTACAATTGGAACTTAGCTCAGAATTGGTATAATAATGATATTATTTATCAATGAGTTGGGTCAAGCAATTGATACTTGTTAATATTGTTCGTTTTTAAACATCTTAATGATGGACAAATTATATTTGAAAAGAAAAAATATACGTCTAGACCGGGGTTTGAACCCAGGACCTTTGACTCTCTATGTCAATGCTCTTCCATCTGAGCTTGGAGGCCTAGGTAGTTCAGATGGAAGAGCATTGACATAGAGAGTCAAAGGTCCTGGGTTCAAACCCCGGTCTAGGCATACATTTTTCTTTTCAAATATAATTTGTCCATCGTTAAGATGTTTAAGAACGAATAATATCAACATTGAAAGGAGTACTACTAGCTTTATAAGTAATGTTTAAATTCCCAATAAAAATCATCTTAATAAAGAAGTCGCCATTTGCAAAAATCGTAGCAACGGCTCGTAGCATTTGGGGTTAGGGAATTAACTATGTGTAAGAGAAAAATACGCATTTAGATTGGAGGCCTAGGTAGCTCAGATGGAAGAGCATTGACATAGAGAGTCAATGGTCCTGGGTTCAAACCCCGGTCTAGGCGTATATTTTTCTTTTCAAATATAATTGAGACTTGTATTTAGGTGCACAACCAAGTGCTGACCAACTTGACTCACGTCTCAGTCTTCAAGGCAAATGTTAGGCTAGAATTTTTTTTTATACAATGCCACCACATTGTCATTTCAACATTCTGGTATTCTCTCCTGACATGGCATTATTGTAACCCACTTCTGAGGTTGGGGCACCTGAAAGGCAAGTGTAGCAATTTGGGGGCTTACCAAAAGGGCCTAGATGGACCTTGGAACATGGATTACGTGTGTTGGTTAGGCAGTAGCTGCTCATGCTTGGTCCAAAAAACATTTAATTGAATCAAAAGCCAGTTTAATTAAACAAATAGACAAACGAAAGGAACTCACGGTTTGGGAAAAGATCCACATTCAGAAAAACAAAGGAAAACTTATGAACTTTGAAATTCCCGCAAATTTTGACCTGATCCAGAGGTTCATCGGTCCACCAACAGAAGGAAGAAGAAGAGTTTCTTCCGATCGACATAACATCAGTCGCCAAGAAAGTGCTGAAGATGAGATTGTTGTGGTCTCGAAATTGCGATCTGCTTAGAAAATTTATATGAGGAGAGGTAAGAAACATTTAATTTCACCATAGGTAGTGTGTGTTTTACTTATGGATTTTGGTTTTCGCCGAGTGTTAAAGGCCGTAGGCACTACTATAAAGGGGTAGTTGCGATCATTAAATAAGTAAATATATAACTTTAACACTATATTTAAAACTATAAGCAATAAATTATAGGCTACAATAAAAGTGATTAAACTAAAACTATTCTACATTATTTCGTATACTTACCTAGAGAAAGAGAGAGACATTTACATGATAATAGGTTGAAACTCTGCCACATGACCTGACTTAATCATAGTCATAATTTTAACTTTATTGTATTTTACACTCTAGTTCAACTGGTTCCTATTCACAAGTTATAAGATCTAGAACTTTTACCCTTTTTGGTTTCATTTTCAGAGCCTTCAAAATCCTATTAAGAATAACATGGTGCAAACTTACGTAATGTCGATTCAGGTCACCATGGTCAGACGGACAGACGCTCGTCCATGTCCTGGCTATTCTTTTATTACTCCCTCGGAAGCCCTAACTGTAAAATCTATACTGAGGCCTGTGTCCAACCTACTCTCTCTCTCTCTCTCTCTCTCTCTCTCTCTCAGCAGTACAGAATTCTATGCCACTAATGGTACTTTCTGATCTAGATAATAAAGCGGTGGACTAGTGGTTATGCTCCTTGCCTCTGATCCTGAGGGTCACGGGTTCAAACCCGGCCGGGGTCGATGGATTTTTAGGATGGAAAAATCCAAGGAGCAAGTCCTCCGGGAGGGACTTTAAGCTGTGGGTCCAGAGTCTGAAGATTTTCAGGCTCGTAAAAAATCCTTAAGCCTGAATGAAAAGGCCTCTAAGCAAAATTTACCGAATTTTCCTGTCCTAGTACTACCTTGGTTTCCTAGATGTCAGTATGAGGCAGAACGCTGACCACGGACCACTCAAAATGACATCTATACAAAAACAAGTGTAACTAAATTAGTATGGTTCAAATTCTTCCCTGTAGGGGGAGAGCGCCTAAATCTCTGTAAAGGGAAAACATGGGCTTACAATACAATACAATAATAAAGCTTTGGTATTTGGGAATATTTTTGTAAATCCTGGATATGACCTCCAAATCAATACTTCCTATAACATAAAGTATTTGCCTTTATATTCCTAGTTTAGTAGAACCATTAACGACTAATTAAAATATGTTTAATAACTGATTAAAATATCTTTCCCTTGGTTTTCCTAATTATAACAGCAAGCTACCCCGATGATACTGTATATGATAAGTGATGATGATGGTGATAATGATGCACCAGGAGAGGCCTTAACCCAAACTTAATGAATATGTTAATGATGATAATGATGCCAGATGTTGTTTGGACCTTAAAGTTTCCTCACATTTGTCTTACAGGTGAGGACAAATCCTGAAAAAATCCATCACCCAGGAAACTTGTTCTGACCAGGAATCAAACCCGGACCTGCTATGTGACAAGGCAGCATGAGACCTCAGGACCACAGTGGTGGACTGTTGGGTTTATAATTTTATTACTGTATTTGAGGCAAATATTAAACTTTAAAGTAAAAAGTTTCAATCCATAGTAAATCCTCTGCTCATGTCTGGGATAATGCCAGGTTGAGGGATGAAATGGGATGAAGCCCCTATTATTGAAGGACTGTGATGAGGATTGGCAGCTAACCAGGCTTGTCACATAATCACAGGGACACATAAGATTTATTGAAACAAATTTAATGACATGAGTATGGAGATGTGGCAGGACAACAAAAGAAACCTCAAGAAAAAATATCCTTGGCTTTGATTTGCTCACCACAAACCCCATATGGAGAGACCTAAACATACACTTGGACATTAAGGGCAAATGTCTAAACATTTGCACTATGGACCCTCCTTTAATCCATAGTACAACATTTTATTATTTCTTATTATATTATATTGTGTCTGAATTTTACAACATATTTTATATTTAACTTTTATAGGAATTAATCACTATGAGGTTTAATTTATGGTGAAATTAAATGTTTCTTACCTATCCTCATATAAATCTTCTAAGTAGATCGCGATTTCGAGACCATAATGGTCTCATCTTCAGTACTTCTTTGGCGACTAATGTCATGTCGATTGGAAGAAACTCTTCTTCTTCCCTCCATTGGTGGACCGATGAATCTCTGGATCAGGTCAAAATTTGCGGGAATTTCAAAATTCATAAGTTTTCCTTTGTTTTTCTGAATGTGGATTTTTCCCAAACCGTGAGTTCCTTTTGTTTGTCTATTTATTTAATTAGACTGGCTTTTGATTCAATTAAATGTTTTTCGGACTAAGCATGAGCAGCTACTGCTGACTTTTCCACTTCTCCATTTTTTATGTTTCTAAGATGTTCTTTCATCCTTGTTTTCAAATTTCTTTTCGTTTTTCCAATATAAATTTTGTCGCAATCCCTGCATTTGATCTGATAAATTCCTGATTTGTTTTCATTTTCAATTCTTTCATTTTTATTGGTTTTAATTATTCTACTAAGGCTGTATTCATTCTTTGGTGCTAATCTTATATTAAACTTTTTGTAAATGTTTTGAGATTTATGGTGTTTCAATGGATGGTAAGTGAATTTCTTGAATTTTATTTTTTCTGTTTCTTTTATAAGTGTGCTTTCATTCATTAATTTTTGTCTTTTATATGAGGAGAGGTAAGAAACATTTAATTTCACCATATTTTATATTCCTGTTGTCATTTAACCCTTTTGTCAGTGTAAATTGCAAGAAGTGTTCAATCTCCAATACAAATATCAACTCAAAGAAAATGAATAATTGTATAAACATGATATTTAATAAAAAATAATTTGCAATAAAGTTTCCAGAGCAATATGATTACCGAAAAACAAAATGGTATGTCATTTCAGATTGACTATTAAGTTCAATTTTTATTTGTTTGTTACAGGTTACTCGATACGCAACCATCCTTGTTGAAGTCTGCGATAATTAAGGTATTTGCACAATTGTAATCTTTCATTAACCTCTGTTTCTCTTGCTGCTGTAGAGGGGTTGCCAACTTTCCACAAGAGGGATATTTTAAGCTTCACTGACAATGCAATTTGTAGAATCTGAACAACACTTATGAAATTTATTTGTGTTGATGTTTTTTATTATTGATTTAACACTTCTCACTGAAGGATAAATTATATTTGAAGAGAAATTATATTTGCCGGCAAGCCAAAGGTTCCCGAGTTCGAGTCTCGGTCTAGGCGAAAATTTTTCTCTTCAAATATAATTTATCCTTCAGTGAGAAGTGTTAAATCAATAATAAAAAACATCAATAGAAGCCCTACTGGCTTTATAAAGTAGTGTTAAATTCCCAATAAATGTCTTCTTAACTAAGAAGCCGCCATTTGCAAAGATAGAAGCAAAAGTTTCAAAGCATTTGGCACGAGGGAATTACAACATATATAAGAGAAAAATTTGCATCTAGATCGCAACTTGCCTTGGTAGTTCAGTTGGTAGAGCATTTGGCCCGGCAAGCCAAAGGTCCCGGGTTCGAGTCTTGGTATAGGCGAAAATTTTTCTCTTCAAATATAATTTATTTGTGTTATTACTCCAAAAACTGAACGATAGTCCTACCAGTAGTCTGCTGACCTCACATCCACATGTGTTAATCACAGAAATAGAAAATCATCCAGCCAGTATAAGGACAACATATCAGGTTTCCAGCCATTAAAACTGATTTTCTCAAACCTGAATCTACTATAGATATAGCTACCCTCATTCCTCATGATGCTGGTTAGTCACCGGTGCCATATTTACTGGCTTTACGGGCCTTTGAGTCTACTTTGTTAGGCTTTTCTAGACCAAGTTAATTTAGTTACACTTATGGTGAAATTAAATGTTTCTTACCTCTCCTCATATAAATTTTCTAAGTAGATCGTGATTTTGAGACCACAATGGTCTCATCGTCAGCACTTTCTTGGTGATGGATGTTATGTCGATCGGAAGAAACTCTTCTTTCCTCTGTTGGTGGACCGATGAACCTCTGGATCAGGTCAAAATTTGCAGGAATTTCCACATAACATCCGTTGCCAAGAAAGTGCTGACGATGAGACCATTGTGGTCTCGAAATCGCAATCTACTTTGAAAATTTATATGAGGAGAGGTAAGAAACATTTAATTTCACCATAAATTAAACCTCATAGTGATTAATTCCTATAAAAGTTAAATTAGTTACACTTATTTTCCTGCAGACATCATGAATGGCATGTGGTCAGCATACCAACCCAATGAGACATCTAGTAGGCAACTAAGGTATTACTTGGACTATTTAACTCATGCCCCAAATGGTAGTCAATGACCAATCACATTTCAATGAATTTTGTTTTACAACCAATGACAGTCATGTTTCACCTCACTCATTATCAATTTTTCTCTATCAGCTCCTGCTTTTGTGATAAAGTAAGCTCCTCCTTTTTAATATTCTGAACAGGTCAGAGCATTATTTTTCTCCTACAAATACATTGAATATAGCAAATAATGAACAGATTCCGTGATTTTACTGAGTTGTTTACTAAAAAAATTAATTAATTACCTATAATGTTGATTATAATATGCAGTTTGATGTGTTTAATTATTTCTCCACTAGAGTGCATTCTTTTACAATATTGCAATCCTATTTGGAAATAAATAATATGATCAAATTGCAGTGAATATACATAACCTCACATTTCTGATTTGTTTTCAAACATCGCTGTTTACATTAAATATATATACATATTTTAAAATACTGGTAATTATATTTGGATAATTCTTATTTTACTTGATTTTTTATATATTTTTATTTTTAAAGTTTTATATGACTTGTATTTAAATGCTTAATACATGCACTATAAGTCCTTCTTGCACTGAAATTCTTATGGAATAATCTAAAACTTGCGCCATCAAAATATCGCAAGTCATTCTTACATGTCTTTTGTTTTACTATAGTTGGCTGTAAATAATTAAATCTATAATTTTTCATTGGTTCACGCTCAATTTTTGTCCGCGAAACTAAGTTCCTTTGTATGTAGGAGCTTCTGGAAGCTTGGGTTTGCATTCTTATAATGTCTTGCATCAGCCTCAGGCCCTCAGATGCAGCTAAGATTTTGTGCAAGTAACACGCACGTGCCATCTCCGCAGTAATGTGTGAAGTTACAAAAAAGTGTTAGAAATAAGCCTTGATCAGGCATTTAATATGAAGTGAAGTGATTAATGATTCCATAGCCACAAGTAAGCACACAGGCACGCTAGCTTGGAGATGTGAGTTAATAGAATGTGTTTATTGGTTTGTTTACATGAGGCACCTGCAACACTGGATGGAAAGAGTTTCAGCCAGTATGAAGCCGTGTTCTTACAACTGGCAGATGAACACAGGACTGTTAATGCTTTTGAACTTCAGGAATTATTGGATGCATGTCTGCCAAACGGCAAGTATTACTTTAGTTTTTAACATTGTATTTATCCAAACATTTTTGTTATTATTATTATTTTTTAAATTTGCCCTATGAATGGATTAATGAGATTCCATCTGTCCCTATCTACATCGGAGGCTGATGGGAAGACAAAGAGCAGGAATAGTATATTATAATACAAGAGTGGAAGACAGTGTTTCATGTATGAGTTGAAATAAATTTGAAGAGAAAAAATTTTGCCCAGACCAAGACTCAAACCCAGGACCTTTGGCTTTCCATACCAATGCTCTTCCAACTGAGCTACCAGGGTGAGTTTCAATCTAGACACAAATTTTTCTCTTAACTTATACAGCTAAAGGTCCTGGATTCGAGTCTCTGTCTGGGCGAAAATTTTTCTCTTCAAATTTAGTTTATCCTTCTGTGAGAAGTGTTAAATTAAAATAAAAACGTCATGAGTTGAAATGATTATGCCAAATTTTTCAATGAATAGGTAAAACTCTTCCATCCTTGTATCTAACTACATTTTATTTCATATTACGTTGAATTTTTCACGTTTAAGTATATTAATAACATTATGTAAATAAGACATGAGGTGTACTATTATGATGGTCACTTCAGGGCTCCCATTTAGAATGTCATATTAAATATATTTGCAGTGATGTATTTGAGTAATTTACTATAATTGTTTGTTGAATTATTTTTTATGTTGGAGAAGTATAGGTTAATATGTTTTAACTAAAATATTGTATAGAGCAGATCTTATTAAATAGAAGCTATAATTTATTCCAACAATTCTTCAGATGCAAAGATAATTACTGGCTGTACACAATATTTAATTTTCTTCCTCACAAAATAGTGTTGCCAATAGGAGGTATGTGAGATATTTTCTGTTCATTGACAGGTTTCTATTATACATAATAACATGTCGTGAATGGGTTTTAAGGGTAAGCAATGTCTATTTAAAGGTCCCAAGTCTGAAATTACTGTTTCAGGATCATATATATATATATATATATATATATATATATATATATATACAGGCCGTTAAAAAATAACGTTTACAAAATTTCAGAAATGATAGAGGAGGTAAAAATAAACACTTTTTTTATCTGACAAAACTTTGTCATTTGCACCATTTTGCTGCTAGATGGTCTTATGTGCATAAATTATGAGGTAAGATATAAAGTGACTCATACATTCATCTTTTAGTGATGTTAATTTGATTGGGTGGTAGGTATTTATTAACTTTCAGAGCAGCTGTCATTTTCTCTAGCTCTACTGTAAAATTTTATTTTGTCTTTCCAGTTTATAGACAAGCCTATATCATCCCAGGGTCTTCTGTCCTGGGTAGGGCTTGCTCTCCCAGGATTTTTTAAAGAAAGAGTTAATATTTGCTTTATTGGTATAATGCAGGCGTGTCCAACCCTTTTTGGAAAAATGCCACTAACGTGAAGGTGAATTTTTTGCAGGCCACATGATCTGATTTTTTTACCTTATTAAATAGGATCTATGATAAATCAATTACTTAAATATAAAATAGCTAATATATTGATATGTTATTTTAATTAAAATATTAATAATATACTAGTGGTCGAAATTCAATCATAATTCATTAAATTTTTAAGTTTATCACAAATATGTCATTATGCATTAATTTTCAATTTATTTTAAAAACGGTATGAAATATGTGGTATAGCTTGGCTAAGCCATATTTAAAAAACAATAATGCATCGTTTGACATTTATGGATTTAAATTTGCATTTGCCCTATTATTATGTGTATGGGAATATATATCCCTTCTTTTTTCATCTCTCACTCCGACCTGTCAATGTTCTGTGTTGAGGCATAATGGAAGTAGGTGCGAATATGTAAATATAAAAATATATGTAATGTAGTTACAGAGATTAATTTTAATTTAAATAATAAAATGTACTCACTTTTTTAAATCACTAATAATAAATGTGCAAGAATAAGTCAATTAACATTGCTGCTGCACGATTTTCTTTTTGTAACAATGCACTTTCAGTATGAATGTAAACAAATGAATGAGTAATACACATAAATTCCTTAGAGAAAATTTATTTAATTTAACATAATTATTTGTAACACATATTATACATAAATTTTATTATTCTGCACTCCTTCTCTATATGAACTTTAATTATGCCAAATATCACATTCCTTCGTGCACGCAATCTGCTTAAAAAGGGGTACAAAGATTTCTCTTCACATATTAATATATAGATTAGTTAAGTTATTTGTAAAATTAAATTAAATATAATTTCTTTTTCATGTATAACACTGGGGAACAGTGATTTTGGTGCCTTAATGTTTTCACCTATTTATGGGTATATTTGGGTCACTGATTCCAAAGATGATTTCAGTTTCGTCCTATCAGCTCTAGTTTTTGAGATAGAGTTTATTCAAATTATATACCAGTTCAAAAATACTGGTCCACATATACAACTATATTACTCGCATACAATTAAATACAAAAGAACAAATACTTTCTTTTTCATGAAACAACTGTATCTATATAACTACCATAATTTATTTACACATTAGTCTCGTTAGAATCATTAATTTTCCTCCATCAGGTCGCAGATCCCCGTTTTCTGTGATTTCCTCCGATGCAATGATCTTGGACATTCTCGGTGGATGCTCCAACAGTAGGTCCGCCATCATATGTATATCCCACCGTCCACGATACCTTTCTTCCATTGTTACTTAATTCCTGGTGAAAACGCTCACCCTGTTCCTCACTTACATCTCCAAGATTGTCTGGAAATCGATCCAAATGACTGTGTAGGTAGTGTAATTTGATGCTCATGTTAACAACCTAGTGCACAAAAGCAGTGAGCATATTCTCCACTAGTTCATCACTATTAGGAGACTTATAGTTTCCAAGGAAATTCTTCACTACCATACAGAACGAAGACCATGCGGCTGCTTCAGTATCATTCATTGAGTCTTGAAATTGATGGTCATTAATAAGTTGGCGGATTTGTGGTCCATCCAATATACCTGCTTTTTTTTTTTCCTTACTCAGTGCAGGAAATTTTGTACATATGTAGCCAAAACATGTTCCATCTCTATTTCAACGCCTTGATGAACTGTTTCATTAAACCAAGTTTAATATGCAGTGGTGGCAAGATGATGTTGTTTTCTGTCAACCAAAGGTTCTGCAACGATGGTTTTTTCTCCAACGGTCATGCTTTCTCTAAGAGGCCAATGCCTTCTCTCACCCAATGTTGATCTTTGGCTCTAGAGTCCCATAAACATATAAAGCATGGGTATTTGGTGTACCCACCTTGTTGTCCTAGAAGAAAATTCACCATCTTGAGATCGACACACATTACCCATTGGTGATCACGGTAAGAGATCTTCTCTAGCACTGTAGCTATTGTATGTTGATTTTCACGCATAGAAACTGAGTGACCAATTGGGATTGACCTGTATATGTTCCCATTATGCAAAAGAACACATTTTAGGCTGCGTTTGGAGCTATCTATAAATAACCGCCATTCACTTGGTGTGTATTTTCTTACAACCCAGCTTCATTAACAGTCCTTCAACATTCATACAAAAAACAAATTGATTTTCTACTGTGAAGAATGGCAGGAAGTCTGTTTCTCTTTTGCGATAGACTGTGACCTTTGTTCCGGGTAACAGACATTGTTTCTCTGCCAGCCTGGAAGCTAACAACTCAGATGACTTCTTTGGAAGACTTAGATCCCTTATGAGGTCGTTCAGTTCCGCTTGACTAAAACGGATGAAACTGATGAAGGTCCTGGGAAATCGCTGTCATTTCCCTCAGAATAGCTTTCAGTTGAATCATCCTCTTCTTCTGGTGACTCTGGAAGACTGGTAAAAATTGGAACAGGTATCTCCTCTGAATGTGGAAAGGGCGTCTTGCGGAGCGTAGATGGGATATACCCATCTATTCGGTTTTTTGCTATTGATGCCCTTTACATTGACTGAACAAAAATAGCAGTCATCACTATGGTTAATTTTTTCTCGCCAGATCATTGGTTCCCCCAAATTTCAAGCATTTCCGTTTCCCATTTGTCCATTGTCGTAGATGCTCTGTGCACGTTTTACATACAATGTGAGGTGCCCAAGGCTTATCTTGATCTCCCAGTTGTACTTTGAAATAGGCCAAATAAGCTCTTCTTACAAAGTCAGTTATAGGTTTTCTTTGTTGAGTGAATGTGTACTCCCCACAGATGAAACAAAACACATCAGGATTATTCACACATTTTCTTCGTGTTGAAGCCATGTCAGTCTAGAAAAAGGATAAACATTGTCAAATTAGTAAAATTACATATGCAAACGGCAAACAACAACATGAATATAACTTGGATTAAATCAATTAGTATTATGCAAACAATCGATTTACAATGGTGGTACATAAGAGCAGTATCATCAATATCTTGCAAACTAGAGCTGCTGCAAACAAAATGGATGACATTTTTGTATCAGCAGTTGCCGAAATACCCAGAATCAGGTGAAAAATTCAGGCACCAAGAAAAAAATATTTTTTTGTTCCCCAGTGTAATCTATTTATAAAATCTAAATTGAACAATATAAATTAAGTATTATTAACTCTTGTTTGTTTAATATAAATTTTAGTTTAAAATTTGAATAAAATTGTTATATTAAAATAATTAATTGTTTAGTTATGTAGGTAGAAAATAACACTATGAGGTTTCTTTAATTTATGTTGAGTTGTTTTTGACTCACCCCATACTTCTTAACTCCCTTGCATACCTAGGTTTCATCACTGAATTTGTGACATTCTCAATGCTGTATCACGTTCACAACTGATGTCCAACAGCCTCCTCTCCTGCATACTGACCTCCGTGCCATCTGATGGCTGACCGACGAACTTCCAAATCAATCCCCTCTCCTTATCACTGGGTATTTCAAAATTCATAGTTATGTTTTTATTTTTGCATATTTAAAAATTTACATATGCAAGAATAAAAACATAACTATGAATTTTGAAATACCCAGTGATAAGGAGAGGGGATTGATTTGGAAGTTTGTCGGTCAGCCATCAGATGGCACAGAGGTCAGTATGCAGGAGAGGAGGCCGTTGGACATCAGTTGTGAACGTGATCCAGCATTGAGAATGTCACAAATGCAGTGATGAAACCTAGGTATGCAAGGGAGTTAAGAAGTATGGGGTGAGTCAAAAACAACTCAACATAAATTAATTGTTTACCTGCCAGCAGCCGGTTGGTAGGCCAAGGAACTTCTAGGCCTGTCACGCTTGGAGTTTAATGGTTTACCTGTCAATGCGACATCTGGCACTGCTTTTCACGAATAAGGCATCCGATATCTAGTTTGATTGATGTTGTAGCAGCTCAAAGCGAACTCTCCAGATAACTGGCGGTGATTCGCGTTCTCGTCATGCACTTCACATGTTTCATCCTGGAGAACACTTGTTCACATATGTATGTGCTACCGAAAAATTATGTGAAATGAAGTGCATTTCTATTAATGACTGGATATTTTACTCTGGAAAAATAGTCGTGATAGAATTGTAGTAAGGGGACATATTTAAACTTATTTTTTTTGTTAATTAAATAAAAATAAAAATAGTTTTATTTGATTTTCATATTTATTATATAATTCAGTGACAGCTGTTTCAGTACACTGTACCTTTACTTATTTTAGGAATTCTCACTATGAGGTATATTCATTAAGGTAGAATTTTTATCACTCACCTCATATTGTTCTTCTTATTTGACTATAAACTAGTTTCGGAACATAGTTTCTGTTCCATCCTCAGTATCGTCATGACCGTTGTTCTGTCATATTGAAGAGCTGTCCTTCGCTCCTTCCATTGGCTGACTGAAAAACCTCGAAACCAGGTCATTCTCACCGGGAATTTCAAAGTTCATCAATTTCTTCTTTTCGCTCTTTTGAATGTAGATCTTTTCCCAAACAGTAAGTTCTTTTGGTTTTTCTATTTGTTTTAATAATTTAGCTTCTTTCTCGATAAGATGTTTTTCAGACCATACATGGGCAGCCATTGCAGATATTTCTACTTCCCCTTTCTTGACATTCCTGAGATGTTCTTTCACTCTAGTTTTCAAATTTATCTTAGTTTTTCCTATGTAGAATTTCTCACATTCTTCATATTTAATTTGATAAATCCCTGATTTGTTTTCTTCTTTTATTTTCTCATTCTTATTAGGTCTAATCAGTCTACTGATGCTGTAGTCATTTTTGGGTGCTAACCTTATGTTGAAATCATTAAAAAAATTTTGAAACTTGTGGTGTTTTAATGGATGATATGTGAATTTTCTGAATTTTACATTTTCTTCTTTTACTTTTAGAAGAGTGCTTTGATTAATAAATTTGCTTTGATTAATAAACAAGTAGCCACGAAAAATGGTTTTGCAGTGAAAATGATACTCAAGAAAATAAGTTCAAAAGACAAAAAATTATTAATCAAAGTACTCTTCTAAAAGTAAAAGAAGAAAATATAAAATTCAGAAAATTCACATATCATGCATTAAAACACCACAAGTTTCAAAATTTTTTTAAAGATTTCAACATAAGGTTAGCACCCAAAAATGACTACAGCATCAGTAGACTGATTAGACCTAATAAGAATGAGAAAATAAAAGTAGAAAACAAATCAGGGATTTATCAAATTAAATATGAAGAATGTGAGAAATTCTACATAGGAAAAACTAAGATAAATTTGAAAACTAGAGTGAAAGAACATCTTAGGAATGTCAAGAAAGGGGAAGTAGAAAAATCTGCAATGGCTGCCCATGCATGGTCTGAAAAACATCTTATCGAGAAAGAAGCTAAATTATTAAAACAAATAGAAAAACCAAAAGAACTTACTGTTTGGGAAAATATCTACATTCAAAAGAGCGAAAAGAAGAAATTGATGAACTTTGAAATTCCCGGTGAGAATGACCTGGTTTCGAGGTTTTTCAGTCAGCCAATGGAAGGAACGAAGGACAGCTCTTCAAGATGACAGAACAACGGTCATGACGATACTGAGGATGGAACAGAAACTATGTTCTGAAATTAGTTTATAGTCAAATAAGAAGAACAATATGAGGTGAGTGATAAAAATTCTACCTTAACACTGTACCTTCTTCAGACATGTTAACAAATTATGAATTGTGTTATTACATATCAACTGATCTAAGCAACAATACAACAATATTTATTAAACATTTTTTATTTAACAAAGGGGATTCATTCAAATCAAGTTGAGAATTTAACAGTCTGTTACTACTCTTCAATTTATTTATCTTCACAGCCTCCAAAAGATCTAACTTCTTACCCTTATCACAAACATGTAAAATTTCAAAATTTGGATCGAAACAATGATTAAATTGGAATAGGTGGTTAGCATATTTTGAATAATCTAAATTTCTGTTATATGTTCTCATGTGTTCCTTTATCCGAGAGATAAAAGGTCTACCAGTTTGTCCTATATAGACATTGTCACATGTGCCACACTGACAATTTTTCTTTTTTTATTTTGGTTTTGTTGTTTTTTATTATATTTTGTAAAGTTTTATTAGTTTTTTAGTTTATTGTTTTATTTTTTTTGGTCTGACACACATTGAAAACCAATGCACTCCATTTGCTTATCCTTGGGAACCTCGTCTATTATAATAGGGAAAGGGGAAGAAAACAGATTGAAACTTATAGCATTCTCCTTGACACATTCTTAAAAATTAATTACTATCTAAAAAGTTTAATTATAATTTTGGATAACTTGTCTTCACGAAATTGACCCCCAAATTTATCATATGAAGACGCATGTTTGGTGTTGTAATGTTGCTTTATGTTAACACTGAAACAGTTTCTATGCAAATTAAACATACTGCTTTCTTGTTTGGGGCACGCCGTAGCGTAGTGGTTAAGGCACTGAGCTACAAGCCGGAGGGTCGAGGGTTCAAGTCCCGTTGGGGTCAGGATTTTTAAACTGACCCAAACCCTCTGGCGGCACTATGGCCCTGGGGTCGACTCAGCCTCTAACGGAAATGAGTACCAGACGCTTGTTCTGGGGTAAAGGCGGCCGTCACGCAGGGCTGACAACCCGGCTGACATCAAGTGCCGATTGTCTAGAAAAAGTGGGAGCCTTAACTTCCTACTACCCCAAAGGCCTCCTGAGGCCTGTTGTGGGATCACTATACTTTTTTGCTTTCTTGTTTACTTCAGTAAAAAAGTACTGATTTGTCCACTTTATTTGAAATAATCTACCTTTGACTGAAAGTTTTCTTTTCTTGCCGCTACATTTAGAAGCCATAATTAACACTTATAAAACTCACAGAATTAATTATATTCTTCAAACCTCTCACTAACACTGACACTACAATGTGAGCGAACAACTGCAAACTGGAAACTAACTTGAAATGTAACGATAATAAAACATCTGGCACACACTTGCCTTTGAAAGTAGTCAACAATGCATGGAGACTTCAAAGCGATGCGCGGTAGGTAGGATCATAAATTAAAATGTGAGCTGGGTGTTTCTTAAAACGGATGTAATTTCACCATGTCTTGTAAGAGGATGAGTAAGATAAACTTTCGCAAACACATGTGTTGGAAACAGAAAAAAGTCTTGCTCTTTCAAGTTTATCTTATACCAAATAGAATTACTTATTTCATAAATGATATTAAACTATAACTTATGAATATCACTGCAGGCTGAATGCGATGTGATAGAGCAAATATCATTGCGGGCCGCATGCAATGAGATTGAGGACCGCAAGCGGCCCATGGGCTGTGGGTTGGACATACCTTGTATAATGCATTAAAGTATTCTCAAGCGGCCATAAGATGAACTAGTATGGCCAACACACAATAAATTAATTTATCTTCTTTGTTTTTATTATGAATCACTGAGTTGAAAAGGGGAAGAAACTCCAAGTGCCCTACTTTTGAGAAAACCTTAAAAACTACATAATTTTTTACAGCTTGCTCTGATAAATTTTTGATCAATTACAATATTGATCTGCTTACATGGCATGCAAATATAGCAAGAATTCATAATTTCTGTGTTGCAAATGTGTTCTGTCGCTCTTCGAAGGCAGTGGAGTTTTTTCCCTTTTCAACTCAGCGATTCAATTATTAGTTATTAATTTATAAATGAGATACTATCAATAATTTTTGTGTAATGAAGATGTGGTTTGTTGCAGATTACATTAAAAGCTGTGCTTGCATGGAAGTCTGCAGACAAGTTGTGCTTACGTTAGATGTATCCTTTCTATATGCTGTGTCATGAATATTCAAGAAGCAAAATTAACAAATAAGCAAAAATTCAGGCAGAAGTTATCATTAAATTAACCTATTAGGTTCAGAAGATGATGTACATTTTATGGGCATCAATTCTGAAAACAAAGAAAGGTCAATAAATCAAAATACTTGTATATTTCTACAAAATTGTATATTATCTCTTGGAAGGGCTTTAATTAACATGTTGGTCACAGTTATTGTGTTGGTCTCTGATTTGCAGGTTCAAACCTGGCTGGAGTCCATGTATTTTTCAGAGCACAAAAATACTGAATAATGATTCGTTCAGAAAGGATGTAAAGCCGTGGTCCCAATTTGTGGATTTATGCCACATTAAAGAAACTGAATCCTAATATGAAGGCATCTGGGTAAAATTTGTTGGTCATTTCATGCCCAGATTTAAATTGCAATGCTAATGACCTAATCTGTTAAAGTACACTGTTAAATAAATTCTAACTTTAATGTTTTTTATTATTCACTAGCTAATAACCGGCGTGCGCTGCTACGCTTAAATAAATGAAAATTAATGTGCTTTTATGTTTAGTTGAATAAGTAAAAGTAAAAATAATTATAAATTTATATTTTTTAGATACCCCGTGGTGATTACCCGGCATTGCCCGGGAATCTACCTATCCCGATCCTCTTGACATAAATCAGTTGAAATACAAAAATTAATGTGTTTTATGTTTAGTTAAATAAGTAGAGGGAAAAATTTATATTCTAATTATTTTTAGATACCCTGTGCTGTTTACCTGGCATTGTCCGAGAATCTACTCATCCCGATCTTCTTGGCATAAATGAGCTGAAAGACAAAAATTAATGTACTTCTTATGATTAGTTGAATAAGTAAAATGAAAAATAATTATAAATGTATATCATCATTTTTTTAAGATTCCCCGTGCTGATTACCCGGTGTTGCCCAGGAATCTACTTATCTCAATCTTATTGGCATAAATAAGTTAAAAAACAAAATTTGTTATTGTGAGTTATCCGTAAAAGAAAACCGTCATATGCTGCTATGCTTGCACAGGAATCTACGTACTTGTTTCAATCTTCTTGGCATCAATGAAAGACAAAAATGGTTATTGTGAATTATCTGTAAGAGATAAACATATGCTGTCACAGACTTTTTTTGTAGAGCTTTTTGAGATATTCAATTCTGTGTACATTAATTTTGTGTATTTGTTATGGTTTAGGTAGCGTAAGCCATTTAAGCATCCAAAGAGCTACTTTTTTCACATTTTCCACTACAAAGAGTGATTTTTAAGGGTGTAGGATTTGAGTATTACAACTCTCTTATAGCCTATGTTCAATCTGGGAATCTCCTGAACATTTTGCAAAAAAGCCCCATCACAATCAGATCAATGGTATGGCCGCACATAAAGTACGAACAAACAAACATTCATTTTTATATATTAGATTTCATATATCTCAATGATGAATACATTATATTTTAAGAGAAAATTATGTGCTCAGACTGGGATTGAACCCAGGACATTTTGCATTCTAGGAGAATGCTCTACCGAGTGAGCTATCTGAGCAAGCTCCAATCTAAATGCAAATTTTTCTCTTACATATGCTGTTAATTCCCGGGCACCAAATGCTATGAAACCTTTACTTCTACCTTGTAAATGGTGGCTTCTTTATTAAGAAGACATTTTATTGGGAATTTTACATTACATTATAAAGCTAGTAGGGCTTCTTTCAATTTTTTATTATTCATTTCATACATCTGAATGATGGATAAATTATATTTGAAGAGAAAGATTATATGTTCAGACTGGAGTTTGAACCCAGGACCTTTCGCACTCTTGGCAAATGCTCTACAGAGTGGGCTATCTGAGCAAGTTCCAATCTAAATGCAAATTTTTCTCTTATATACGCTGTTAATTCCCGTGCACCAAATACTATGAAACCTTTGCTTCCATCTGGAAAATGGTGTAGGATGTCCATAATACTTTCAATGTAAAAGGGGACATGTACAAAAAAATTAATGGAAAAAACCTGGGACATTTTAAAAAAAGGTGGGATATTAACAAAATATAAAAGGAAGTTCAAAAATTGTTTGAAATAAATTATACAAATTGTATATATAAGTTATGCCTACTTTTTATTGTCCATTAAAATTACTTACTCAATTGCATTAATCAAAAACCACTAAAGTCATTGTTCATTAACATTTCAAAATATTTATTTATCGCTGCAAGGGGTACAAAAATCCACTAACTAAATCTCTTTCATCCAAGTTAAAATTGTATTTCTCCACTGCCAAAGTGCCAGAATCAGCAGGAAATCTCCAACAATGGCTGCACTGACCATGGATTGACAATTTGAAAAATGTACCAGTTACCAATATATGAGGGGAAACACAAAGATTATAGACCAAACAGTGCACGTGGTAATACAACTGTCACTTTCTAACGTTCATATTTATTAAGTTATGTAGATAGGAAATAACACTATGAGGTTCTTTAATATTGTTTATTTTTTATCATTTCACTCACCTCATACTTCATCGTTATTCTTGTTTTCCTATGACTTGATAGCCAACTTTATTAAGTTATGTAGATAGGAAATAACACTATGAGGTTCTTTAATATTGTTTATTTTTTATCATTTCACTCACCTCATACTTCATGAAGTATGAGGTGAGTGAAATGATAAAAAATAAACAATAGTTCATATTTATAATCACATAGTAAAGAACAAAACGAAAGTCGCCATTCATAAGTACATTGACAAAGCATCATCCCAAAAGCGGGACATTCAAGCGTCCTCAAGAAAACTTTCAGGACAGTGGGACATTTTCCAAAAAAAAACAGGACTGTCCCAGGAAAAACTGGATGAATGGACACCCTAAAATGGTGACTTCTTTATTAAGAAGACATTTAATTGGGAATTTTACATTACATTTTAAAGCCAGTACGGTTTCGATTAATGTTTTTATTATTCATTTCATACATCTCATTGATGGATAAATTATATTTGAACATGTAATTTTTCTTCTTCTTCTTCTTCTTCCTTCCAAGTATTAGGCCAAGACCTGTTATGATCCTATAGAAAATTTTCCCTCCAGCGTTTCATAGGACGGCCCAGAGATCTTCGTCCTCTTGGTATATAATTATAAACAGCTTTGGAGATCCGATTTGAACTCATTCTTTCAAGATGGTGTTTCCAATTTAGTTGTAATTTTTCTCTACAAATATAATCTAACTTTAATAACTAGGCACAATAATGCTTGCTCTCAACATATTTTTTTTATGTTTAGCATTTAAAATAGAGAGAAATTCAACATGTTCATACTTTTATGATTCTAATAAATAAACTGTTCTACATTTAGATCTGACACAAATGAGGACCACAATATACCACTGAATTGTAAAAAAAAAAAAACATACCTTAAGCCATTTTTACTTTATATGGCCGAAACATGAAAATATCTAAGTAGATTTGAAGATGAAATGTTTAACAAAAATATCAGAAAGAAGAAACTTTGAATGTGGATAGTCAGTAGCACTAGAATGTAGAACATAAGGGAAGAGAGAGATAAGATATATTAACAAGGATTTTGAAACAAGAATAATAGGTTGGAGTGAAGTGGAGACAGAGAGATAGGTGAATGTAAAAGTGATTCCACTACTAGCTTAGGATGACCTTGGGGTAATAGGAGGTTAAGGGTCCCACGTTTCTAGACATTTAGCATGAGATAACTGCACAGGAAGGAAGAAACTGGTCGCATATGTGTGTGTGACAAACCACATTGAGGGTTGATGTGGCCATACCATCTTATTCTACTATCCTCCATTTCATTTTGTATTCTATCTCTTCTGGTTTTTCTGAGCATTCTTTGTAAAAATTTCATCTTTGTTCCTTGATTTATACTTAATTTTTTTTTTGTTACTGTCCATGTTTCGGATCCATAAATCAATACAAGTATAGAATATATTTGTTCCATACATTAGCCAAGAGGTTTAAGGCATTTTGTCTTGATGCAGAGCTGTAGGACTTGCAGTGGTTCAAGTCTTAGGGTCATATCTATGAACACATTAGACCATAAAAGTCATTCTCTACTGAGAAAGTTGCAACCAAAGACGTTTTTGCATACTCAAAAATCTGTTCATGCGATAATAATTGTTGAAATTCCTAAGCTACCTGGCGAGGTGACTTTGCAGAGAACGAATCGTGAGCAACCCGATGGGAACCGATGGTAACCAATGTAGTTTGAAACCTTGCTGCGTACCTTGCTGCTTTATCCAAGATGTCGGACCTTGAAGACTTCGATCATATTTTCGGTATACGCGGAGAAGAGGAATTTGATAGAGTCTACCAAAGAATTCAACTGGAAGAACAGGAGAATCGGCGTAATATTGCGCGATGCAGACATCATCATATACAGTATTATTTGCGGGACGCAAACATAAATGCATTCCTCTAGCAGACGAAAATAACGGAAGTGGTTTTATCGCTGAGAATTCTGGGTAATTTCTTGCCAATATTACGAAAAAAACTACTTTCATGCATGACCAGTCGGCGACTCGCTAATTCGAACTTTGCACGTTTTCACGGAAAACTCAATTCACCAGAGACTAATGTATTTGCATGCGGCCGTTAATGAGGGATAAAATTTTCTCATGGAATTTCAGCCAGTATGAGACCGGTGTCCATCCGTCCATCCACTATCATGAATGATTTGGATAGCTATGATAAGTAGCAGCTTCAAGATGAGAAAACAAGCTATAATGGTTGAGAGACCCGACATGCTGACCACATGTCAACTTTATACTGGCTGGATGGTCATCAGTCTCTATGATTAACACATGTGGAAGTAAGTCCAGGAGCCAACTGGTAGGCCAAGGATCTTCTATGCCTGTCATGCCATGGAGATTAAAAAAATTTTTTTTTTTTTTTTTACAATTCAGTAGTGTATCCTGATTTAAGAAAGAAAAATGAATGTTTGAACAGGATTTGAACTCTGGACCTCTAGTTCTATGTACTAGTGTGCTATCCATTATATCATTCAAACAATGATACAAACATTAAAATTTCTTTCAACTTATACAATTCTTGTTTGTCCAAAGGTTAATAGATGTTGCTACTATCACGCCAACTGATGTCTTCTAGGCAGAAGTATTTTTATTGACTATTTAACTCATGTCGCAAATGGTAGTCAATGACCAATCACGTTTCAATGAATTCTGTTTTACACCAATGACAGTTGTGTTTCACCTCACTCTTTATCGATTTCTCTTTATCAGCTCCTGCTTTTGTGATAAAGAAAGCTCCTCCTTTTTTAATATTCTGAACAGGTTAGACCATTATTTTTCTCCAACAAATACATTGAATATAGCAAATAATGAATAGATTCAGTGATTTTACTGAGTTGTTTATTCAAAATATAAATGATTAACCTATAATGTTGATTATAATAGTTTGATGTGTTTCATTATTTCTCCACTAGAGTGCATTCTTACAATATTGTGATCCTATTTGGCAATAAATAATATGATCGAGTTGCAGTGAATCATAACCTCACATTTCTAATTTGTTTTCAAACATCGCCATTTACATTAACTATATAAATATTTTAAAACACCAGTAACTATATTCAAATAATTATTTTTTAGTAAAGATCTTAATTTTATTCGTTAAATAGTCCTAACAAATGCCACTCTTGATTTCCAAATTCTCTAGATAAATTCACTCCTCACTTCGTGAGTCGTGAATTTATTGATAATTTGGAAATCACTCGTGGCATTACTTATGAGAGTTTATACATTACTTTTTAGCAGTAAAGATTCATATTTTCGGTGTTTTTATTTGAATTAACATTAATAAATGTTAATTCAAATAAAAACATCAAAAAAGGTGTATCCTGACTTTACAAAAGGCAGAACATCATGTCAAGCTGCATACATTGTTAATAAATATTAGGAAACAGCAAGGAAAAATGGTTGTATTGTTAAATCCTGAACAATAGACACATACATACACATTTGACATGCATTTTATTTAAAATTAATTATTATTCCTTAATTGCAACTAGAACTCTGGAAATGGCCGCCTCAAGTTCAGTGACTTCAAGGATTTGATGTGTAGTTTAAAATATTGGCAAACAGCCTTTAAAAACCACACGAGAGAGAAAACAGGGATTCTTAAAGCAGAACGTCTCAAAGATGCCTTATTGGAAGTCGGTATGTACTCCTTCCTAACTCATAATATAATTTAAGCATTTCACATCTATATTGGAGAATTCAAATTATCACTGCCAAATGCTTGACTTTAGTAAACAAACAAATAAACATCTAGATTAGACCCACACATCTGTCTTTAGTATCATCAATTTAATTTTTTGAAATTAATTTTTATTTTCAAAAAATAAATTTGTCCAGGATTGGATTATGTTCAACTAAATATAACAAATAAGATCGGAAACAATAAAATAAAAATATAAACCATATAATATCTTCTTCTTCTTCCTTCCAAGTATTAGGCCAAGGCCTGTTACAATCCTATAGAAAATCCATCTAAATGTCTAAAACTGAGATAATACCAATGTTTTTATGTATTAATTTTTTTAATAAAGATGTGTCGAAATTGATAAATGTATTTGTTTCAGGTTTCCAGTTAAGTACAGATGTTCTTTCTATTTTGATTCTTCGGTACATGAGAAAAGATGGTACACTTCGTTTTGGAGATTTTGTGTCTGCAATTCTTCATCTTAGCATCGCATTCAGTAAGTTTTATATTACATCAGTAGTGTAAGTGAAATTTGTGTAAAAACTAAAAACTATGAAATTTAATGCTATATTCAGTTTTATAGTAATAATAGTCCTGGGTTCAAACCCCAGTCTGAGCATATATTTTTCTCTTCAAATATAGTATTAATAAGTTATGTAGGTAGGAAATAACACTATGAGGTTTATTTTAATTTTGTTTAGTTGTTTCTTGACTCACCTCATACTTCTTAACTCCCTTGCATATCTAGATTTCGTCACTGTATTTGTGACATTCTCAATGCTGTTCACGTTCACAATTGACGTCCAATGGTCTCCTCTTCTGCAGACTGACCTCCGCGCCATCTGATAGCTGACCGACAAACTTCCAAATCAATCCCCTCTCCTTATCACCGGGTATTTCAAAATTCATAGTTGTGTTTTTATTCTTGCATATGTAAATTTTTTCCCAAATTGTTAGTTCCTTCGATTTTTCCAATTGTTTAAGTAATTTTGTTTTGGTTTCTATTCTATATTTTTCTGACCAGGCATGTGCAGCTATTGCAGATTTTTCTGTTTCTCCATTTTTAACATTTCTGAGGTGTTAAAAATGGAGAAACAGAAAATTCTGCAATAGCTGCACATGCCTGGTCAGAAAAACATAGAATACAAACCAAAACAAAATTACTTAAACAATTGGAAAAATCGAAGGAACTAACAATTTGGGAAAAAATTTACATATGCAAGAATAAAAACACAACTATGAATTTTGAAATACCCGGTGATAAGGAGAGGGGATTGATTTGGAAGTTCGTTGGTCAGCTATCAGATGGCACGGAGGTCAGTCTGCAGGAGAGGAGACTATTGGACGTCAGTTGTGAACGTGAACAGCATTGAGAATGTCACAAATACAGCGACGAAATCTAGATATGCAAGGGAGTTAAGAAGTATGAGGTGAGTCAAGAAACAACTAAACGAAATTAAAATAGTATTAATAAGTTTACCTTACAATTTTTCAAGAAAATAAACCTTCTTCCAGAAGAACTTATCAACTTGTAAAAATTATTTTCCTTTTTTTGCCCTGAAAAGTGAACTTGATTGGTTGATTGATCCCTATTCATACCATTGGTGATATGGGTGGGAAGTTTTCTTAACCAGACTGATTTTAGTTATGCTTTTTTTTTAGGTAAAATTTTATCACTCACCTCATTTTTCTTCTTTTTTCTTATAAAAAAAGGACGAAAAATATGAGGTGAGTGATAAAATTTTACCTAAATAAATATACATCGTAGTGTGAATTCCTAAAATAGGTATATTAGTTATGCTTATTTCCCTATAGATGTCAGCAAATGACATATGGTTAGTACATCACCTCAAGGAAATGTTCAGTAAGATATTAAGATATTTCTTGGATGAAGGAAGGTCGATTTAAATTTTATTTAGAGGGAT
Organism: Diploptera punctata; assembly: GCA_030220185.1. NCBI lineage: Eukaryota > Metazoa > Arthropoda > Insecta > Blattodea > Blaberidae > Diploptera > Diploptera punctata. The sequence goes on along the minus strand of JASPKZ010000031.1, from coordinate 791,409 downwards.
TTTTATTCAGGCTTGAAATTCTTTTACGAGCCTGAACATCTTTAGACTTGGGGACCCATGTTTTAAAGTCTCTCCTGGATGACTTATTCCTTAGATTTATCTATGCTAAAAATCCATTGACCCCAGTTGGGTCTGAGCATGCAGTTCTCAGGACTAGGCCACTGTGGCCGACAAAAAGTGAACTTTTTTATATTCATTACCACCAGTTTGTCACTTAGACATTTCTGGTACTCTCTCCTAGCATTGGTGTATTGTAACCCACTTCTGAGGTAGGGACACCTGGAAGGCGAGGTTATTGCTGCCTCAATGATATGATGGATGATGATGATGAAGATAATGATGCGCCTTAATTCTAAACTTAATCTTTGAGATGAATATAATAATGATGTTCAGATGATGTTTGCAAACTGTTTGGGCCTTAAAGTTTCCTGACATTTGTGTTACAGGTGACGAAAACCCCCAAAAAAAGGCAGCATGCTACCTCAAAACTAGAGTGGTGGATTCAGATGTATTCCAAAGTACCTTCTCAGCCTTCTTGACCATGTCTTGTAGTGTTGTTTGTCTTGATCTTAGCCGGCAACTGTCCTCCATCTGCTGATCTTGGCTCTTCATTCTACTTCTCTACATTTCATCATTTATTGTGGGTGGCATCTTCAGGAGACCTTCGTTCCACCACTCTTGAAGTTCACTTTGAGAGCAAGTGGAATGAAATGACATGATGAAACGTCGAGAAGCAGAACGAAGAGCCAAGGTCAGCAGATGGAGAACACTACAAGACACGACCAAGAAGCCTGAAAGGGACTTTGGAATATATAATAAAGCCGATGCTATTCTTAGCCTTTCACTAATCAGATGTAATTATTTCTTGTGCAGTGACTTTCAAAACGCTGTACAAGACAAACCACAAGCATACATTTTTCACATTCCACATAAGGAAGCCTATTTATAATCTAGTATAAATTTCACTTCTTGAAGAGAAAAATTTTCTGCCTTTCCAAACACAAATTTTTCTCTCTCTTATATAACCCAATTTCCTGTAGCGTGAACCATCGTTCACAACACAATTGGGTTAGTTCTAATTCAAGAAGAATTTATGATGGGAATATTAATACTACTGTTATAGCTGTAAAGCTATTATCATGATGTCATATGTAGATTTATACACTTGGATTGAACGATAAGTAATTTTTTGAAGAGAATAATTTTCTGACTGAATCTCATGGTTATATAAGAGACAGGAAAATTTGTGTTTGATGAGGGAAGCCAGGATATCATAATGGTCTGTGTGATTTCAGTTCAGGCAGAAAATGTTTCTCTTCGAAATATTATTTATCATTGAATATAAGTGCATAACTTTACACATAACTTCATAATAAATATCATTGTTGTGTACAAGTGCAGATAATCATATTTATGTAATACATGTGAAGTTAAAGTAGACAATTTTGAAGAAAATTATCCTTCTTCTACAAGAGCAGGAATTGCTGAAGTGTTAGATTGGGCATTGAGTTTCCAGTCAAAGATTGTACATTAATACAATTATTTCTATGTAATATCTTATTGTGTCCATTAAATTCATCCGGCTGAACACTGTGAGAGAGATGAGTTTGGATATTTTTACGTGGTCGGGTTACCAGCCCAGACGCTCAACCACATTCCCTAGTGGATCGGGGATTTATTTCGGAGTTTCCTTCTCCTAGATGGGTTGCTAACCAAAGCTATGGAGTCCCATCTACCCCTTGGCTTGCAGGTTTCCTCTTCCACCTTCTTTACCATTGAAAACAATTTCCTTCATCCGCTTCTGAAGCCGTTGAGGTATCCCACATTGGAGCTAGTTCGCTTCCCTTCTCCTCTAACTAGATAGCAAGCTAGTTAAAAACAGAGCGCAGAAATGAACTTCCTTAGAAGAACAAAAGGCTGCACAAGATTGGATCGGATAAAAAATGAAGATATAAGAACAGAGTTAAATATACATCCATTGAATGAGAAAATCAGAGAATATAGAGAGAAATGGTTTACACATGTGGAAAGAATGAATGTAACAAGATTACCAAGAGCAGCATTCAACTACAAGCCAAGAGGTTCAAGGAATGTAGGAAGGCCAGTGAAAAGATGGACAGAACAACTGTGAGGCAGAACAGGTAATTTTTGCCTAGCCCATGAAGTGAAGAAGAAGAAGATCTTATTGTGTATTATACACAGGTGTTTGAAGCTGTGTGAGTGTGGTTCCTTTATTTATTGTTAGTAAATCCATCATCTCATTACCATACAATCATATATAGGAAGATACCCATTGCATTTAAAAAAACCTCCAAGAGATGGCAGAGATAGAAGGCCTATGGCAGGCATGGGGAGCTGGTGAATGAGGGGTAGTATGGCATCTTCCTCATTTCACCTTTCATTGTACTCAAGACTGTTGTTATTGTCATCTCGGCATACCATGCAGTATCAGTGGCGGTGCAACCTTACAACCTGAAACATATGCTCTAATCCCTTCCATTCATACATACTTTATGTATATCTGTGCAAACGTTTGAAGGGTGCGTAGTAGACCGCTGACACTAATTTATCTATGTCAGGCTGATAGTACTCGTAGGGAGATATAATATTGAGACAAGGGTGTCATCGTTTAATCTGGAGAGTGTTAAAATTTGATATGATTTCTCAGCAATCAATTTTGAAATCCGCTAACTAGCACGTACTGAATTCTCTGAAAGTGGTTGTCTGCTCTCGTTTTGAAGCGTTTGCTGCTTTAGATTATTTAAAAATCCCATCCTGTCATCCCCTGTGTAAACAAAACATACAATATCCCCTATGTCTGTTATATTTAATTTATGAATTTGAACTCCATGCATGTTACCTAACGTATTTTAAAAGTATATATCATTAATATGTCCCTGTGAAAATATAGTTATTTGCTTCTAATCGTGCCTGTGCCTGTCCGTATTGATTTGCATGTGAAGATCTGAAATGTCATGGGATATTATAGTGTTTCACATGACGGAACCGCATAGAACACTGTAAACAAATAACTTTTGCGCCATTCTGAATGCAAAAATTATCATTTACCCAGTCCGTATTCAAATGATATCGGTGTTTAGAATTTGCCCCGCTCACGCTGGATTGAAAGCCACTGACTCTCACTGTGTACTGTCAATCACTGTGTACCTACATCTCCAGTGCAGGTACAAATGAGTGGAATGGGTATCGGCGGGGAGGATTTGTTATGAGCTCTCGGAGCCCAAGCTCCCCATGCCTGGCCTATGGCCTACCAGTTGTTTTCTGGCCTCATATGCACATATGTTAATTACAGAGATAGATGATCATCTACCAGTATAGGAGTGACATGTGGTCAGTATATCGAGTCCCTTGGCTATTATTAGTGGTTATTTCAATTTGGAGCTGCTACTTATTCGTTACGTTGCTAGGTTCCCATTCTATTAGTATTTGTTTAATTTTTTAACTACTATAGGAAATATCACTTTCAGGTATAATTTAAAATTTAAAATAAATTCTGTTCACCTTTATCTCCTGTCTTCTAATTAAACCAGTTTCAAAACCTAGGTGGTTTCATCATCAGTAATTTCAACCCATTTTCTGTCGTCCAAGAGCAGCACTGCTTAATTACTAATGATGAAACTGCCTATATAAAATGGGATATCAGGTGAGATGAAAAAAAAATTTATTGTTTAATTTTTGTTAAATGTTGTACGTTGAAGGCAGAAGCCAGACAAAAAAAAAGTATCTTGCTTGAGAGAGTGATGATCTTTTACTGTAAAAATACAACCATCAAGAAATGAGGATAGGACAAATTTTTTTGAGGTAAAATTGTCCCCCATTTGATTCTGGGAAGGGACTACTTCAAGGAATGCATTAACTCAGGAAAAGGATGTATGGAGAGTTTATGTCTGCATGGCCATGAACCTATGAGTTTGAGAGTGTCAGTGAGTGAGTTAATATATTACATAATTGATCCAGACTTTTTACACCTCACCAAATATATATATATATATATATATATATATATATCATGGTGTTTCCTTCCAATAGAATTCTTATTAAACAATTTTTTTTGTTTTGTGCACAGATATGTTTGAAGCAAAGGACCCGCTACAGAATGGAACAATAAAACAGACACTTGCAGAGGTAAGGCTTCAAATTAACTATTCATTTGTATAGTCATAGACAGAGAATTGATTCATCTCCTGGAGTTTCTGATACTTGAGTGCTCCTAGATGACACAACGTTTCTTATAAAGATTTTCCAGTATTATAAAATGGATGACTGAAGTTCTTGCAGGATGTCTTCATTTCCTGTGTAGATGATGTCATACTCCGTCCTCAGAACCCTAATCTGTAAAAGCAGGTTGAAATTTGGCTAGAAGAGGCTATAAATAATTTCTCTGTACCTTGTAACCCCTTCATCTACACACTGAGTATAACAATTTTAGATATTAGCTTTAGTAACGACAACACCTTATTTGATTTTTTCCTTCAAAAATCATTATTTTAGTTTTCTTTTCAGAAATACTCCAGACATAGTCATTACAGCATTAAATTAGAATTGCCATTTTTATCTGTAATAAAATAGGTCTCCCGAAGTGATAATAGAAAAGAAGGACTTTAAAAAAATTAGATAATACAGAGACAAAAAAATTAATAAAATGTGAGTTGTGAAAAAAATCTGCATAGAAAAAAAACATAGAGAAATTTGAACATCAGAATGAAGGAATGCTTTAGGAATGTAAAAAATGGGAAAAATATAAAATTCTGTCATAAATGCATAGAATTGAAGTAAAGGCAAAATTAATTAAATTATTAAAGTAATCTTATCCACCGCTGTGGTCTCAAGGTAGTGTGCTGCCTTGTCATGCAGCGGGCCCGAGTTCGATCCTAGTCGGGGCAGTTTTTCTGGGTGAGGTTTTTATCGGGGTTTTTCCTCACCTGTAAGACAAATGTCAGGAAAACTTTAAGGCCCAAACGGTCCCCAAAATCATATGGCCATCATTATCATCATCATCCTTCGTCGGTGTGGAAAGAAACGGAAAGCTACCACACCTACAATTCCCTAGTAAAGCTGCAAGCATAGCATGAAAATGCTATGATTGCAGTGAAGGACCTGCCTTCGGGCAGAATTACTATGGATGGAGAGTAATCTTGGAAACTCACATTTTGAGGAAAACAAATTTACATCCAAAAATACAAAGACAAAGCAATTAATTTTGAAATTCTCAAGTAAAAAAAACCAATTAAAAAATTGATTGGGAGGATTATGAGTCTACCTACACATGGAGGAGTAACCAAAGGAATAGTAACTGTCAAATTTATAGTCAGATGCCAATTGATAATGAGGAAACTAGTTTTGGAAAATATATATTATGTGAGGTCAGGTGTAAAATCTGATTCATTTTTCTGATTGTTAAAAAAAATCAAATTTGGAATTTTTACAATAAATGTAGAACTACAGTGTAGGTAAAAGAGTAATTCTGAATGAAGGGGGAAATAAAGAACCAGAATTTGGAAATGGGCATATTGATGATTTCTCAAGATGGAAGTAGAGCCCTTTAGCATGGTTGTTACAATAAATTGTGCCATGATCTATTTGCCAGTTGCTAGTTGCTTCAGAAATTACCTCTAGTGCCTACAAGTAAACCTTGAACGGAGATTGTGTCCAGCTGGTATTTATCCTTGTAATATGTGATAGTAGCCTTCTTCTACATCATTGATTGTAACAATGATCTCTCTTTAAAAAAAATGTTAAAATCATAAAATATAAACCTGAGATATCAGTCATCCTCAATTAAAACATCATTGAAGGCCTTTCTGAATAAATTCCATCTTGAGCTGCTGAAAGTACTATTTATTTTTAACTATTATTCGCTATAGAGGGCTGTGTGTTTTTATATTTGAAAAGAAAAATATACACCTAGCAAATATAATTTGTCCATCATTAAGATGTTTAAAAACGAATAATACTAACACTGAAAGAAGCACTACTGGCTTTATAAGTAATGTTTAAATTCCCAATAAAATGTCTTCTTAATAAAGAAGCTGCCATTTGCAAAAATCGTAGCAATGGCTCGTAGCATTTGGGGTTAGGGAGTTAACTATGTATAAGAGAAAAATACACATTTAGATTGGAGGCCTAGGTAGCTCACTTGGAAGAGCATTGACATAGAGAGTCAAAGGTCCTGGGTTCAAACCCCAGTCTAGGCACATATTTATCTTTTCAAATATAATTTGTCCATCATTAAGATGTTTAAAAACAAATAATATTAACACTGTGTGTTCTTGTTTAAACAGTGCCATATATTTATTTTGGAAAGAAAAATTAATGTTCGAACTGGGACTCAAACCATGTATCTCTGACTCTATATGTCAGTATACCATTACACCATCTGAGCTCTGATATGAACATCAACAATTCTTTCCACATATACAGTTCTCATTCATCCGAAGGCCGATACTTTCGCTACCAACATCACCATCTGACGACTTCTAATCAAAGTACTTTTTATTGAGAATTTATTCATTACTTTTAAGCAGTAAAGCTTCATATTTTGACGTTAAATTAACACTTTCTAGAATTGGACATAGTTTTATTTTAGAAAGAAAAATTAACGCTCGAACTGGGACTCAAACCTCAGATCTCTGGCTCTGCACATCGGTATGATACCAGTTACACCATCTGAGCTCCAATATGAATGTCAACAATTCTTTCCACTTATACAGTCATCAGATGGCGTTATTGGTAGCAAATGTTATTGGCTTTCGATTGAAAGAAAATTGTATAAGTGGAAAGAATTGTTGACATTAGTATCAGAGCTCAGATGGTGTAACTGTTTTCATACTGACGCTTAAGTCAGAGATCTGAGGATTGAATCTTCGTTCTTGCATTAATTTTTCTTTCTAAAATAAAACTATGTCCAATTCTGGAAAGTGTTAATTTAAAATATAATATCAAAAGTGCTCAGTAGCAATGAATTAATGCAGTTTTGTATGTTTCAGTGGTTGAAGTCATCCCTGACCTGTTGACATCGTCGTGAGATCAAGTCTGCGCTCAATTAATGACCTGTGTGTGAATGTAACTATTCTCTGTCCGAAATAAGAATTCACATTATATTGCAGCTGATGTTCATGTAATGTAGATTATTTCCCACCTGACATTACGGCATTGGAGCTTACTTGATCCACTTCCTCCAAAGTTCCCTGTTTTTCACCATCCTCCTCAAATCCCAGACACCCTTTCTCTTTTTCCTTGTCATTTCCTCAATATTATCCATATGTCCTTTTCTCGGTCTTCTTCTTTCAATTCTCACTTTCATTACTTTTTTTAATCCTAAACACGTGTTCATACCATTTCAACTGTTGATTCTGTAGATTTTATTCAATCAATATTTGGTTTAAATGTTCTCTTACACTTTCATTTTTAATTCTGTCTCTTCTTGTCATTACATTATTGCACTGGTTTGAGTTCCCTTGGGAGAAAAAATTTTCTCATGGAATTTCGGCCAGCATGAGAGTAGTGCACACCCAGTATTGTGAAAAATTTGTAGAGCTAAAATAAGTAGTGGCTCCAGGTTGAGAAAACCAGCTGGGTATCCAACATGTTGAACACATGTCATTCTTATAATTGCTGAATGATCATCTACTTCTGTGAATAACACATATGAATATAAGACCAACAAGCCTTCTGGCTTGTCACACCATGGTGTTTACTTTTACTTTATTTATCATGTGGTTTATAGTTCAGATGTTAATTTACATTTACAAAATACCAGTTTATTTAAGTTTCTTGCAAGTACTTTTCATACTCTGTTCAGAAACATCAGTGAATTTAGCAGTTTTTTTCACAATATTTCTTCTTCTTCTTCAAGATGTTTCCATTTTCCATTATGGGTTATCCGACTAAGCCTCCTCCAGACATCTCTATCCTGCCAGCATTCTTTATTCTTGATTTGTGGGCATTCTACTCTTGTCTGTAGGTTTTCCATCTCAATCTTTCCAATGATCTCTTCCTATCTTTTATTTTCATTTCTAATGTTGTTTTGCTATTTTCTCTAATATGCCATTCACTTAACATGTCTGAATCGATTTAACATCTTTTGTTGAATTTATTCCTGTAATGCTCCAATACCAAGCTGTTTTCTGACTTTTAACCCTATCTTATGTGGTCTTTCCATGTTCCTCAAAATTCTCATCTCTGCTGCTTTTATCTTTCTGTGTTAATACCCATGTGTCAATTGCATAACTTAATAAGGTACAAAATAAGTTTTATGTAAAAACATTTCCTATTCATTTTTAATTTCCATGCAATGTATTTAATTAAATTATATAACGTACCAGTTACTTGGGTTACCTTTTGACACATTCCTCCTGAATCAAATTGATCATTGAACTTAATTGAACCCAGAACCTCATGAACTGTAGTAGAAGATATTATTTGCTAATATACACTCACATCATTCATCTCAATGTTTATTATTGTTAATTTCAATTATTTCTTAATTTAATTTGAATTGTCGTCTATTGTAAGGCTATGTTATTTGTTTGTTTAATAAAATGTATTCAGTGCATGAAAGATAATTAAATGCCATCAATATTTCACAGGTTAAGCCTTTAAGGCTCATTCCAGTCTCATAGATTTCAATTAAAAAATTGTATTTGTCTCTTCTTCAGCCTATTAACGTATCTTCTATCTTCTGGCCTAAAATAAAGTCTGTTTCCATTCCCTGAACATGCTCTCTCTAGTTGTTTCTATATTGCTCTATTTTATTCGTCATTTTAAAAATATTTAATTCATTCTTGATATCTTACTTTTCATTTTTTCCAAAAGCTGTACCACCTACACTTCTTATAAATCACATTTCTGCTGCTTCTACGGTTTTCTCTTCTGATTGAAGTCAACAACTATACAACAATATATTATCCTTTTTGGTTTCTCTCCTAGTATATTTTAATTGTGCTGCATATAAAGCTTAATTTTTTTAGTTTATTAAAAATATCTTCTTTCTTAAAATAGGAGATAGCTATTCATTTCTTTAATAGATTTCCCATCCAAAATAATTTTTGCTCGTAAGAGATCTAGTCTTTTAAAAGTTACAACTTTAGTTTTATTAATTGATATATTAAGATTGTAATTTTAAAAATATTACTTAATTCAAATTAAGTTCCTGAAAAATTACAGAAACAAATGGAGACTACATGATGGAAGAACAATCAGAGAAAGACTGCCCAATATAATATTAAAATAGTGCCCAGTTGACCAATGAGACCGGAACAGGCCACTAGGTCTTTATCATTGACTGCTTGACAATAATGAGTTAATTGAAATGCCATTTTCTATAATAATTAAATGTATAGACTATTTCTTGCTTTCCTTCCAGTATGAGTAGATTTTTCATTAAGTGCAGTCTTGTTTTGGACAGAGAATAGTACCTTGTTTATACTGTACATATTTTTAAAACATGTACATTGAATATTTTGTTTTCATCATAATAAAGTTGTATGTATTATATGGATTTTTTGTATTTTTTAATTTTGTTTTTATTTTTGTCTGGAAGTCCAGTGGAGCACCTAATCAATAGTTTTTGAAACAGAGAAAATACAGAAGACTTTGTTTACATTTGTACCATTGGGAATATATGCCATAGTAGTAGAAACAAGATGTTGAATGTACAATCAGTGGTGTGTGGTGGTCACAGCTATATGAAGAAAATGTCTATGCCGGCAGTAGCTTTCCTGCCAAAAGGGTTACCCATCCCAGACAGGTTGAAGGTGATAAGCCAAATGAAAAAACACTTTGGTCAACAGAGTGACAATCTTTCACTGTAAAAATACAACTGTCAAGAAACGTGGACGTGGGTTCCATTGGGTTAAAATTTTCAGTAGTTAAAATTCCTCATTCAGTTCTGTGAGTGGGGACTACTTCAGGAAATTCATGCCAATTGGAAATCATTAGCTCAGGAAAGGGATGAGTGGAGAGCTTATGTCTGCATGGCCTTGAACCTATGGGTTTGATAGTGCCATTGAGTTACTTAGTATGATGAAAATGTGTCTTATAGTTTATAACAACTTCTATTCCAAATATTTCAGTTTATAAATAGTATGAGCATTTATTTATTATTGTATATGTTTCTATAAATCTACTATAATAATACAGTATATAAAAATAAACATTTTAGAATTCATACTCATGCATGCACAATTCAATATCAGTAGCAAGCGGTGCTCAGAGCAATTACCCCAGCTGCATGACGAAAATATGACTTACAGTTTATAAATACTTTATTCCGAACTATTCAGTTTTTAAATAGTGTGACTATTTATTACTGTAAATGTATTTCCATTAATCTTCCATAATATACAAAATATTTTTTTTTCAAATGCCCCAGGTTGTCTTTCGACATTCCTGGTGTTCTCTCCTGGCATGGCATACTTGTAACCCACTTCTGAGGTTGGGGCGCCTGGAAGGCAGGGTTACGTTGCCCCGATGATATGATGGGTGATTATGATAGTGGTGCACCAGGAGAGTCCCTAATCCTAAGCTTAATCTAAAATGAATATGAATGATGATGATTGTGATGGCCATATGATTTCGGGGACCGTTTGGGCCTTATAAGTTTTCCTGATGTTTGTCTTACAGGTGAGGAAAAACCCCGATAAAAACCTCACCCAGAAAAACTGTCCCAACTGGGGATCAAACCCGGGCCTGCTGCATGACAAGGCAGCATGCTACCTCGAGACCACAGCGGTGGACTGCATATACAAAATATAAGAATGAACATTTTAAAATACATATTCATTCATGCACAATTCAATATATAATCTTACTATAATAAACACATCCACTGATTTATATATTAAATTTGAGAATTTTTAACATTGAGGTTCAATTAATAAGAATTGAATGAATCGTGATTTCTTCTTACCTCATACTTCTATGTTTTTTAAACACAGCACTGCAGTATCGGTGACTGAAAACAGCTGACGATGGTGACAATGGGTCGCTGATACTGCAGTGCTGTGTTTAAAAAAACATAGAAGTATGAAGTAAGAAGAAATCACGATTCATTCACTTCTTACATCCACTGATACTCACATAAAATGTGAAGCAGAGAAAAGGCTCTCAAAAGATGATATCTAGTAGATTGTATACTTCCTTGTTGTACGAAGTAATTTTTCTCATTGAAAGATCAGCATGAAAATGGTCTTCTATGTATATTATAGTCAAACACAATCACTAACATTCATTTTCAGTAACTTGGCAAATCACATTCATCAGTATAACTTACCACAAATCTGTTCTATATTAAAATTTAAAATAAAATTCTTTTCACTTCACCTCATAGCCTGTCTTCTAATTCAACTGGTTTCATAACCTTAGTTGTTATATCTTCAGTAGTTACATTACCGATGTTCTTTGTCCAGGAGCACTGCTTCTTACTCCATCTGTTGGTGGGCTGATTAAGCTCCCAGTCAAATCAACTTCCCTGGGAATTTCATATTCATTAATTTTTTTTTTCTAGTTTTTTGAATGTGGAGTGCATTGGTTGTGTAACTACTGAAGATGTAACCACTAAGGCAAATCACATTTATCATAAGTAATGCCACGAGTGATTTCCAAATTTATCTAGAGAATTTGGAAATCAAGAGTGGCATTTGTTAGGACTATTTAACGAATAAAATTAAGCTGTTTACTCACAAATCATTATTTAACTGTAGTTATTTCAAAATATTTATATATTTAATGCAAACGGCGATGTTTGAAAACAAATGAGAAACGATAGGTACGCTTCTACTGCTTCTTTTGTTTATCACTGCAACCAGATCATACTATTTATTGCCAAAGGAACGCAATATTGTAAGAATGCTCTCTAGTGGAGAAAAAATGAAACATCAATCTGTATATTAATTCATTTCTGATGTCGTATGATGTAAATATTACAATTATATTTTTCTGGATTATTACCTGGGAAAAAATACATTTAAGAAAGTCAAACAGTGGTTTCTTTTTTTGGTGGTATAATAAATTGCTGCAAATGTTGACATGTATGCACTATATATACAATCTGGTAGCCGTATTTCTTATAGGCTCAGTCACTGCAAAATAACGGTCAGACCTGTTCAGAATATTAAAAAGGAGGAGCTTTGTTTAATATATGGTAATTATAACACTGATAAATATTTCGTGAAACACGACTCTGATTGGTTGTAAAACAGAAATCATTGAAACGTGATTGGTCATTGACTCCCATTTGGGGCATGAGTTAAATAGTCAGTATAACTTACCACAAATCTGTTCTATATTAAAATTTAAAATAAAATTCTTTTCACTTCACCTCATAGCCTGTCTTCTAATTCAACTGGTGTCATAACCTTAGTTGTTATATCTTCAGTAGTTACATTACCGATGTTCTTTGTCCAGGAGCACTGCTTCTTACTCCATCTGTTGGTGGGCTGATTAAGCTCCCAGTCAAATCAACTTCCCTGGGAATTTCATATTAATTATTTTTTTTTTTTAGTTTTTTGAATGTGGAGTGCATTGGTTGTGTAACTACTGAAGATGTAACCACTAAGGTTGCAAAACCAGTCTAATTAGATAACATGATATGAGGTGAGGTGATTTAAAATAATTTTTTTAAATTTTAAATTCTAAATTAAACCTCATAGTGATATTTCCTATAATAGCTCAAAATTTTATATTGTTTCTTTGTGTGTTGTAAAAAATATAACTACCATGAATTAAATATTATGAATTAAAAAAATACTATATTTGAAGAGAAACATTTTTCGCCTGGACCAAGACTCAAACCCAGGACCTTTGGCTTGCTGGGCCAAAATGCTCTATCAACTGAGCTACCGAGGCAAGTTGCGATCTAGATGCAAATTTTTCTCTTATATACGTTGTAATTCCCTCGCGCCAAATGCTTTGAAACATTTGTTTCTATCTTTGCAAATGGCGGCTTCTTAGTTAAGAAGGCATTTATTGGGAATTTAACATTACTTTATAAAGCCAGTAGGGCTTGTTTTGAAAAAATTGCATTGTTGAGGTACTGGTGGTTTTCCAAATCAGCCCATCATGTTTCTTGTTTTGCATCACCAAATAACATTTCTACATCAAAGGAATGCTTCATGAATCAATAGGTTGAAACTTCATTCGACCCATAGTTATCGATAAACTTGTACACCTCAAGTTGTGACATAGGCCAGATACAGCTAGCTGGTAATCAACAAAAAATTGATGGTTTTAGACACAAGCTTCATCTAGTGTGGGTTATTGGTGGTTTTAGCTGGAACACATTGAAATATATTATATGCACACGTGTGAATTCATTTGTAATGTAGTAGCAGTGTTATTGTGGATAACATAGAAGAAACACTCTAATGTGTTCATCTATGGAGATAATGTGAATACAGCAGGTTCCATCAGCAGGCAAATGTATTATTTTATTTTAATCCATAATTATGAATATATTAATTACCCCAGCAGTGCTGAGATAGCTGGGGTTGAATGCACGCCACTGATTACAATTGATTCTAGGGAGTGTTTCAAAATTCTGTTTACAATATTATGTTTTAGATTTAATGTTGTCATGGTGAAATGTAACTAGAATTATATTAACATTAGAATGGGTCCCGCACTGTAGTTATGCAATTTAAAGCTCAAATCTATGAATGCATTAGACCATAAAAGTCGTTCTCTGCCTGTACTCTGCTGAGAAAGTTGCATCCAAATACGTTTTCGCGTACTCAAAAATCTGTTCATGCGATAATAATTGTTGAAATTCCTAAGCTACCTGGCGAGGTGACTTAGCAGAGAAACGAATCGTGAGCAACCCGATGGGAACCGATGGTAACCAATGTAGTTTGAAACCTTGCTGCGTACCTTGTTGCTTTATCCAAAATGTCGGACCTCGAAGACTTCGATCATGTTTTCGGTATACGCGGAGAAGAGGAATTTGATAGAGTCTACCAAAGAATTCAACTGTAAGAACAAGAGAATCGTCGTAATATTGCGCGATGTAGACGTCGTCGTATACGGTATTATTTGCGGGACGCAAGCGTAAATGTGTTCCTCTAGCAGACGAAAATAATAGAAGTGGTTTTATCGCTGAGAATTCTGGGCAATTTCTTGCCAATATTACGAAAACGACAACTTTCATGCATGACCCGTTAGTGGGTAGCTAATTCGATCTTTGCACTTGCTCACGGATAGTCAGCTCACCAGTGATTGGAAGTAATTTGAGTAGAGACTAATGTATTTGCATGCGGCCCTAAGACATGATGCAGAGCTATGAGTTATTGTCCTCATGGGGGAAAAAATTTTCTCATGGAATTTCAGCCAGTATGGGACCAATGCCCATCCAGAATCATGAGGAATTTGAGTAGCTACAATCAATAACTGTTCCAAGTTGAGAAAACCAGCTCTAATGGCTGAATGAATGTTCATATCATGTGGATGTGAGGCCAAAAACCGGCTGTTAGGTCAAGAGCCTTCTAAGCTTGTCATGCCATGGAGTTACTTAGAATAGAGACTCTCTTACAAAATGCTCTGCCCTTCAAAATTTTTGGAACCTTTACCAAAATTGTACTGGGAAGCAGAGATCCTGGCCATTAAGCTTCTATTACTACATTAGTTTTTTCATGAAATGGACCTAGCACTTGTGCTTTATACCATCCATTTACAAGCATGTTCCTGGAACACTTATTTTTGCAGCTACAATTTGGAGGACTGTTAACTTAAAATAGGATTTCAAAAACATATTCTTCAGAATCTTCATAGTTTAACAAAAATTGATGGGAAGTGTTCCTGTGAGGTAAATAACAATAGAATACACAATATGAATTGGACACTTTAAGATCTACAACACTCTGCCTGAGTTCTTCAGAATGTGGATGAAACATGTCCAGGTGAGAGAAACATATTTTATGAGGTGAGGTGTAAAGTTTGCCATTCATATTATCTTCTAATTATATGCGTTGTTGTTGTTGTTGTCCAATGGTGAAGAAGTTTTTAAATGTCTTGTGACTTTTTTTTCTCTTGCTTCCCAATACAAACCTTGAATTTAATTTATGAGTTGTTCCTGTCCAGCCATTTACATGACAGGACGCGGATTGTTGTCTTTTAATTCTAGATATAAATTGAAATAATCTTTTGTGCTGGAAGTGGAAGGAGTGCTAGTACTACTCTCTTGTAATGTTGGTATTGGAATTGCAATATCTGGCTCATGTGCTATAGATCTAATTGCTGATGGCAGATTTGGATATGTAATGGACTCCTAGTTTATTTTATTAAACCCTGATTTTTTGCACAAACAAAAATGACAATCATTATAATGATTTTGTTGTTCTCTCCAAACCATAGGAACACCAAATGGCAAAGATGAATGGTCTCCGTTATACCACTATCTTAAATTTTCGTCAGAAACTGTGTAATGTAATCAGGAGAAGGTCATATGATGAACCTACCCTCGGTTAAACGCAATGACTAAACTATTGCCAGTCCAGCCTAAGAAACACACTTTGACATTTAACTTCCGACATGTATTACTCCGCACAGCACGTGTTAAGTAGGCCTACATGCGACCTCCGTCAACTGTTCGTTACAAGCCGATAAATTAATGCACAACAATCGTTTTAATTTTTAATGTTGCAGATTGTATTGACACGCACAATGGTATGTCGAAAATGAATTATAGGTCGCGCAAGGGATTTTGAAGAATGTCCTTGACCGTAAATCCAATCGGAGAGCCTATCCAGACTGCTCAGCTGTGAATTCTCTGCCTGCCATGCGTACAAACAAAACAGTTCATCTTACAAAACATGTACAGTCCATAGAGAATTATAGTGAGACGCGGATGTGTTGATTTTATATTTTAAACCGTAGACTATAATTAAAATATTTTGTACACTTGCTGCCTGAAGTCTTAAAATTATAGTGCAATGTGAATATCGGATCTTCTCAACGTGGAGCCGCTACTTATTATAGCTACCCAAATGTCTCATGATGCTGGGTGGGCATCGGTCCCATACTGGCAGAAATTCCTTGAGAACATTTCTTCCCCCATGGAGACTCGAGCCAGCGCAAGTCCCGTAGCTCTGCGCCAAGACATCTTGTCTTAATCACATGGCTAAGGCGCGGGGAAGACTATAGATGGTTTAAATTAAAGTGACATTTAGTGGTTATTTAAAACATTAACAGAGAGATATAAACCAAATATAGAGTATGTGTGTGTGTATATATATATATATATATATATATATATATATAGTGAATATACTTCCTCCACGTATAAAGATATCCTAACTCACGGGCACTATCGAACCCGTAGGTTCATGGCCGCGCGGACATAAGCTCTCCCTATCCTGAGCTAATGTTTTTCAATCATTCCCTGTAAAATCTACGTCCCTCAATTCATAGTTAATGTTATTCTCCGGCTCATTCTTGGTCTACCAACTGGGCGTTTTCCCTCTGGTTTTCGGACAAGAAGCTTCCATGCACGTATTTCATTCCCCATTCGTGCCACATGTCCTGCCCATCGCAGTCTACGATAAAGATTACCTATATTAATTAATTTTTGTAGCGAGATTTTAAAAATATTTAGCAGTGACTGTATTTGATATTCGCTAGCGAGCAGCTAGCGAGGGGGGAGTTAGCAATGACGTGTGGTCATACTTCCTATTGGCTGAGACCTACAGCTGGTTAGTACAGGACTCGCATCTAAGCTCTCATTACAAATTTCATTCCTCAGGAATCATTGCTACACCTATAAATTACAAATTTATAATTATAACAATTATATAATATAAAATATAATTTTGATCACACATTTTATCACCGAGTTAAGTTACCATAAATTATACGACAGCCGCCACATATGCAACTGACATTCAACTTCCTCTCTCAAGAATCAATCAGTTTCAAACAAATGCAAATTTTTAGTTACACTCCGACCTTCTAAGACATATGTAGAAGTATACTGTATTCTGATCAACTATAGTTAACATAAATAGCTTTAAGTATGTAATTATATTAATCAAATACGTGATCTGTTTTTTCGCTTCCTCTGAACTGTGCTTTGACCAAGAACGAATTGCAGTAACTGCAGCAGTCATGTGCTTCGGGGATTTCACGCCCATTTATTTTCCTCAAATATGGTTCTTAGGCTGGACAGATTATAGTATGAATAAAATCAGTGATTATAATATAAAATGCCATTATAGGTTATTAATATTTTATTACAGCATGTATATACCGCATACAGATGGTGGACCGCGTGCTCCCATTTTTTCTGTTAAAAATAGAATTGTGCAAAATCTGTACGTGATACGCAAAAACTAGCAATGGTTTCGTTATCAGGGCATTTGACTTGACTTATTTGTACTAAAATATCTCATGCCGCAAAATCTTAGCAGGCCTGTGTTGTTATTATTATTATTATTATTATTATTATTATTATTATTATTATTATTATTATTAATGTAATGCTTTTGGACAGATTGGTATACTGCCATATGTTCTTGTGGTTTCCCAATTTTAAAGCTGACCATACGGTTTACTCCAGTGATCCTATTATGCGTCACGCAACATCTTGAAAACTTGAAACTTCAATTTTGAAAAACGTTGGCGCAGAAATTAATAAATACTAATACTATTCAAAGAAAGAAAAACGAAAGAGATTACTTAGAACGAAAACTTAAATATTACACATTACGTATTATGAGCATAAATCATTTTTATTCTTTAAAGTGATTTAGAATAATTCCGAATAATAATAATAATAATAATAATAATAATAATAATAATAATAATAATAAAATAATAATAATAATAATAATAATGATATAATATATTTTACATTTTTTGGCAATTACAATATTATTTTTAAATGCGTCTCATATTATGTCTTGTCTAATTTTTTAACGAAGCAGAAGGTTTGTTGTTTACTTGACTGAACCATCCCAAGAACCATATACGACACCCAGTCAAATTAATTGAATTTAAGAGTTTTGTTATTTTTATTTCCATAGTGCCTGAAAATTAATCAAAATCGGTTTTCATGTGATAGAGAAAATAAAATTAAGTCACGAAAATTCACACTTAAAAAAAAAAACAAATCTTGAAAACTTTCACTTTTTGCAAATTTATTTTTCAAACCAGATCAAACCGATTTCACTCAAATTTTCAGTTGCTAAAAATTATTTTTAATGCACATTTTTGTAATACCTCACACAAAAAAGTTTTTTTTTAAATTTCCAAGCCATAAGGTCGCAGTTGAGTCCCGATGGGATCAGGATTTTTAAAATAGCTTAAACCTTCTGACAGCGCGATGGCCCTGAGGTCGATTCAGCCTCTAATGGAAATGAGTACTAGACTATGCTCTGGTGATAAAGGCGGTCGTCATGCAGACCGAACATCTCATGTCGATTTTGTAGAAAGGCGGGAGCCTTAACTTCCTACCATCACAAGACCTGTAGTGGAATCACTTCACTTTGCCTTTACCATAAATGAGATATAATTTTTACTCAGAAATCCATCTGTGGTTTTTCCCATTTAATCTTCTATCCAAAAAAGACTCCAACGGCCGACAGGCCTAGAAGGTTCTTCACATACCAGCCGACTGCTGGCTAATATCCACTTACGATATTTACAGAGGTTGTCGACCACACAGGGATCACAAGTAGTCAGCGTGTCGAGTACCAAAGCTGTTATAGGTGACATTACCAACTAAAAGCCGCTTCTTGCTTCACTGTAGCGAGACGATGTAAGGTGGGCACCGGTTCTATACCGGCCGAAATCTATGAGAAAATATATTTTATTAAACCAACAAATATTCTGATTCGTTTCTAAGAGAGAAGAAAGATTACGAATACATTTCTTAGGAAACGTGTTGACCGCATAACTACTTTACATAGCGATGTGTTAAATTATATTTATGGGAAACCAGATATAACAAGAATAGTTAAGTATAGTAGATTGTCTTGGAATGGTCATGGGGCCGAATGGGGAATGAAAGAGTGACATGGAAATTTAATATAGGAAAACCAGAGAGAAAGCGCCCATGTGGGGAAAACCAAAGAGAAAGAGCCAATAATGAGGTGGGAGAACAACATTAATCACGATTTGAGAGAGATGAATTATATAGACTATTTAACTCATGCCACAAATGCTAGTCAATGACCAATCACGTTTCAATGAATGTTGTTTTACAACCAATGACAGTCGTGTTTCACCTCGCTCTTTATCGATTTCTCTTTATCAGCTCTGCTTTTGTGATAAAGAAAGCTCCTCCTTTTTAATGTTTTGAACAGGTCAAAGCATTATTTTTCTCCAACAAATACATTGAATATAGCAAATAATGAAAAGATTCCTTGATTTTACTGAGTTGTTTACTTATGACTATTTAACTCATGCCCCAAATGGGAGTCCATGACCAATCACGTTTCAATGATTTCTGTTTTACAACCAATCAGAGTCGTGTTTCACGAAATATTTATCAGTGTTATATTTATCATATTAAAAAGAAAGCTCTTCCTTTTGAATATTCTGAACAGGTCTGACCATTATTTTGCAGTGATTGAGCCTATAAGAAATAGGGCTACCAGATTGTATATATAGTGCATAGATGTCAATACATAGTGCTTGCAGGAGTTAATATAAAAACATTTGTAGCAATTGATTATACCACCAAAAAAAAGAAACCACTGTTTGCACTTTCTTAAATGTATTTTTTCCCAGGTAATAATCCAGAAAAATATAATTGTAATATTTACATCATACGACATCAGAAATGAATTAATATACAGTTTGATGTTTAATTTTTTCTCCACTAAAGAGCATTCTTACAATATTGCGTTCCTTTGGCAATAAATAGTATGATCTGGTTGCAATGGTGATAAACAAAAGAAGCAATTGAAGCGTACCAATCGTTTCTCATTTGTTTTCAAACATTGACGTTTACATTAAATATATAAATATTTTAAAATAACTATAGTTAAATAATGATTTGTGAGTAAACATCTTAATTTTATTCGTTAAATAGTCCTAACAAATGCCACTCTTGATTTCCAAATTCTCTAGATAAATTGGAAATCACTCATGGCATTACTTATGATAATTATTGGGAAACATTATCTCTGGATAGCTTATGCCTCACTGACCATAAATGTCCGTGTTCGATAGTGCCAGCGAGTGAGTGATATTTTTTTCCTTTTCATCTTTCTCGATGAATAAACATGTTGGCAAATGTGTCAGTAGCACGAAATTTAACCGAGAAGTGTCAACACAGTAGAACTAACTTATATTCCGTCCCAAGATTCACAGACTTTACGTACGTGGTCTGTTGTAACGTGTGTTATATTGTGATTTTTATCGATACATTTCTACAGCAAGGAGAAGAGTCCCACATCTTTATATATAAAAATAAATAATAGTTTTAAAAAACTAAAACAACACGCCTTATTAGAAAACCGAACTAAAAAATGAAAAATAATTTTAATTTCCAACACGCTTGGGATAAATAATTTTACCATCAAAAGCGTGGGGTGCTGTTTACCAATTAATATATTTTATAATAAACAGCTATTGGTAAAAGTAAAGTCTCTAAGAAGAAAATGTAAAAATCATAAAAAGCATATCTTTAAATTCGATACTATTGTAGTATGAGCTAAAAGTAATACTTTTCAAAAACAACCTCCCAGCCGGATTTGAACCAGCGACCTATGGGTTGTCCCGCGCCGTAGCCGAGCGGTTAAGGTAGGAAGCCTTGGCGCATAGCTACGGGACTTGCGCTGGTTCGAGTCTCCATGGGGGAAGAAATTTTCTCATGGTATTTCGGCCAGTATGAGACCGGTGCCCACCCAGCATCGTGAGGCAATTGGGTAGCTACAATAAGTAGCGGCTCCAGGTTGAGGAACCAGCTATAACGGCTGGGGGACTCGACATGCTAACCACATGTCACCCCTACACTGGCTGTTGATCATCTACCTCTGCGATTGACACATGTGGATGTGAAGGGCCAGCAGCCGGCTGGTAAAAGGGCAACCGCTGAAAAGTGGAAAGACCCTCAATCGGGGGGGACCTATGGGTTACTGAAATTATATACCACTAGAGTTCACCGCTCTACCAACTGAGCTGTTACAACGATCGTCTAAAAAGTCGACAAGTCCGCAACCTATTATACCAGTTTTCATTTTTTTAATTTTCTGATGATTCTGGCCAGGATTTTAGAAACAAAATATGAAATTATTGTATTGTCACGGATCCTTTACAAGTACACAAAGTTTCAAGTCGATCCAATGTTTCTAAGTGGGTGAAAATCGTGTTCAAAAATTCCGTTACATAGATACAAAGACACTTTTTTTATTTTCTGATGATTCTGGCCAGGATTTTAGAAAATAAATATGAATGTATTGTCACGGATACTTTACACGTATACAAAGTTTCAAGTCGATCCAATAAATAAATAAATAAAAAAAAATGTTTCTAAATGGGTGAAAATCGTGTTCAAAAATTCCGTTACATAGCTACAATGACACTTTTTTTAATTTTCTGATGATTCTGGCCAGGATTGTAGAAACAAAATATGAAATTATTGTATTGTCATGGGTCTTTTACAAGTATACAAAGTTTCAAGTCGATCCAATGATTTTAATTGGGCGAAAATAGCGTTAAAAATTCAGTTACATAGATAGATACAGGTCAAGTTAATATAAAGCGTGTAATGAGCGTAAGTCTGCTTGTCCTTTATGGACTCAAAAACTATTTTACCGAATTGAATGAGGTTTCACATTCATTTATATTTTTTTTTCTGGGACAATTAACGTGTACAACATACTATTAGGGCCGGAGCAAAAGAAAAGTGCCTCGGTGCACTAAAAAAAGTAGCTTTTTGGACGCTTAAATGGCTTATGCTGCCTAAACCATAACAAATACGCCAAATTAATGTACACAGAATTGAATACCTAAAAAAAAATTACAAAAAAGACCGCGACAACATATGTCTTACGGATAAATCACAATAACCGTTTTTGTCTTTCAGCTCATTTATGCCAATAGGATCGTGATAAGTAGATTTCCAGGCAACGCTGGATAACCAACACGGAATATCTATAAATAATCACTACATATAAATTAGGCCTATTTTTTTTACTTGTTCAACTAAACATAAAACACGTATTTAGGCGTAGCAGCGCACGCTCGGTATTAGCTAATTGTGATAAAATGCATTATACGTCCGTGTAGAACTATGGGACTTGCCTTTAAAAAAAATTGATGGAATTTTTGCCATTAAGACTCAAGTGTCTTCTCAGTATCGCGAGGAATTTGTTTAGTTAAAGTTTCGGCTCTACGTTGAGATAACTTGCTAAACGACAGTCGACACCCTGACTACATGTCACCCCTACACTGATCATCTACAACTGTATATGGTACATGTAGATGTGAGATCAGCAGCCGGCTGCTAGGCCTGTGGCGTATGGAGTAGATGAGTAAAGTAACAACAAAATCAGTCTTCGCTTTGGTTAAGTTGGCAAATTTAGTTTGCAGCGAGATTAGCGCATTCGCTTCAGATTTAAATTTCCAACAATTTGTTTATTGGAATCGAAAATGTCCTCGTCCCGCGCCGTAGCCGAGCGGTTAAGGTAGGAAGCCTTGGCGCAGAGCTACGGGACTTGCGCTGGTTCGAGTCTCCATGGGGGAAGAAATTTTCTCATGGTATTTCGGCCAGTATGGGCCAGTGCCCACCCAGCATCGTGAGGCAATTGGGTAGCTACAATAAGTAGCGGTTCCAGGTTGAGGAACCAGCTATAACGGCTGGGGGACTCGACATGCTAACCACATGTCACCCCTACACTGGCTGTTGATCATCTACCTCTGTGATTGACACATGTGGATGTGAAGGGCCAGCAGCCGGCTGGTAAAAGGGCAACCGCTGAAAAGTGGAAAGACCCTCAATCGGAATCGGAAAAGTCCTCTATTTTAAAAACACTAAACTTAAACAAAGAAGTCTAATTTAATGTTCTCTATTCGAAGCCACAGTTCTCATGTTCTTAATTCCCAATATTCTGATGCCATTTATTGTACAATCTTGGTTTACCAATTTTTCTTCTTCCTTTTATTTTGATTAAAATCTTTCTTAACAGCTCTCATACCACTCATTATCATTAATTGTCCAGCCCATTCCAAACTTTTAATTTTTATAAATTTAACAATTAATTTATAATGTAAATTACAACTTGCATATTTTAATTTTTGAAGTGGCTATTCTTATTTTATGTTATTATATTCTGTTTTGTTAATATTAATATCAGACTAGTTTAACATTGTGCATTGTTTAGGCCACACTTTAAATTATATCAAGTATATGAAACTTTCCTAGAATATGAGGAGAGATTAATTGATGTCCCAACTCCTTTCAAAAACGTTAAACTGAAAATATATAAAATTATTATTCTACCAGTTATATTATATGGATGCGAAACATGGACTCTTACTTTAAGGGAGGAAAGGAGATTACAAGTATTTGAGAATAAAGTACTTAGGGAAATTTTTGGAACAAAGAGAGATGAACTAACAGGTGAATGGAGAATACTACATAACAATGACTACATGGTCTTTATAGGAAGCCAGATATAATAAGAAAAGTTAAGTCTCGTAGACTGCGATGGGCAGGACATGTGGCACGTATGGGGAATGAAATACTTGCATGGAAGCTTCTTGTATGAAAGCCAGAGGGAAAACGCCCAGTTGGTAGACCAAGAATGAGGTGGGAGAATGGCATTAACTGTGATTTGAGGGAAGTAGATTATACAGGGAATGATTGGAAACCATTAGCTCAGGATAGGGATGTATGGAGAGTTTATGTCCGCACGGCCATGAACCTACGGGTTCGATAGTGCCAGTGAGTAAGTAAGTAAGTATATGAAACTTTATTTTATTACTTGCAGGTTGAGCGGACTTAACACTGCCAACTTAAATAAAGCATTAATGTTATTATTATTAATATTACACGTATTATTATTATTATTATTATTATTATTATTATTATTATTATTATTATTATTATTATCCACCGCTGTGGTCTTGGGGTAGCATCGTTGCCTAGTACGCGCGGGTTCAATTCTCGGTCGGGACAAGTTTCCAGCGCGATGGTTTTTTCCGGGATTTTCCCTCATCTACAGTGAGATCATATAGTACTGGACAGCAGACGCGCGGTTTGTGCGATAACGAAGGCTTACACGTGCATACACGGACCTTGACATGTGCGCGAGGCTCAGCAAGTATACAAGCATAATCCCCCGCATGTCCACGTTGGCCAGGCAGATTGTTGGCTTTTGAGGCGAGTGGATAAGGTACTCCCTCGCTTTGGTCCTTGGGTATTGAATGGCGTGTGTATACGTTATTTCAATTTTAAAATTTGTATCTTATAAAAAAGGGGTATATAAGTGTAAACTGAATGACATGTGTATAAGTGTAAGTGTAAACAGTATAATGGCTAATAATTTTTGTTAACTCAGTCTGCCAGTCAAGTACGAAGAATTTTTGAAACACGATCGTCGGGTGTAAAAATTCCAGCACGTTCAACAGTCCATAATCTATTCACGTAGACTTTCACGGCCGGAGTTGCTATGATGATCTTGAAGAAGATTTTCGGGCTGTAGGCCGTGGTCGTGAGGCTTGTAGTTCCAGACAACCCTTGAGGATGTCAGACGCAGTCTCTGGCGAAACGTCGGGGAACTACAAGCCTCGAGACAACCCTTGAGGATGCCAGACGCAGTCTCTGGCGAAACGTCGGGGAACTACAAGCCTCACGACCACGGCCTACAGCCCGAAAATCTTCTTCAAGATCATCATAGTCCATAATCTGTACAACAAATTTTATAAAGATATGTAAAAAATGTATGGACAACGAAGGTGAACTGTTCCAGCACCTGCTTCAATAAAATTGGTAAGTACGACAATTTGTAAAATAGTTACAAAAATGTGTGTGGTTGTATCACCGCGATCCTACGCTGTATGTTCCCCGCCACGAGTGCGTCAGCAGTGTATAGTGAGATCCCCGCGTCTGCTGTGCAGTGCTATACTGATCGCACTGTACAATACAAATGCGAAGAAACTTTAAGGCCCAAACATTCCCCAAACATCATCTGGCCATCATAATCATAATTATCATATTCGCCATGTTTAGTATGAATGTGTGTGTGAATGGTGCGTTTCGTCTTAATGTTATGTTGTCTCGGAGGAGGCCATGACATTGAGCTGATCACTCATTCGGGGAGGCTCCATGTCCTTGTGTGGCCAAAAAAGTATGTGTCTGATACATAATTTAAAATCCCTCTCCCGATAGGTCGAGCTACTGTAAGGCTCGGGTACCAATAAGATGAGAAACAGAGTTAATGGAATGGAATTATTATTATTATTATTATTATTATTATTATTATTATTATTATTATTAATATTAATATACTCTGAGGTGAAGTTAATTTGTGCAGTTCACAGTTAGAGGCACTACGTCTTTTTTGTACATTCCATTTTCCTTAACAGAGCGAAAAAAAAATTGTAAAGATGTTTGTTTGAAATATAGTTTCAGACATAACAGATTTTGTAATTATATGTAAATATTAATTAAAGTTAGTGGTTTTATGGAAGAACTCAGATCTGTAGCGTCTCACTAAAGGTTGGATGATTTACTTGAGAGTTCTTTTATTTCACTCTTAAACATCTTTCACGTGTTATAAATCTATAAACCCATGGCTTTACTTCCCTTCCGGAGGATTTTTACGCCCTTAAAGATCCATAGAATATCCCATAGAAAGAGAATTTCTGGTGAGAGTAGAATAAAAATATAATTTAGATTAACTTAAAGATAAAGAAATTAAAGAAAACATTTAAAATTCAGAATTACTGAATTTTTCTTTGTAAGAATGTATTTATTTCTTAAAATAGACGTTATATTCATAATTTAGTCATTATAATATAATTGCAGCAATTCAAATAGCGTGAGAGAAATAGTATTGACATAATTGTACAAATTCACAAGGTTTTAAAATACAGCATCCTCTACTGATATAAGGTGCATTTTAGCCATTTTTTAGGAGTCAGTTTTAGCCACTTTTTCTCATTGGGTGTTGGCAACCTTGCTTATTTGTATCGTGGGCCAAGTGGAAGAAACATCAAAGTGGCGCGGGCCATATACCCTATTATAGTTGTTGTGGATTATTTTTTATTTATTTTCAGGATTGTTTCTGTTGTTTACACAGGTATCCTCAACCAAAATATACAATTTTTTTCTTCCACACTTCCCGGTCTTGTGCGTCTCCTGTCATTATTATTATTATTATTATTATTATTATTATTATTATTATTATTATTATTATGGTTTCTAGAAGAGATAAAATAAGAAACGGTGTAATTAAACAAATTAAATGGCCATACTTCAATTGTGAATTTCATGAAAAACAAACAATTGAAATGATGTGGTCATGCAAAAGAATCGTGGAAAGCAGATCCCGAAGAAGAATACTAGAACGGGTGCCACTTGGTAGAAGAAGAATAAGAGGAAGACCAAAAATAATAAGGATTGATGGCGTTTTGAGCTGAATGAGAGAAAGCCAATTGGATGATGGAGAAAAGGATGACAGACAGGTTATGGTGAATGACAATTGATTAATCGGGCTGAGGAAGATGCGAAATATTGTGAAACCTGCTGAAATAAATAAATTGATATAAATAATAATAATAATAATAATAATAATAATAATAATAATAATAATAATAATAATAATAATTATTATTATTATTATTATTATTATTATTAGTAGTAGTAGTAGTAGTGGTAGTCCACCGCTATGGACTCGAGGTAGCGTGCTGCCTTGTCATGCAGCGGGCTCGGGTTCGATTCCCGGTCGGGACAGGCTCCTGAGTGTGGTTTTTCTCGGGGTTATCCTCACCTGTAAGACAAATGTCAGGAAGCTTAGGGCCCAACGGTCCCCGAAAATCATCCGGCCATCATCATCATCCTTATAATCACCATCATCCTTCATCGGTGTGGAAAGGAACGGGAAGCTACCACACTTATAATTCCCTAGTAAAGCTGCAAAGCATAGCATGAAAATGCTATGATTGCAATGAAAGACCTGCCCTCGGGTAGAATTACTATGGATGGATGGATTATTATTATTTATTATTATTATTGTTATTATTATTATTGTTATTATTTTATTATTATAAGCGTGTGTTGATCTGCTACTTTTCTTGTTATGTCACTATAACATATTTCGCATGTTCTTGTTCCTAGACTTATATTATAGGCCAACCCTTAGCATATTTTAATTTATTAGAATGCTACAGGTTTACATAAACATAAAAAAATTCACCACTTTGGATCATCCCCTAGTTTTTTAGGACTACTTCGGAAACTAAAAGCCTCCGAGAGGTTCGTTTTCATTAACACGCACACATACTACTCACAATGAAACTGTCAACCATTACATGCCGAAACATACCTTGAAATTTCTTCCAGAGAAGCGTTGTGATGTACAAAGACTGTGACTAAAAACTGCCGTTTTAACTGCATGGCAATAAGAACAAGAATAATGATAAACAATGTAATTATAGACCAAGTTCAGAATTTTAATTATTTGGGATGTAATTTAGGCAATGGCAGAAATTTAGATAAACACACTAAAATACAAGGATTCAATTATATATGTGGCACAATTAAATGCACTTTATTGAATAAGACTAGAAAATAAACTATTTTGAAGTTTTACAAAGTATTGTCAGTTCCATCTCTTATCTATGGACGTGAAACTTGGACATTAACAAAGGCAGATAGTAAACAAATAGAGGCTGCTGAAATGAAGGTGTTGAGAGCAATAGCAGGATACCAAAGGACCGATAAAAAGAAAAACGAAGATATAAGAACAGAACTTAATATATTTAATCTCTGTGAAAGAATAAAATATTAGTTATCAAAATGCTTATCTTCAGCACGTATTACGAATGAATGAACAGCGCATACCAAGAAGAATGTATAATTATAAACCAAAAGGGAGAAGAATGTTGGGAAGACCATTAAAGAGATGGAAGGACCAATTCGAACTATAATGAGATCGGAACAGGCCATTGGGCTTAATCCTTGTTGTTGATGATGAAGATGATGACAACATCCAGCGTCAAATCTCTCGTTTAAGTTTTAGGGAAGTAACGCAACTCTAGAATTAGTAGATTGGATAATGCTCAGTACCTGCCGCCTGCGCCGTGTCCCGCCTCACTCCAATCTACTCTTACTAATGCAGGGAATCCATCTGCTCCGTACAGTGAATTTGCTATTACTGGAATCTGGCTTCGACTTATATTCATTGCAGTTAAAAAGGCAGATTTTTTTTTAATGAGGCCTCGGTTTATCTGAACGCTTTTCTGGGAGAAATTTCAATGTAGGTTTCGGCATGCAATGGATGACAGTTCCCTTGTGAGATTTGTCGAGCTTTGCTGTTGTTCTGAATTGAAAGCCATAAAATAGAATTAAATTAAATTTTATAAAGTAATGGCTGTTCCTGTATTGATGTACGGATCAGAATGTTGGACGATCATTAAAAGACAAGAATAAAGATTGGAAGCAGCTGAGATGCGATTTTTAAGAAATATAGCAGGATATACTCTGCTGGATAAGAAAAGAAATGAAGATATAAGAAAGGAACTAAATATTTTCAAACTTACAGACCGAATAATTAAATATAGGAACGACTGGAAAGAACACATTGATAGAATGCCAGAAGGAAGATTTCCAAAATTATTGCTAAATTATAAACCGCACGGAAGGAGAAATGTTGGTCGCCCACACAGAACATGGTCTGGACAATTTTAACAATTCTAGCTTTCATGAAACCGGAACGAGCCAACAGGCTTAATCCCTGAATGATGATGATGACAATAGAATTGGGTCTTCCGAGGCAAATGGATTAGAGCATAAACATCCTTGTAATGTAAATACCGCAAGTCCAACGGAAATTGCAATTGGAACTGGGTCGGTTAAATAACATGGCGCTCTGAGAGGAAGAAGAGGGGACCTTGGATATGTAGAGTACGTCCTCTTCATTGAGATAAGACAGTAGAGAGAGACCTTGAGGTACACGTGTCCATTGAAAGTAGTTTGTTGTGATGTAATATTTTACGTTACAACACAAGTCAGCGGACCTTCAACTTTTCTATTTGTGTTATTGCAACATTAATATTCAATTTACACAAACACAGTATAATGTGTAACAGAAATACGTTTGATCGCGTCATAAGTTATTGTCATTATCATAAGTAATGCCACGAGTGATTTCTAAAGTGTCGATAAATTCACGACTCACGAAGTGAGGAGTGAATTTATCTAGAGAATTTGGAAATCAAGAGTGGCATTTGTTAGGACTATTTAACGAATAAAATTAAACTGTTTATTCACAATTCATTATTTAACTGTAGTTATTTTAAAATATTTATATATTTAATGTAAACGGCGATGTTTGAAAACAAATGAGAAACAATAGGTACGCTTCATCTGCTTCTTTTGTTTATCACTGCAACCAGATCATACTATTTATTGCCAAAGGAACGCAATATTGTAAGAATGCTCTCTAGTGGAGAAAAAATTAACACATCAAACTGTATATTAATTCATTTCTGATGTCGTATGATGTAAATATGACAATTATATTTTTCTGGATTATTACCTGGGAAAAAATACATTTAAGAAAGTGCAAACAGTGGTTTCTTTTTTTTTTTGGTGGTATAATAAATTGCTACAAATGTTTTTATATTAACTCCCGCAAGCGGCATGTGTTGACATTCATGCACTGTATATACAATCTGGTAGCCGTATTTCTCACGGGCTCAGTCACTGCAAAATAATGGTCAGACCTTTTCAGAATATTAAAAAGGAGGAGCTTTCTTTAATATGGTAATTATAACACTGATAAATATTTCGTGAAACACGACTCTGATTGGTTGTAAAACAGAAATCATCGAAACGTGATTGTTCATTTACTCCCATTTGGGGCATGAGTTAAATAGTCATTATTAATTAATTTAAATTTGGAAAAAGAAGATAGAAACGGCAGAAATGCGTTTCTTAAGAAGGATTTCAGGACACTCTTTAAGAGATCATATCCGCAATACCGACATTAGAGAACAATTACAAATATCCATCCATAGTGATTCTGCCCGAAGGCAGGTCCTTCACTGCATTCATAGCATTTTCATGCTATTCTTGCAGCTTTACTAGGGAATTGTTGGTGTGGTAGCTTCCCATTGCTTTGCACACCGGTGAAGGATGGTGATGATGATAGTAATAAGGTTGTTGATGATGGCCATATGATTTCGGGGACCGTTTGGGCCTTAGAGTTTTCCTGACATTTGTCTTACAGGTGAGGAAAAACCCCGATAAAAACCTCATCCAGAAAAACTGTCCCGACCGGGGATCGAACCCGGGCCCGCTGCGTGACAAGGCAGCACGCTACCTCGAGACCACAGCGGTGGACACATTACAAATATATGAATTGCAAATAAATTAACAGACAACAAATTAAAATGGTTTCAACATATAAATAGAATGGAGACATCTCGTCTATCAAAACAAGCTTTACAATAGGCCTACATTCCAAGAGGTAAACGTTCACTTGGACGCCCCACGACCAGGTGGAGGGATATGCTTTGAGTCGGCACAGACTTTCAGCCTAAGCTTGAAGTTGAAGTTAATAATAATAATAATAATAATAATAATAATAATAATAATAATAATAATAATAATAATAATAATAATAATAATAATAATAATAATAATAATTATTATTATTATTATTATTATTATTATTATTATTATTATTATTATTATTATTATTATTATTATTATTACTATTATTATGTACACCCCAAAGATGTTGGGATACCGTCTTTTGCCTCATATTCTGCGGATCCGAATTCGATCCCTGGTCGGGACAAGTTTTCTGAGTGATTTTATTTTCGGGGATTTTACTCACCTGTAAGACAAATGTCAGGAAACGTTATGTTCGCAAATGGTTCCTGTGTACTATCTGCCCTTCACAGTTATCAATATTATATTTGCCTTATTTAGTTTGAATGTATGAGTGAATGGCTTGTCTTGTCTTAAATGTTCGTGTTGTCTCGGAGGTGGCCCTGACATTGAGCTGATCATTCATCCGGGCGGCCTTATGTGATCAAAAGAGCATGTCGTCCAAAGTTACAAATCTTCTCCCTTACTCGTTTCCCTGTAAGGCTCGAGTGGCCTGGGAACGTAAATATGGGCCTACTTATAAGGGAGACATGAAATTAAGATAAAGCGAGATATTATTATTATTATTAGGCCATATTATTATTATTACAGGAAATAATTATGACATTACCATGTTAAATACAAGTTTTCTTATCACCTTCTTTGTCTTTCTTATTCTTTTTACGTCTTCCTAAACTCCCTAAGCTGGAGATCCTGGATTCAAATTCTGGTTGTTGCACATAGGGCATATGAAAACACATACAAAGGGAGAAGTTAAAAACTAAGGTAAAGAAAGAAAAAATGCTTTGCGATATACAATAACACCTACTGTTGCAGCGTCAGAGGGGCAGATGAAATGAAATGGATGACATGAGTCTGGGAAACAGTGGACATATTTTTTTGGAAGGAAAACGCGAGAAATCCCGAGAAAAATCTGCCTTAATTCTGATTTGTGGACCACTTACCCCACGTGGAATGACCGAAACGTGAACTCAGAGCCCGAATGTAGAAAACGAGCGACTAACCATACGTGACATGCTATTAAGTTACCAGTGGCACGGGATAGCATAGTTGATTAAGCCAATGCGGTACAAGTCGGAAGGTAGGGGGTTCGAGTCCCAGTGGAGTCAGGATTTTTAAACTGATGTAAACCTTCTCGTGGGACTCAGCCTCACACGAAAATGAAAACCATACACTTGTTCTGGGGGTAAATGCGGCCGTCTCGCAAGGCTGATAACCCGGTTGACATCTAATTCCGGTGTCTAGAAAGGTTGAAGACTCTCAACCAAGGACTGTAGTGGGGCGACTTTACCATTCATGTATTAAATTCCCTCTCATATATATACGTGGTACAGTCATTAAGTTTTGAGACTTAGCGCATAGTGATGTTGTGGTGCACTATAGCGCATAGGTGGCACCGTTGTATGGTACCTTGTCAGTCTCTCGTGCCAGCAAGAGACAGTCGAGTATATGCACTGAAAGCAGAACTACGATCTTTGTTGTGACGGTGATTTGAATGCGCTCGTCGGAACTCGAGATGTCACAGTTTGAGCAATGGGCAAACATCAAGTTCTGTCAGAAATTAGGCAAAACCGCTGCCGAAACGTTTCAAATGATGCAGCAAGTTTACGGCGAGGACGCATTGAGTCGAAGTGTTGTGTTTAGGTGGCATTGACGTTTTTTGCAAGGAAGAGACAATTTGGAAGATGATGTGCGTACTGGTCGGCCACAAACAATTCGAATTGAACGCAAGATCGAAGAAGTTACAAAGTTGGTGTGTGCTAACCGCTCCCAATCGGTAGACGATCTCACAGCAGCAGTAGGAGTCAGCCATGGTACTTGCTACAAAATTCTGTCTGATGACCTGAACATGTCTCGTGTTATCCAGCACAGTGTGCCATGAATACCGTCGCAAGACCAACGTGATGATTGCATGACGATTTGTGGTGACCTCATCAGTAATGCTGACGATGATCCGACGTTTCTCAACCGGATAATAACTGGAGACGAGACATGGTATTTCCTTTACGATCCGCAACTGAAACGACAATCCGCCACCTGGAAAACGCCATTATCACCACGACAGAAAAAACCGCGACAAGACAGGTCAAAAGGCAAGTTGATGCTTGAACTGTTGTTTTATTCAAATGGAATTTTTCACATGGAATTCATCCCAGAAGGTGCAACTGTAAACAAAACCTGAGCTTTGGCGTACAAAGAATTGGCTGTTGCTACACGACAGCGCCCCTGCACATTGTTCTGCCCTCGTCCAAAAGGAACTTGCAAGGCAACAGGTGACAGTTTTTCCACATCCTCCGTACTCACATAATCTCGCACTATGCGATTTTTTTCTCTTTCCTCGCATGAAATCAATCCTACGTGGGCGTAGATTTAATTCTTTCGAAGAAGTCATCACTGCCACAAGAGAAGTCATACGGGACCTTCCTGCCAACATCTTTCAGCGGTGCTTCCAGCAGC
Source organism: Diploptera punctata (assembly GCA_030220185.1). NCBI lineage: Eukaryota > Metazoa > Arthropoda > Insecta > Blattodea > Blaberidae > Diploptera > Diploptera punctata. The sequence continues at coordinate 758,153 of JASPKZ010000031.1, read as the reverse complement.
TATACCACGTTGGCAAACGTGCATAACAGCCAACGGCGACTATTTTGAGGGAGGGTGTGGTTCTGTTTAAGTGTACGTCGAGTTATCGGCATCTTGTGAGACATTCAGATTCTTATGGGTGTCTACCCTCCAGGCGTAGAACTTAGGGCTGAATTTATGAAACTATCTTTACGCAAAGAGCGACTATTTTCCTCTCTTTATGGCGAAGAGAGTATTCATAAAACCGGTCTCGACGTCATAGAGAGGGAAAGAGTCGCTCTTTGCGTAAAGATGGTTTCATGAATTCCGCCCTTAATAACTGTACTAGTATATATATATATATATATATATATATATTATAACTATATTTTTGACATTTGGCAATGAAGGCAAAGATGATATGAAAAGAAAAATGAATGCTTGAGTCGGGATTTGAACCCAAGTCTCTAAACTCTATACATTTAGCGCTCTAACCAACTGAGCTGCCCAAATATTCCAAGTATTTAGAGCGCCAAACGTACAGAGTTTATAGACTCGGGTTCAAATCCCGGCTCAAGCATTCATTTTTCTTTTCATATCATATCATATATATAAAAATTAATGTTTGTTTGTTTGTATGTTTGTTTGTTTGTTCGTACTTTATGCGCGGCATACCGTTGATCCGATTGTGATGGGGTTTTTTACAAAATGTTCAGGGGATTCCCGGGATAAACATAGGCTATAAGAGAGTTATGATACTCAACTCCTACACCCTTAAAAATCGCCCTTTGTAGTGGAAAACGTGAAAAAAGTAGCTCTTTGGACGCTTAAATGGCTTACGCTGACTAAACCATACGAAATACACAACATTAATGTACACAGAATTGAATATCTCAAGAAGCTCTACAAAAAAGTCCCGCGACAGCATATGTTTATTTCTTACGGATAACTCACAAAAACCATTTTTGTCTTTCATTGATACCAAGAGTCTCGCGCCGTAGCCGAGTGGTTAAGGCAAGAAGTCTTGGCGCAGAACTATGGGACTTATGCTGGTTCGAGTCTCTGCGAGGGAAGAAATTTTTCTCATGGAGTTTCGGCCAGTATGGAACCGGTGCACAGTGGGTCAGAAATGAAATCTAGCTGAAAAAAAAGCTGTTTTGACTCACTCTCATCAATTTATCTTTTTTTTTTTTTCACTCTAATATAATTGTTACATGACGGTTCTTAACTTATCTGTAAAGGAGGGTACAATTCTAATGTTTATGAAGACAATTTAAATATCGGAAGTTGCCGATGGTTAAGAACTCATCTGGTCTGTATCCCAGTTGCGTTATTAGCGTTGTGTGTTCATCCGATTTGGATGATTTTTTTTCTGTGTGTTTGAGTGGGTTCCTGGATGATTTAGATTCACAATTGGACTTGGTAGGTGGCGCGGCGATCGGGTTATAGGATTTTTTTTATGTCAGATGCGTAGTCATCTGCATTATCGTTATGTTCCGACATAACTATGTGACGTCATCATTCACACTTCTTGAGCCACAACAAAAGGCTGTAAGAGGTTTTCTTGCGAACTTATTTAATAATATCTAATTATGTCCTAATTGCTGAATTTTATGGTAAAAAAGTAACATATTTTTATCGTCCGCCAATGACATGAGAATTGAACGTTCGGGCAGGACAACGTCTGCCGGGTACTCTAGTAATATATATAAAACACTTAAATATACAAGCGTTACTACTATAAAGTAAATATTCTCTTTATAAATGCTTACTCGTTATAATAGCCATTAGATGGCATTTGGAACGATATCCCGCTACCTCTCGTGTAAATTGAGAATAATATATATATATATATATATATATATATATATATATATATATATAATATATATAATATAATAATATATATAATATAATAATATATATATATATATATAAGAAAAATAAATGTTTGTGTTAAGATTCTGAGTAGCTCATTTGGTTAGAGCGCTGAACGTATAAAGTTACAAACTTACGTTCAAATCCCGACTTAGGCATTTATATTTCTTTTCATGTCACACACGCATGCACACACACACACACGCACGCACACACATACACATCCATCCATAGCAATTCTGCCCGAAGGCAGGTCATTCACTGCAATCATATCATTTTCATGCTATGTTTGCAGCTTTACTAGGGAATTGTAGGTGTGGTAGCTTCCCGTTGCTTTCCACACCGGTGAAGGATGATGGTGATGATGATGACGATGGCCATATGATTTAGCGAACCGTTTGGGCCTTAAAGTTTTCCTGACATTTGTCTTACAGGTGAGGAAAAAAACCCGATAAAAGCCTCACCCAAAATAAATGGCCCGACCGTATTACTTATATATATATATATATATATATATATATATATATAAACTGTGTGTGTGTATGTATCGGCATACATTTGGGACACCTGGAGCAATTTCAACTCAATTCGATACACATATAACTTACGATCTGGCAATGTGGCTGTAAGAGATAAAATACCCCTAACACCCTTAGGAGATGTGAGGGGGTTGAAATGGAAATATGATCGACAATGACCTAAATATGTTCCAGCATAACTCTACTGTACCTGGAATGATTTCAATCAAATTCGGGTGCGCATATAATTTAAATTTGAAAAAAGTTCTATGGGGGTAAGAGACCCCCAACAACGCATGGAGAAGGTGAGATGGTGTAACATATAAAAGTAATAACAAACGACCGATATTCCTGGCACATGTGCCCTCCTCCTCTTGGGTCCCGATTTCCTATCTCATCCGCTCATTTTAGGGTTTGTTGTGGACGAATCGGAGCAATGTTTCTCTCTTTTTCCCGGTCAATTACTTCAAGGACTATTTTTCAATCCTCACATAATGCATTTAGTTCCATTAAATTTCGTCTGCACCTATGATGAAGCGACAAGACTGGTCAGCCGGAAGAATATATCTTCAAGAATAGAGACTTCATCTCATCTCATCTCTCGATCTGGCATTACGCGAGAGACGAGTAGAGGAGATATTTACTTAATTTTTACTAACTAATCAACTCACTCTCATTATTGAACACGGAGGTTCATGACCTCTCGGACTTAAGCTCTCCTTACAACCCTATCCTAACCTATTATTTTCCAATCATTCACTTACTTAATTCGCTTCACACTAATGTTGCTTAATGTTATTCTCCCATCTCATTGTTGGCCTATCTACTGGGTAATTTCCCTCTAGTTTCTCTACAGTAAGTTTGCATGCCCCTCTTTCATTCCTCATTCGTGTCATATGTCCTGTTCATCGCAGACTGCGAGATTTATTACGTCTGGTTCCCCATAAAAGTCGTGTAACAAACTGTTATACAGTTTTCGGAAAAACTGCACTTAAACTAGCGTGAAATATTTTGTCCAATAGAACAACAGTGCGCATGCGCCAGAGTTTATGAGCCAGCGATAACCCACAATCGAACCACATATCGATTATCATCCTCGATTACTATCCATCGCTATGAAATTTAAATTGCCAATATTTGCAATAAATCCCCAAATCTATGTTTAAAAAAATATATAATACTCGTATTAAAATTACCAAACGTTTATTAAAAATGGGTGTACACTTACTTATCACTCCCTAACGCTGATCAAACTAGCGATAACCCAAAACAGCGATAGAAAAATCATAGACTAAGTAATATACTCTGTGGAGAAAATAGCAGTTATCATCACAATATTATCTAACAGTGTCATAATATTGTAATTTGCATATTTGAATAAATACTTCAAAATTGTCTAATAATGTTATAAAAATTGTTTGAAAAAGTCAAAAATAATAAATAATGTTAGTAAATACAGAAGAAGAGGTGTAATTTACAACAATATACTCGTAACTGAAATCAAGCGCTAGTAGAAGTGCAGTTGAGCCCAGTTTTCCCCATTCTCATATCTGTTTTACTTTGGTATAACATTTTTCATAAGCACTTCATTCTCAAATACTTATAATTTTTGGTCCTCCCTTACAAAGTCAGATACCATGTTTCGCATCCTTACATTATACCAGGAAGGATAATCGTTCTATATGTTAGAATTTCCTCTAGGATAAATAAAGTCGTACAATGAGCGAGCGAATCGCTTTCAGAACCGGTGACTATTGGAATCTGAGTGAAGTGGACCGGTGTGCATATTAATTGTCAATGCTAGAGACACGTGACGACCTAGTTGTTCTGATGCCAAGTGGCCCAGCCGCTCCTTCAGGTATGGTGGGCGCATGCGTGAAAAAAGGGTGGGATGTGTTTTGACTTAACCACATTAGACAGAATAGCAAACAATAAGAAGTGTATTGTGATGTCTCGGAGACCGGATGCCTCTCCTCTACCTCAACTCGCGGAACTCGCCGAAGATGATGACACGGCGCCGTCGCGTGCCGATGATAACTTCCATTTCAAGGTAAACCTACCAACATTACTCCTTAACAACATCGTTCTTTTCAATTCAATTTACATGGAAAACAAATAATACGTTAAATTCTTACTGATATATATCAGTGAACCAATTAACTATTTATAATATTTTTAAAACAAAAAAAAAAATTATATCATAAAGTTTTATTGTACCAGAGCTTGTGTTCAAGTATCTAGAGGATAAAGGAGACGTGCAACTCAATGTTATTAATAAGTGTTGGTCTGTGCTCATGATGTAGTATCTTTAGGTAATAGTGATGAGATGCTTATTAAATAACATTAATAAACTGGGGCTGCAACTAAATACCAATTTTTTTCTTTCTCGTTTTCTTTTCGTTTACACTGTTCTTCCTTTTTGTTTCACCTTTGTTAACCTTTCTATCTTAGTCACACATACAAACACAAGACAGGACACACACCCAGACCCAAGGTGGAGATTTAAAATCCCCTACCCCGCCGGGAATCGAACCCGGGTCGCCGGAGTGGAAGATAGGGACTCTACCGACTACGCTACGGCGACGGACTACCCCAACCACGTAGCAAACGTTTCAGTATGTCATAGTGGTAGCTTCAGTTGAGTCACCCATCGTTTTTTTTTCTTTTTCGTTTCCTTTCTTTTGTACTGTTCTTTCTTTTCTGTTTGGACTTTATTAACCTTTTAATCATATTCACACATACAAACACAAGACAGGACACACACCCAGACCCAAGGTGGAGATTTAAAATCCCCTACCCCGCCGGAAATCGAATCCGGGTCGCCGGAGTGGAAGGTAGGGACTCTACCGACTACGCCACGGCGACGGACAGCTATAAAACTATATCACTTGTAGAAGTACATTATTAAAATATAACGTACACTTAAATAACAAATTAGAGAGAATTCCAATGCCTAGGAACAATAATTACATACAAGAATGAGATGTAGAAGAAATTAAACATAGTAATCAATTGATTTGATGTTTACTTGACGAAAATCCATGGTGCATTTAATAAATAAAACTATCAAAGTTTTATAATGATTTTATATAGGTTTGCTCAGCACTGGAAACGCGTGCTATGTATGCATTATAGGGACTCTTGTCATCCAAACTTTTATAAAAACTTCTATAAAACTGTTTTTTTTTCAGTTGTATGGATACGAAATATGTTCTCTTACTTTAATAGAGGTGAAAATATATGAGTACCGGTATTTGAAAATAAAGAGCTTAGGAAAATTTTGGACCGTATTGACCTGATTCCTAATTCGGGAGCCCTTCCATGTGTGTCCTTCTAACACAGGCGTGTTCAACCTTTTTTGGAAAAGGGCCACGTCGTTAAAGTGACTTGGTTTATGAGCCACATGATCCAATTTTTTACCGTATTAAATAGGATGTAAGATAAACCAATAAAATTCATATCAAATTCCGTTGAGGTGAGTAGTCATAAGATAAAAATTAAAATTTACCTGTTGGCAGGTGCCGTCGTCCTCAACTTTCTTAAAATAATGTATATAAAATATTCTTCTTCTTCTTCTTCTTCTTCTTCTTCCTTCCAAGTATTAGGCCAAGGCCTGTTACGATCCTATATAAAATTTTCCCTCCAGCGTTTTATAGGACGGCCCAGAGATATTCGTCCTCTTGGTGTATAATTATAAACATATTTGGGGATCCGATTTGAACTCATTCTTACAAGTTGGTGTTTCCAATTTAATTGGTACTGTTTAATATATTCCAAAATTGGCATAGTCTTCAATTCTTTTAAGATATCGGTGTTCCTTTTCCGATCCCAACTAGTGTAACCCGCTGTTCTGCGCATGAATCTCATTTCACAAGCCGTTATTCTGCTTTCATGTTGTCTTTTTAGTGTCCATGCTTCACTACTACAGGTCAACACTGGTCTAGCCAAAGTGTTATATAAACGTAATCTGGTGTTTTAATTTTTTTCAGGCATATCTTTTTCATCCCAGATAGAGAGATAATATCCAAGATATTTAAATTGATTAGATCTCTCTAAAATTTTATTTTGGAGACAGATTTTACTTTGTATGGGGTCCTTTCCATGAAATGCCATAGTTTTAGTTTTGTTAATTGATATTTCCATATTACATTTTGTAAAATATTTAATAGCGAAATATATGAACAAGAAGATGAAATCCCTATGGGATTTCCCACATCAGGTATATTATCGGAAATATTTTTATAAGATTTGGAAAACAAACATTACAAAAAATTAATAAATAATTCTAACATAAAGATAATCACGAGATATGTAGATGACGTCATGATTATTTATGAGAATGAGAACAGAAAATAAAATGAAATCCTGATAGAACTAAACAAAATACATAATAAAATAGAATTTACAGATGAGATTGAACTTAGAATAAACTATCTAGACCTTACGATAACAAAAAACATAAAGAAGAAAAAACTTGAAATAATTCTGTAAATCTACAAAAATATGCTCACTATTGACGAAAAATCTAAACACCCATACCAGGAAAAAAATAATCTCATTTAACAGCTTAATTAACAGAATGTTAAAAGTTACCCCTAAACAATATAAATTACAACAAAGAATTGGAATAACGGTTTCAATAAACAGGTCATAGATAAACTGGTAAGGGAACAAAAAGAAAAAATACACAGTAACATAATTAAACTTGAAAGAGAATCCGTTAACAATAAAACATGGATAACTTTAACATACACAGGAAATTAAAGCACAAAATTGGCTAGAACTTTGAAAAAAAAAAACATAAACATAGCTTATAAAACCGATAACAAATTAACATAATATAGGGTTTCCAGTATAAAACCGGACACTCTGCGGCTGGCAGAGTGAAATGCGGACGAGGAGAGAGCGCAGCCTGACGGGTGAAACCCCGTGAGGCGTGTCCGGTTTTATATTGGAAACCCTGTACATAATGGCATAGAATACCATAACAAATTCAGTAGTAAGGGAGTTTACAAATTGACATGTAAAGATGTAAGTTTTATATAGGCAGGACAAATAGAAACTTCAACATGAGATACAAGGAACACCTCAGAGATTTTATGTACGCGGGTGGAAAGTCAAGCTAAGCAAAACACATAATTAACACTGGTTACCGAATGCACACAATTGAACGCACTCTATCGGTAGTTCACCGAGAAAGAATTCCAGCTAAAATTAATCTACTGGAAGAGCTTGAAATCATGAAACAAGTCGACAACAACTTGCTACTGAATGAGAACTCACCCCAAACGTACAATCCCTTATATGAGATACTACTGGAGACGCATCAAGAACAACAACGTCTATAGCGTCTTAACTACTAATAGCGCAGACTCATCCTGCTGATGATGGAAGTTAACTTCCGAAAGACCTCCAGTTAATAATATTTTACATATATTATTTTAACAAAATTGAGGACGACGGCACCTGCCAATAGGTATATGTTATTCTTTTTTATCTTAAGATATACCAATTAATTTAAATATGAAATATCTATCATATTGTTATTTTTATTAAAATATTAATCATATATTACTTAAATCATTTTAAAAATTAAATTAAATATATATTTTTTCATGTACAATCTAATTCTAAAATCTAAATTGAACAATATATATATAAAAAGTATTATTAACATTTGTATGTTTAATATAAACTTTAGTTTAAAATTTAAATAAAATTGTTATATTAAAATAATACATTTTTTATCTGTCCATGCGACACTTGGCATTGCTTTTCACGAACAAGGCATCCGATATCTGGTTTGATTGATGTTGTAGCAACTCGAAGCGAACTCTCCAGATGACTGGCGGTGATTCGCGTTCTCGTTGCGCACTTCACACGTTTCATACTGTAGAACACTTGTTCGCATGTGTATGTGCTACCGAAAAGTGATGCAAAACGAACTATATGTCTATTAATGCCCGGGTATTTTTCTCTGGGAAAGTAGTCGCGATAGAATTGCAGTAAGGGGGGCATTGTTAAACTTATCCTTTAGGTCTGGCGCACATTGGAAATCAAATGCGCTCTATTTGCAGATTATCGGGGACCTCGTCTATTTTAATGGAAAAAGAGGAAGAAAACAGATTTAAACTTATAACTTTCTCCTTGAAATCTTTAAATCTAAAGCAGAATTCGTTTCTTAATTCTGATATAATTTCTGCGTACTTTTGAGAATATTTATTATTACACTTTTGTAGGGCTGGGATATGCACAAAGTTGTTGTTTTTTATTTATGATCCCCAAAGTCGCAATTTTGTTTCAAAAGCCTACACGTGATCAAAAATAGTAGCGATCAATTGGTATTTACCTTGGAGACGTGAATTAAGTTCGTTCAGTTATGTTGTTATATCCACCAGAAAGGCAAAATCACACATCCATTCTGTGTCTTTAAATTCAATAATAGGTTTGCCCTTCTCCTCCATAAATGTTTGTATTTCTTTTTTGAGATCAAACACTCGCTTAAACATTTTGCCACGGCTCAGCCATCTTATAATAAACAATATCTTATAATTCTGAATCGAGATTTTGTAAGAAATTTTGAAATAATTATCTATGTCGCAAACCATATGAACGAATGAAATTCACTACTTTTACAACGAGTTTAAAAAAACAATCTAAATTTAGGGATTTAGCACAAATGTTTTCTTGGTGTATTAAGCAGTGATATTGCATTACAGAAATGTTTCCTACTTTAGCTGCCTATACTTGCAGTTATTTAATTAACTCTTCTCGTTTCCCTGTAAATGCAGGAGCTCCGTCTGTTGTTGCACCAGATAGATTTGTATATTTCAAGCCAAGCCGATTAAAGGTTTCGGGGACACACACCATTAAATCATTGGCTTTTGTAGTGCTTTTAAGAGGGACAAGAACAGCTAATTATTCTGTAATATTAAAATCTTTATCAACTCCCCTTAAGAAAATTGCTAATTGGGTAGTATCGCTAGCATCACCACTCTCATCATGTGTCAGAGAATAGAACTGGAAATTTGTGGCTCGGTATTTTAAAGTTCTCTCTATATTGGACGCTAATTCCTCAATACGGCGATCTATAGTCTGTCGCACAAGCTTAATTTTGCAAACTATGCTCTTTTTTGTCAGGCCATAATAATATCAGCAACACTCTTTAACAAACTCGCCATCAGAAAATGGTTTAGATTTTTTTGCAATAATTGCTGCTACTGCGTAACTACCTTTTACCAGAGATTCAGTTTGAAGTGATATATTCTTAAAATTAACTGCTGTCTCGAAAGTTTAATTTTAAGTTCGGATACCTTGTCTTCACGAAATTGATCCTCAAATGTATCACAAGAAGACTATGTTTGGTGTCGTAATGCCGTTTTATGTTACACTCCTTAAATACTGAAACTGTTTCACTGAAAATTAAACACACTGCTTTCTTGTTTACTTCAGTAAAAAATTACTTATTTGTTCACATTATTTGAAATGATCAACCTTGTACCGGTTCCCAGTGGTAGGCAAGAGATCTCAGGGTTATGAACTTTTTATAAGCAAAAGAACAACATACAAGTTTACACTCAATTTTAACGAACCCAAAACTATTTATTTACGAAGAATTACACTTTTGTTAATACAATTAATAAAGTTTTATTAATGAGTGGAGTCGATGAAGTAATTAGAGGTCCACGTGTTTGAATCAAATATTTTCAAACTCCAAATGTTTAACGGACTAAATCTTTATAAAATTTAGATCGCTTTAAATTTAACAAGTTCTCGGACGAATCTAAATTTTAACTAAATCGGAGATCGCGGTCTGTAGATCTACGATGTTTTAACACTGAACACAGAATGACCGAGAGTGAGTATTTTGATACATGTTCTCGCTTAAAAAGACTTCTTTCGATTCCACTCGATACAATTTGAATGTACATATGTTACAATAATCTTATTTGCTAGTCATGTGTTTCCATAGAGGGGGGTTTACGCCCTTGGGGTTCCTGAAATGTAAATTTGTCAACACCGCTATGTGTACCTTGATAATTTACACGTGTGGTTCCTTTACGTGTAAATGTTATCCTTATTTCTTGGAATTTCTGGTTTATAGCGTTAATTACAGTTTCTAAGAACTGAGTTAATTTCTTTTTGATATTGTTAATAGATAACTGTTTTCAGTTTCTTTCAATTTTGTAAACTGTCATATCAAGAGACTTATCTTTTCTAAAGGGGGGGTGAATGTCTTTTGTTACCTGCATTAGCAAGGTAGCATTTTAACAGTACTTCTTAAACTGTCATATCAAGAGACTTATCTTTTCTAAAGGGGGGATGAATGTCTTTTGTTACCTGCATTAGCAAGTTAGCATTTTAACAGTACTTCTTTATTCTAGACATGTAGATGAAATTTAACCTGGATATATTTCTACTTTTCCACGTACGTCTTTTATAGCCATAAAAATAATATATTATATTTTGGTTATTTATTGATGTATTTAATTTTAACAAAGATTTTAATATGATTTCCCTAATACTTGTAATTTTCTGATTCTAATGATCTATAAGACATGTTTATCTTATGGTATACTTTTATTATATTTTCAGAACATTTTAAGTATTAGGTTTATATATATTAGAGTTTTAGTTTATATATATATATATATATATATATATATATATATGCCACAACCTTCGTTTGAAGCTTTTCTTTCCTTGCCCTTACACTTAGAAGCTATTATTAACTCTTATAAAACTCACAAAATAATTATATTCTTTAAACCTCTCACTAACACTGACACTACAATGTGAGCGAACAACTGGAAACTAACTTGAAATGTACAAAAATATAACGATAGTAAAACATCTGGCACACATTCGCTTTTGAAACTAGCATCAGCGCGGTCAACAATGCACGAAGACTTCAAAGCGATGCGCAGTAGGTAGGATCATAAATTAAAATGTGGGCTGGGTGTTTCTTAAAACAGATGTGATTTCTCCATGTTTTGAGTAAGAGGATGACTATGAAGAACTTTCGCAAAAACGTGTTGGAAACAGAAAAGTCTTGCTGTTTTAAGTTTATCTCATACCAAATATAATTGCTTATTTCATAATATCAAAAGGCCGAATGCGATGTGACAGAGCAAATATCATTGCGGGCCGCGAGTTGGTCACACCTGTTCTAACAGTTCGTGATCCTGTAAGGTCCATCTGGCGTGGGACAAGTAAAATTACCTACAAAGTTACTGGTTAAATTAAGGTAAATTAAGAACGTAACCATCTCCCGAAATCAGCTAAATTTAATGAACAACAATACTAACGAAGATCCATCCATAGTAATTCTCCTCGCGGGCAGGTCTTTCACTGCAATCATAGCATTTTCATGCTATGCTTGCAGCTTTACTAGGGAATTGTAGGTGTGGTAGCTTCCCGTTGCTTTCCACACCGGTGAAGGGCGATGATGATGATGATAATGATAAGGATGATGAAGATGGCCATATGATTTTGGGGACCGTTTGGGCCTTAAAGTTTTCCTGACATTTGTCTTACAGGTGAGGAAAAACCCCCGATAAAACCTCACCCAGAAAAACTGCCCCGACCGGGGATCGAACCCGGGCCCGCTGCGTGACAAGGCAGCACGCTACCTCGAGACCACAGCGGTGTACCTAACTAAGGTATAAGCTATTTATATGTTAGATTCCTTGCAACCCACCTTTAGTGTTATTCATTATTAATTTATTCCCTGTAAAATTTGTAGCTTTTAAATCATGTTCAATGTTATTCTCTCTCCTCATTCTACCGAGCGCTTTATTCGTGGTTTTCCTACTTGGTTCCATGCCTTCATTTCATCCGCCATTCGTGCCAAATGTCCTGTCCTTTCACAATCTATGAGATTTAACTGTTTTTATTACATATGGTTTCCCATAAATAACATGTAGCTCTCTATTAATTGGTTTTCCTGTCTGTTCGTCTCTATTCAAGACAGCACATGCATTTAAGACGCACAATTCTCACTCAACGAATATAATCTATGAAATTAATGATTAAGATGACCGTATGGTGTTTGCAAATATTGAGGGCTTAAAGTTTCCTGACATTTGTTTTACAGTTGAGAAAAAACCCGAAAAAATCTCATCCACGAAACTTGTCCCTACAGATGATTGAATCCGGGACTGCTGCGTATGAGGAAATGACGTTACCCCGAGACCATATCCGTGAACAAGTTTCAATTAAATTTAAATGTAAAACTCCATATGTAAAACAGATCGTAAACTTTTATTATACCAAAGCGTGCAATTAAATCTTCGGAGGAACGACAGTCTCGCAGTAACTGCGTAATTAAGCGAATTTCTCACCTGGTCCAATTTATTGTCCGATATTGCTGATTTACCTAATATACACTACTCAGAAAATTAGAGGACACATGTTTAAACAAAAACACGAGAATGAATATTGAAACAATTTAATGTTTGATCTTTTGTAATTATAAATTGAAGATTTATGTAAAATTAGAATAGACATTCAAACAATATTTTCTTGTACAGTATTGGCATTACGAACAATTTATCATTTGTAACAGAAAACAAAGTGGAAATTTGAGATTTACAATTTTGGAATCAATGTTTCCATGGTTATTTCAACACTCAGTACTTAGTGTGTCCTCCGTGAACCTGAATGACCCCATTACACCTACGAGGCATGCTTCGCAGAAGCCTTCTTATAGAAACTTGTGAGATTTTTTCCCATTCCTCGGTGAATGCATGTGGAATCTTCACGGTTCTGAGGTCAGCAGGAAACTTACGAACAAGTTTTTACCACATATGCTCGATCAGATTAAGGTCCGGACTGCATGCAGGCCAGTGCATCACCCGAATTTTGCATTCTTGCAAGACATCTCTGGTAGCCTGTGCTGTATGACATCTAGCATTATCTTGCATTAGAAGAAAATTAAGATCCGTACCATAAGCAAAGGTTACAACATGTTGGAGGATAATGTCATTAATGTAAATATCAGCATTCGTGCGCTGTGGGACAACGTCAAGCTCTGTCCGAGACTCAATAGTAATCCCAGTCCAAACCATAACCGAACCACCTCCAAATCTGTCATGTTCAATAATTGTGGCTGGATCAAAACGTTCACCAGGACGTCTCCATATACGTGTACGACCATCAGAACCTGTTAGACGAAATCTTGATTCGTCCGTGAATAAAACACCCTGTATAGGTAGATAGGTCTTGAACTTAAAATAATTAATAAATACCAATCAATCTGATCTTACACTGTTTTTGTATCACTCTGTTGGTTTTATTAATAATTACTTTCAGCCCCAATTTCTCAGTTTCATATTTAATGTGTTGGTTCTCGTTATAGCATAGTTATACATCATCAGGATATGCAGAGAGCTGATTAGATGAACATTCAGTGTACGCGTTACCAGTCAGGAAGTGGCCTACGCCGAGACTCTTTGAAGGATTTTGCGGAAGGAAGTAGATCAAAACACGAACATAATATTTCACTAAAATGAAAAGGAGAATAAACTGGAATATAAACAAAATAGTCTACTTACATTTTAAGGCAGTTGTTGGAAATGTTATCCCTGTTGATCTTCGCATTTTTGACATCGAAAATAAATACATTTCAGGAACACCTTTCTAGAGCACTGTTTGAAACATTCCATAGATTTCCTGTGTAACTTAATTCCAGTCTTTAATTCGTTCGGATTGTGTAGATTATTATTACGTATAAACATTAAAACACATAAAAGCATTAAACACAAAAATGAAGTCTTTCATTAAAGTCAGCACGATATAATCTATTGTCGCAGGATGCCATCGGATCGTCTTCATGTTGCTCTGGTGTAATAAAACAACACAGATGACCATGCAATGCTCCACAATAACTTTATTCAATTCTATAAACTCTTCCTGGCATGTCATTAACAAATTGCCATAATAATTGATCCTGTTTTAATGTTTATCTAGCACACAGTTATCTTAAGTCTCTGACACTTTCACTTGCCAAAGTTTCTTCCATTCACAGTCACTGTATCGCTATCACGGAAAAAATATAACTCGCATTCAACCCTAGTAAAAGTTTATATATGCCAGGGGAGGAAATTTCTTGGCTCCCAATGGAGACTTTTCTCATGTGGAAGCTTGTGGCATTGAACTCTCCAGTCAGAGAGGGTCGAAGCTTAGAGAAATCTCCAGAATGGAAGTCTAGACGGATCGATGATCTGCGCTGATCTTACGACTCGCGAGTCGCGACTCACGAATCTATTTCCACCAATGCGAGACCACTATTTTAAATCTTTATTTTCATCTTACACTACAAAAATCGGAAGATATGAAAAAATATAACATATATATTTATAAAGTCAATTGTTTTTTGAAAAATTAGTATGCACCGACACAAATAGAAAGAAAAAAATATCGAAAACCCATGTCATACTTCAGTGAAACGCCTTTTATAAGATTTTCTTCTATAATTTTTTAGGAGACAATCTCTTTTTTAAGACCAGCAGTAATCTGCCATCTCCACTCACAGAGGGTCGAAGCTTAGAGAAATCTCCAGAATGGAAGTCTAGACGGATCGATGATCTGCGCTGACCTTACGACTAGCGAGTCGCGACTCACGAATCTATTTCCACCAATGCGAGACCACTATTCTCGCCGTCACCCGCTATTACGATGCGACCAACTATCAACACGACGAATTTTGTATCGATAAAACTTCAAACTTTAAATACTCTTAATACAGTTCCTGAGCTAGACACCGCCGGCTGGATTTTCCAAGACTTATTTCAATTCTCGCACGAATATTATCAAGATTTTTCTTGAGTGAGAACTCTCTTGGAGAACAGTTTATTTTTATTTAATACGAAACTAGTTTGTCGCTTTTTTTAACAATCTCACAATGCGCCAATTGGGCGGCACTTCATTTGCACTGTAACGTTGTTGAAATTTACGAATGCATCTTTCGTATGACCTTTTCGGCTATTCTATGCCAGGAGTCCACCTATACTCTTTTATTTCGTTAGGTGAGAAAATGGCTAAGTTAGAAAGCCGAGTAATTAAGGCAAGATTCCTGACGCAGAGCTGCGGGATTAACGCTGGTTCGAGTATCCATGGGTAAGAAATTTTCTCATGGAATTTCGGCCAGTATGGGACAGGTACCCACCCAGCTTCGTTGGTAGCTACAATAAGTAGCGGCTCCAGGTTGAGAAAACAACTATAACAGTTGGAGGACTCGATATGCTAACCACATGTCACCCCTACACTGACAGGATGATCTTCTACCTCTCTGATTAACACATGTAGATGCAATGCCAGCAGCCGGCTGGTAGGTCAAGGGCCTTATAGGCCTGTTGCGCCATGGGGTTTAGTTATAGTATACATTATATTATTTTACACTTTATTGGACAAACTGTCGCATCATAAGGATACGATAGCTATTCTGTTTGAACAGTGGCTAATGTAGTTGGACTCTGGCATATAATCCCCACTTTTTCTTTAAAATATAACTTTCGACAATAAAAATGCGCTGTTGAGTGTTATACTCGACCATGGTAAATGAGTCACTGAACTAACTGTGACTGCATGTATTACAGACCGAAAATATTAGCGCGGTGAAGGAAGCTATCCTATTCGCCTACATATAAAATGTACTAGCGTCACGTTTGCTTCTCTTTGAACTGACATTGATAGAGAGTGCAAAAATGAGAAGACGGATAGGTTATTCGATTCCAAGAGGAAACACAACATTCTGTAACTTACTCTTTATACATTTTCAAACATTTTTCAAGGTTTTTAAAGTTGGAAACAAGATAATGTGGTAATTATTTAAATCTATATTTTCACGAAAAATCCCAACCATTCAACCAAAACTTCAAAACGTACACATATTACACATTTGTTTTAATTTACCTTCACAGTGACTTTTAATTTTATTATCATATTTATTGTCTTGGAGTGACAGACGTACTCTAACCCCAGCTCACATCATATTTTATCATTTGATCAACACTACATCTCAATTCAATGAAATATAAAAACTTACCGTATCACAGGACATCTCATTATTCTTCCGTATCACTTGCTAAGTGGGGTGGAAGTAGGTAAGGCCCAATAAAACGACCATTCACAGTACCTACCCGCACATTAATGCGGATACGTTGCTGGAATCCATGGATTTGCGTTGCATCGGGTTTTCGTCATCCCAAAATTGCTGTTTTCGAGTTGGAAACAGCAACTCTAGTGAACCTATTTCTTCGTTGAAGAGTATCTTTTGTTGAAACTGGGGCTCGTTGACACAACGGTGTAGGAATTGTGTACAGAAATTAGCATCAACATCTACAATGGCGTAACAGCCCAATGTCGGGCCTTTAGCCTCTCTTTTTGCTAGGAGTTGCTGGATCAAGTTAATTAAGTTACGATTATTTTCCTGAAGATTTCATTAATGGAATGCGATCAATATGCCGACACAATGAGATATCTAGTAGGCAACAAAGGTCTTAGTAGGATGAAGGAGATCGATAAATTTTGATTAGAGGTCTTTTTATTTAGGATTAAATATACGAGCCTGAAAATCGTTAGACTCACAACTCACAGTTCAAAGTCCCTCCCGGAGGAGTTGCTTCTTGGATGTTTCCATCTTAAAAAATCCATTGATCCTGGCCGAGCTCGAACCCGCGACAATCGTGATCAGAAGTAAGGAACGTAACCACTAGTCCACCGTGGCCAACACTGAAATTGGCACGCACTGGAAAATCGGCGGGACCATTTGAATGTACCCTCTGGGGATGATGCTGCTGATGGAGAACCTCCCAAACGTTGGTATGAGGCACACCCATTGCACGCGTAAAGGTTTCAGTACTTGTTGATGGGGTCTCTTCATAATGATGCAGTATGGCCTCTTCAGAGTTGGCCTATCAATGATGAAGGTACCTCTTTCCCAGAGCCGTTGAAAAACTTTGTGAATAGTATATGTGGTGGAGTCACACGATATAGATAACGCTCTTGGTAAAGTCGACAAGCAGCTCTTCCATTACCTGCACTAACACCATGTTGGTGTATTCTGTATTTGTGCATTCAGCTACTATAGTATAGGAATGAGACTTAGGGTCGTATCTATGAACGCATTAGACCGTAAAAGTCGTTCTCTGCTGAGAAAGTTGCATCCAAAGACGTTTTTCCGTACTCAAAAATCTGTTCATGCGGTAATAATTATCGAAATTCCTAAGCTACCTGGCGAGGTGACTTTGCAGAGAACGAATCGTGAGCAACCCGATGGGAACCGATGGTAACCGATGTAGTTTGAAACCTTGCTGCGTACCTTGCTGCTTTATCCAAGATGTCGAACCTTGAAGAGTTCGATCATGTTTTCGTATATGCGGAGAAGAGGAATTTGATAGAGTCTACCAAAGAATTCAACTGGAAGAACAGGAGAATCGGCGTAATATCGCGCGACGCAGACATCGTCATATACAGTACTATTTGCGGGACGCAAGCGTAAATGCATTCCTCTAGCAGACGAAAATAACGGAATTGGTTTTATCGCTGAGAATTCTGGGTAATTTCTTGTCAATATTACGAAAACGATTTTCATGCATGGCCAGTTAGTGGGTCGCTAATTCGATCTTTGTACTTGCTCACGGAAAGTCAGCTATCCGGTGATTGGAAGTAATTTAAGTAGAGACTAATGTATTTTCATGCAGCCCTTAGATCAGAAGATGTACTGAGAGGCAGGATAGGTATCACGTGATCGTTGTACGGATAATGATCTAAACTATCGCCGTTAACCTTGACACCCTGATTGTACAAAAACGAGATATTTAAACATTTCATTTGAATTTGTATTTGCAGCACGAAAACCGTACGTTTCCGAACAAAACATGATCTATTCAGTTCCCTTCAAATTTGTAGTGAGAATTTCCGAACTCTGTTAGCGATCTAGCGGCCGTCATTTCTATTCTTTTCTGAACTAATCTCAACACATAGCAATCAATAAGAGAAACTAGGTCGAGTTTGTTCAGCAGCAGAATCATAACATTAGTAGTAGGACTTTACCAGAAATGAAAATTTAAAAATCACTAGCGGTCGCAATTTTCGATTTTTCGCAACGAAACTCAGTAGATGCATCTGAAATAAAACTAGGAAGGTATTACCAAAAAAGTCAGCTTTAGAGGAGGTTTACCAGAAGCCAGAAATTAAAAAAAAATCACTCTAGCAGGCGCTATGGTTACTTCGTTGGAATGTACGTGTACACGATACAATATAATTAACAATTATCCTCTAAGATACATTGGTTTAATTTATTTTTAATTTAGAATATATTTATTTAGCCTGGTGGAGTTAGAGCCATGGAACATTCCATTCCACTCACCAGGACAAATATATGTTAAATTTAAGTACAAAAAAATTACAATAACAGTACATACTAAACAATTAATTATCTGTCAAACTGAACAATAATCAAAATAATGTCTAATTACACAACAAAATTAAATACAATTAAAATTAAACTAATGCAATAATGTATACACAAAGGAATAACAGCTCGAATGTATCATACATAAAAAAAAAAATAAAAAAAATACAGAGATGGTAGGCCTAATAAACTATCGCTTATATATAAGACATTAGGTAAATATATTGACAAATCATATTACCATTTTTATTAAATAATGAAAAAAACAAGTTATTAATTGTTATAAAGATAATATCAGTGAGTTGTTTTTGTTAATAATTTTATTTTCAATTTGTTTCTGAAAGATCAAAGTTTGGCAGTCTTTGATATAGGGTGGAAGAGAATTCCATATTCTAGCATGAGAAACTGTAAACTATTTCGAGTAATAGTGTGATAAGGAGGGTTATAAAGGACAATGTGCTGATGGGATAGGATATCTAATTTATGTGTACCAGAGAGTCTAATGAAGCGGCGTCATAAATAATAAGGTAATGATGTGTGTAAGAGGAGAGATAGGGAATGGATGGTTCTACGATCTTGTAGACGAAACTATGACAATGTTCCAGGAATGGTGTAACGTGATCAAATCTGTTATCTTTAATAGAACAATGGAAAAATTAATCTGTAGAAATTATTTAAATTTGTGTTAAGTTATACAACAAATTGCAGTAGGTAAAAACGTAAGGTATTTTTTTTTCAAGCTGTCTGACACGTTTAGATACGTTGGCATAATAAATTGAATTTATCCAATTAAAGGATTAACAAAAGAAAGATATATATAAATAAATCATACCATAACTTTGAGTTGCTGAAGAATTCTGTTAGTTAACGCATTCCTGCGTGCCGGACTTATAATAGCCATTTTGTTGTTCTCAGGTACATATCGTGGTAAATCCTGAGGGAGCTGCTGACGTCACAGTGAGTGGGGGCATAACACCTCAGAGGTCCAGACTCTCGCCAGATGTCAACCAGTGCCAGAAAGGTACGTTTAACAAATTGCGAGGTTAGAGAAAGTCTGTCCAACCCATTTTAAATGATTCGACAACTTCTTGATTAATGTTAATGTAATATGATTAATTTATTTTTCCATGAAAACGTATTTTTAAATGATTTTGAGAGATGCCATTCCTTCAATGATGGGTTTTTTATTTCATATCATAATGTGTGAAATTGATAATCATTATATTATTTATTCTACATTAGAAACTAATTCTATATTTATCAATAATTGATACATTATTCTGCACTGTGATAAATACATTTATCCACCGAACAGCCCCTATTAGCGAGAGAAAGTTTATATATTGGGGCAGTATTTTGAGGGCTGTTAATTGTCACTAAGGTCACTATTTTTATTGTAGTGAATTGTTAATTGCCCTACCTCGGTAGCTAGTCAGTTCCTATCGTTTCAGGGTGAGCGCTGAGATTCCCATCTATATAGGGTCGGAAGGATCTGCATCTACAAACATTACTAGTGCTTCCTCCGGAAAAACTTGCTTAGCATGTGCCTTGTCGCACTTCCTGTACTCCATTGCCCGATCCTTATGTTCTGAAATATCTTTCAATATATTTGACGCACATCTATTTCCTTGGACCCTCAATTCCATTTGAGCTGCATAAATAATTTTCTCAGGGTTGTCAGACAAACGTATACTCTCAGTCTTGCGTTTTTGCTTTGCTCACTAACATCTTGAAAATATTTTGTTGGTCTACCCGGTCTTGTCACTAATAAGTGTAATTCAAACACTCCCCTCAACCACTTTTCATTGTTTTTCACAAATAAATCTCTTCTGTATTTTGCTGCTACCCAGTGATTTTTAATTTATGATCTCAATGTTGAAAAATTACGCTTTATTTCCGTTACTTGTTCTTCGGTGTAAGGTTTATGTGAAATCCAGTAATCTTCAGTGTATTTTAATTGACCGTTAAAATCTATTTCATTTTGTGATCTCATCAGGTTTAATATTTCCTTACGAGTCATCCTACTACTTCTAGAAGGTCCTGAAATAAAATAAGTACAATTTATCGAAAGTTATAATATTTTCACATTTTCATGTTACAAATTTGAAATCGCTCTACATGGAGGAGTAGGGATTAATTGGAACCAATTTATACATTTTTAGAAAGTAGAATTATCGTATTTTAAGAATAGATAAGAATCATAGCCGGGCAATGCCTGGCACTATAACAAAAAGGCTCCCAAAACTTTTAATAAAAAATAACGGAATTTAACTTTCTATTTTAAAGTGCAAAAGAAAATAAAGATTGTGTAAAAATTATAATATTTGAATTATAAAACAAAAGTCACTTACCAGCAGTTTCAGAATCCATAACGAACACATCCATAATAATTCTGCCCGAAGGCAGGTCCTTCACTGAAATCATAGCATTTTCATACTATGCTTGCAGCTTTACTAGGGAATTGTAGGTGTGGTAGCTTCCCGTTGCTTTCCACACCGGTGAAGGATGATGATGATAATGATAAGGATGATGATGAAGATGGCCATATGATTTCGGGACCGTTTGGACCTTAAAGTTTTTCTGACATTCGTCTTACAGGTGAGTAAAAACGCCGATAAAAAACTCACCCAGAAAAACTGCCCCGACCTGGGATCGAACCCGGGCCCGCTGCGTGACAAGGCAGCACGCTACCTCGAGACCACAGCGGTGGACTAACGAAGACAAGAGAATATAAAATAATACATAATTAAATATTGAGCTTTAACGACGAATATAGAGAATGCACAGCCACTGCGAGTAATGACTGTCTCTATCCTCTATAAGTTGGGGTGGATGGAATGTGAAGAGTGGAGTTGGGTCGTCCAACTATCTGGTTCTTATATGAACCTATTTTTGTTTACCTGAGTGTAATTCTGAGAATTGGACTTTTGGCCAGCTAAATTGAACAAATACACCTATGTGCAGCGTTTCATAGGACGGCCCAGAGATCTTCGTCCTCTTGGTATATAATTATAAACAGCTTTGGGGATTCGGTTTGAACTCATTCTTTCAAGATGGTGTTTCCAATTTAGTTGGTACTGCTTAATATATTCAAAAATTGGCGTATTCTTCAATTCTTTTAAGATATCGGTGTTCCTTTTCCGATCCCTTCTGGTGTAACCCGCTGTTCTGCGCATGAATCTCATTTCACAAGCCGTTATTCTGCTTTCATGTTGTCTTTTTAGTGTGCATGCTTCACTACCATAGGTCAACACTCGTCTAGCCAAAGTGTTATATAAACGTAATCTGGTGTTTTTTTTTGTACAAGGGATGGTTTCATAACTTGATTAATAATTCCCAAACTTTTATTATAACTAGTAATTTTTTCAGGGATATCCTTTTCATCCCAGATACAGATAATATCCAATATATTTAAATTGATTAGATCTCTCTAAAATTTTATTCTGGAGACAGATTTTACTTTGTATGGAGTCCTTCCCATGAAATGCCATAATTTTAGTTTTGTTTTTTTGTTTTTCTTCTTCTTTTTCTTCTTCTTCCTTTCCCGGATTAGGTCAATGCGATCTGTTCCAGTCTCAAGTCCATCGTTTCCTTGGCCGTCCCAAAGATCTTTTTCCATGTGGTTTGTAGGTGTGGATCTTTTTGGGTAATCTTGTAGTGTCCATTCTGTCTAAATTAATTCATATTTCCATATTAAATTTGGCAGCTATTTTTTGTAAATTATAAATTGTTCGTTGCAAATTATTTGCAGAAAGTGCCAGAGGCGCTAAATCGTCTGCAAAAAGAATAGCATCGAATTTGAGGTTGCTATTGACTGGTCTATATCCCCGTTGTGTTTTCCTCCATTCGTTTATTATTTTATTCACACACATATATATATAATGAAAAGCACCGGTGAAAGTCCACATCCCTGTCTTACTCCAGTGTTGATCTTTTTCCAAGAAGATAGTTTGCCATCTTGTTTAACAGAGATTTAATTATCTTTATAGATGTTCAAGATATTAGTAATATATTGTTGTGGAACGTTATCATCAGCTAAAATTACAGCCACTCTTTTAACTTTACTATCTAACCTCTCTTGGTTAACTCTTGTTATTTCGACCCCGACGCTATTAGGGCATCCGAGGGCTAGGGAGTCTTTCTTTTCTTCCATTTCTTCTTTCCTTTATTTTATTTTCTTCTCCAGAAAAGCCTGCCAGAGGCTATAAGATGACAGCCCCATCACTGGTCTTGTCTTCCTTTGGCCAGCAACCAATCGAAGGGACTATTATTATGCTTTGAAGACTTATAATAATAATAATAATAGTAATAATAATAATATAATAATAACAATAATAATAATAATAATAATAGTAATAATAATATGAAACATACTTTTATTTTGTCGTTCTATATTTATTCGCTTTCTGAAGTGGTGTCGCTGTCATCAGTAATTATGAACTCCTCTACCTCTTCGAATCGGTCGTCCAGGTCCCATAGTCGGGGTTCTTCTACTTCGATCACGTGACGAACACATTGTGCCCATTTTTCTGGTGTAACGTGCCCCAACGCTTCGTGGAAGAGTCTTTTCACTTCGCTCAATTTAAATGACCTGTTATTCGCAGCAACATAACCCTTCACCTGTGCCCACACATACTCAATGGGATTGAGTTCGCAGTGATAAGGCGGTAAACGTAAGACGGTCATATTATGCTCTTTAGCCATTTCATCCACGACGTGCTTATCATAAGTACGTCGATGTTGTGCAGCAAAATACAGCAGCTCTTTCTTAAAACAAATTATCGCTTTCCAGTGGAATGTCTATTTTGTAACCACTCGCGGATTTCGTGTTTCCTCCATGCTTGCATAGGCAACTTCTCTTTCTTCACGGAGTGGTAAGAGGCACTACAATGCTGCCCTGTTCAAGATGTGGCAGTATTTTTCGCGAACCACTCGTGAAAGGCGTCCCCTATCATTTCCTCGTAGTACTCTCTAGAAGAATGCGATTCAAAAATCCACAAACCGTCCTCGACGAATCCTTTCTCGCTCCCTATGTGTAAAACGATGAGCCGTTTCCCTTTCCCGGATTGATTTTTCAATCCAACAGTCAAGCCTCTCAGAAAAGCATCCCTTGGAGTTATGGTTTGATCTTGCCATACTTTCGATCTAGTAATTCCTTCGTTGATCCAAGTTTCGTCGAGGAAATATTTGGTTTTACCCTGAGCACGATATCGCTTAATATCACGAAGATATCTGCAACGTCATAGGACTATATATCATCTCGGTCCAGTAAATAACTATTTCTCTTTCGTTTTCCATATCTGAAACCAATTTCTTTACGAAGTCTATATAATGTGGTTCTACTATAATTCGGGAGGTCACTGTCTGCGTTGACTGCAGATATAATTTTGTCCAAAGTCGGTAATTTGTTTCGCGAATAAAATGAATGTATCTTGTTTCTAATTGCAGATTTTGTAAAGTCATCAGTTGTGTTTATTACTGTCATTTGTTTAGGTTTCTGTTTTTTTCGGTGATTTTACCGTACCTGTACTTCGATATTCCTTTACAATTTTATAAACACTGCTGTTTGCAACACCTATGGTTGACGCAACTTTAGATACTATATCTCTAATCGCCGTGCGAGGATTCTCTTTCCATATCGTTTTATAAACGTTTATAACTGTCTGTTTTCTCCCGAACGAAATCCTTTCCCCCGTCTATGTTTCTTCACAGGAGACATTCCGGAAGTGCCTGGCGTAGAAATCCCCCGGAGATAAATCGATAGTAATTTAAAATTTGTGACTCAATCAATTACATTTACACAACCCAACATTCACTGATTTCGTGAAAATATCGAATGTCAAGGGAAAAATAGAGGAACTTCAATTTGTCACTGTAAGAATAAGATGGAGCGAGTGCACCAGAACATTATTCACAGGTACAACGTTTGTAACGAGCTTGTGATCGTTATATCGAGCCACTGTTGTAGTGGACAAGCACTAACCACAATACAGTAGAGAAGTTTGGTTAGTTTGCTTATAAACAATTATTCTAACATTGACAAAGTGAAGTTTCTTTATATTTCTCTTGACATTGGACATTGTCACGAAATCAGTGAATTTTGGGTTGTGTAAATGTGATTAATTTAATCATAAATTATTGAATACTATATATTTATCGCCGGTAAATGCGGGAAGTTTTAACTATAATCTGAACTCGTTTGTACACGCAGCACGAAAACGGCACATTTTGGAACAAAGTTTTTTTTATTCAAAACGTTATCTGCTCATTCCCTTCTGTAAAGCTTCAGAATTTTGTAATGAGAATTTCCAAATACTCTGATATATATATATATATATATATATATATATGACATGATAAGAAAAATAAATGCCTGAACGGGATTTGAACCCAGACCTCTTTGTTTTTACCACAGCGTGCTATCCATTACACCACCAGGCAAATCCGATTTAAACACTTACCTTTCTTATATATATATATATATATATATATATATATATATGTGTGTGTGTGTGTGTATGTGTGTGTATGTGTGTGTGTGTGTGTCTGGATAGCACGCTGGGGTACCAACCCAGAGGTCCGGGTTCAAATCTCATTCAGGCATTTATTTTTCTTATGTCATATTAAGCTTGCATTGCTCAATGTCAAAAATTTTATTATATATATATTATATATCAGGATTGTTTCTGTTATTTACACAGGTTCCTCAATCAAAATGTGCAATTTTTTTCTTCCACACTTCCCGGTCTTGTGTTTCTCCTTCTGTCATATTTATCTTCTTCATGTTGTCTTGAATTCCCTTTATCCACGTTGGCTTTGGTCTACCACGATTCCCTTTTCCAGGAGGTATCCATTTCAATTCTTCTTTGTTTGTTTCTGTGTCCCATAATCTTAGTTGGATTTCTTCAATCTCTTGTACAATATCCTTTTCTACATTCATTGTTTCTCTTATTGTATTATTTTTTATTTTATCTAATTTTGATATTCTTGCCGATCTTAAAAAAGTCAATTTCTGTGACTATTTATTTTATATTGTTAGGGTATGAATTTGTGGGTGCATTATATTTATTTTTCTGATATATATATAATTCTAATCGGCCGCGGTCGACTAGTGGTTATGCTCCTTGCCTCTGGTCCCGAGGGTCGCGGGTTCAAACTCGGCCGGGGTCGATGGATTTTTTTAGGACAGAAAAATCCAAGGAGTAAGTCCTCCGGGAGGGACTTTAAGCCGTGGGTCCCGAGTCTGAAGATTTTCAGGCTCGTAAAAGATCCTTAAGCCTGAATGAAAAGGCCTCTAAGCAAAATTTACCGAATTTTCCCTTCCTATTACCACCTTGGTTTCCTAGATGTCAATATGAGGCGGAACGCTGACCACGGGCCACTCCTATGACATCTATACGTAAACAAGTGTAACTAAATTAGTATGGTTCAAATTCTTCCCTGTAGGGTGAGAGCGCCTAAATCTCTGATAAGGGAAACATGGGGCTTACTGGTTACTGAAATTATACAGGAAAAT
Source organism: Diploptera punctata (assembly GCA_030220185.1). Lineage (NCBI taxonomy): Eukaryota > Metazoa > Arthropoda > Insecta > Blattodea > Blaberidae > Diploptera > Diploptera punctata. The sequence goes on along the minus strand of JASPKZ010000031.1, from coordinate 731,866 downwards.
GATTGAAAAAACATTAGCTCAGGATGGAGATGATGGAGAGCTTATGTCCGCGCGGCCATGAACTACGGGTTCGATAGTGCCAGTGAGTTAGTTATATGTATATGTACATATTTTGTCATTATCATTTTCGATGTCTACTAGTTAGGATCGAGGTTGAGATATATATAGGCCTAAATTAAATTTTTTCTCGAAATTAACTTAGTATTTCAATGAAATTAATTGAAATGGACAATCTTCCCCCTCAATGCACTCCCGTAGGCGAAATAACAAGTACCGGCTATTGTATTTTTCCACCTCATGCACTCTCGTTAAGAGAAATAGCCCTAAGCTATGTTCCATTGTATTATACTCCGGCTCTTAGTCTTGGAGAAAGTTCTATATTACAGCTTCGCTTCTTTTCAATAGAAACTTTGCTGAGTGACAAAAAGGATAGATGGCTCAAGCTATCTTTCTCTGCCTCACACATGGTGCTGAAATTTTTAAGTGAGTGGCAATATTATTTTGATGTTGGTAACACTGAATTCAGTCTGTAGTCCTCAATCATAGACAGGTGCTTCAAAGACAATGTAGTGCGACAAGTGTATGTGGCTTATTTAGAACAGTTGTTCTACAATGCCTAAAGAAAGAACTACAGTAAAAGACGAACTGGCCAATTTCGTGAAAGAATTTGGCGTGGAAATATTCTCAAGTGACGGTTCAATATTGTTTTGCAAAGTGTGTAACATTTCAGTGAATTGCACGAAGAAATGTCATGTTTTGCAGCATGTACACACTGCAAAACATAAGTATGCTCTTTGTAAAAAGGCAAAACGAGTTCCAAAATCATCTCTGATATTTTCGTATGCTATTGATAGCATAAGTTATATTCTTTACGCATGGCTGTAAAAATTTATGTTGTAGTCCATTTTTTGTAAGAGCCTATTTTGAATTTTTAGTGGTGCCTATATTAATGCTTTTTAGTGCCTTTTTGTCTGCCTATTTCGAATTTTTTAAATGCCTAACATCCGGACTCTAGTGATAAGTAACTTACTGGCATTATCGAAACCATTGGTTGATAGCCGCGCGGTTGTACATCCCTATGCTGAGCTAATTCTTTTCAGTCGTCACCTGTATAACTTACCACCCTCAAATCATATCTGCGTTAAATAGAAGTAAATCGATGGGATTAATTTCAGCGCCTTGACATCGTCTGTTTTCCAATAATTGCTGACAGCTATCAACACAAGTTTACAACACGGTCACCATTTTGCAACGAGCAGCGTCTGTCATGAATATTAATTGTCATTTGATAGTTTTAACAAACGTCATTCATATATACAGCGCTTTGTTCTGCGCCGTGGCACAGTCGATCAAGGCAATACGCTACAAACAAGGTCCTCCGTATTAGACCTAATGGCGTTTTCTTTTTCAACCTGGAGCCGCTACTTATTGTAGCTACCTAAATTATTCATGATGCTAGGTGGGACTGGTCCCATACTGGTTGAAATTCCTTGATAACATTTTCCTCCATGGTGACCCGAACAAGTCCACTAGCACTGAACCAAGATATGAAACCTTAAAACATTCGGCTACAACGGGAGACAAATGTTCCTTGACCTTGCAATTATTTTTCTTAGGCCTATTATTTTGCTCTTGTATTTCCTAAGGTCTTTACTTTGTTCTGAATTTGTTAGAATCCATGATGGGTGCGTGTAATATTCCGATTGAGGGTCTTTCCACTTTTCAGCGGTTGCCCTTTTACCAGCCGGCTGCTGGCCCTTCACATCCACATGTGTCAATCACAGAGGTAGATGATCAACAGCCAGTGTAGGGGTGACATGTGGTTAGCATGTCGAGTCCCCCAGCCGTTATAGCTGGTTCCTCAACCTGGAGCCGCTACTTATTGTAGCTACCCAATTGCCTCACGATGCTGGGTGGGCACCGATCCCATACTGGCCGAAATACCATGAGAAAATTTCTTCCCCCATGGAGACTCGAACCAGCGCAAGTCCCGTAGCTCTGCGCCAAGGCTTCCTACCTTAACCGCTCGGCTACGGCGCGGGACTCGTGTAATATACTTACTTAATACTTAATACAGGCTTTCCACTTTACAGCAGTTTGCCTTTGATTCCTGCTTTCCAGAGATTCCTATCTTCCCATTGTCCATCTTACATACCCCTCTTCATCATGGCATCATATGTTCCCTCATACCATGTTCTTCTACTTCTCCCCCTCTTCCTTCTGCCTGGTACCATCCAATCCAACACCTGTTTAGGCCACTGGTCTTCCGACATCCGTTGTACATGTCCATACCACTGTAGAGCTCTCGTTGTTATCCTATTGATAACAGTTTCTTGTGCATCCATTTCTTGTCTGATATATGTTTTTCGAATATGTTGTAGCCTGGATATTCTCATACTTCTCCGTAATCCATCCATTTCTGTCGCCAAGATTCTTTTCTGCATCCTTTCATTTATTGTCCAGCTTACTGATCCATATGTGAGTATAATTTCTATTATTGTCTGTATAATCTCTTTTTTTGTTTTTCTGGTCAAATTTCTATTCCATAAAAGACCATTCAGGGATCTAATCGCCTTCCTTGCACAATTTACTCTGTTAATAATATCTTGTTCACAAGTACCAGATTTACCTATTATGGATCTAAGATATTTAAATTCTTCAACACGTTTAACTATCATATTATTTATTTGTAGGTCTACTGAATTTGCTCCGATTACCATATATTCTCTTTTAATATAATTTATCTTCAGTCCACCTACCTCGAATGCATCTACCAACTTTCTAATCATATATTCTATATCTTCTTTATCTTGTCCTATTATAATCTGGTCATCAGCGAATAATAAATTGTGCAGTAAATGGCCATTAATGTTGATTCCCATTCCCCTACATGGCTTATTCCATTTCATTAATACATCTTCTAAATATATCTTGAACAATGTTGGTCACATCCCGCATCCTTGTCTTAATCCTTTTGTTATATCAAATTCTGAGGATACTTGCTTTACAATCATACATTCTTTTAATAAAATGTATACAAGATTTTGGTATTCCAAACTTCTCCATTGCCACCCAAAGGTTGTTGATGGGTATGCCTTTTCCAGGTCTATAAATGCCATGGGTGTAATATAAGCGCATAGATTTCAATAATTAATTCCTCGGAGCAGATATCATAAATAAAGTCTTAAGACATATAAGACACAAATGTAAGGTTTTTTATCAAAGTAATTTATGTTTCAAACATATGCTTATTTTATTGAGCATTTCCACACAGTACATAGGGCGCATTGGTCTCCCACCTGGCCGTGCAGTTTAAGACAATGTGCCTTTGTGTAGAGTTAAGGGACTTGCGCTAAGTTCGAGTCCCCATGTCGTGGAATTTCGGCCAGTATGAGATCGATGCCTACTTAGCATTGTGAGAAATTTGGGTAGCTAAAATAAGTAGCTGGGTTGAGAAGACAGCTACAACAGCTGGGGAATCCGACATGCTGGCCACGTCTCATCCGTATACTCTCTGGATGATAATTCACATCCGTGGTTAATATATGTGGGCGTGGGTTGGTAGATCAAGGGCTTGTAGAGCTGTCGCCCAATAAAAAAATGGACGTGAAATGAAACAACTGTTTTTTAGTAGGTCTACTTTTCGCAGAATGCATAGTGTCAGTTACTCTCTGTCTCGCATCAATAAGAATGTTTTATTTCATTTCGGTTCATTTTTTTTTGCTGAAACCGATCGTGATATAAAAAATATGAAAAAAAAAGTGCTGTTCCACGTCATCAAGATTCATCTTCATCTTTACGGGAGGCCGATTTTTAATTATTTTTTCAAGGTTCATTTGATTCTTAGGAGTTAAACAAGGATGCAGTATCTCTCCAGTTTTATTTAACCTATACATAAATGATATAATAAAAAATGGAACGAAGAAACAAATAAAGGAATAAAATTAGATAAAACACACTACTTGAAAACATTATTATACGCTGATGACCAGGTAATAATAGCAAATACAAAAGACGAACTTCAAAGGAATATTTTTAAACTACATAATATATGTGAACAATATAATCTCAAAATATCCATAGAAAAAACTAAGGTAATGGCATTCCAAGGGAAAAATCAAATAAGATCGAAAATAGTAATAGGAAACAAAATCATAGAACAGGTGAACCATCTCAATTATCTAGGATGTGACATTTCATTTAATTATGATAATGATATAAATAATAAAATAGCAAAATTCCAGGGAATATGTGGTACGATAAAACGATCACTAAATAACAAAAGAACAAGAGAGACCCAATTGAAATTTTATAAAATATTGGCAGTACCGGTACTGCTCTATGGATCAGAAGCCTGGATACATAAAAAACAAGATCTAAGTAGGATAACGGCGGCAGAAATGAAAGTTTTGAGATCTGTTAAAGGGTGCACTAAGGAAGACAGAATCAAGAACACAGAAATAAGACAGGAACTTGAAATATTTGCAATAACTGATAAAATAGATACATATAGACAAAAATGGAAGCAACACATAGACAGAATGAATGAAGATAGATATCCAAAACAAATAACAAAATACAAACCTAAAGGCACCCGAGAGTGGGCAGACCTAGAAAGAGATGGGCTGAAGTCGGAACGGGTCAACAGACCTAATCCATGAATGCAGATGATGATGATTTGATTCTTCTTGGTTCTCTTCGCCATCATATCTCATGCAACACACATAAACATACACAATACAATAACACACAATTTACGATATTACGTTCATTATTCCGCGACGGTACCAAAACCTCATTTTTGATGAGAAGAATTAGTTGAGACACACTCCACAACTTCGATTTTTTCATTTTTTTTTCGAAATTTCACGAATTAAGTAGGCCATCGATCGAAACAAGTGATAATCTGAAGGCATAAGATCAGGGCTACATGCTGGATATGGTAGCAGTCCGATTCCTCCCCAATTCCTGCATTTTTATAATGTTTGTTCGTGCATTATGGGATCCGGTACGCGACATTAAAAAAAAGTCATGATATGCTTCCAGTTGTTGACAATAAAGATCCGCATCTGCTTGAAGAAACTCCCAGTGAATTACATCTAAACACACAACATTATATTAGAAATCGACATTACTTATGATTATGACTTATGAGAGAATCTAATATTATATATAACCAATATATAGCGAACACTAAAAATAATTTTCTTTGAATTGGACTAGGTTCGCTTTTATCCATCACCCTTCAGTTGTAATTGCGAATGAATTTAACGAAATGATGTGATGATTTTGCAGTGATCCCACAAGTCTGCAGGAAAAATGGCGCGCACAAGTTGACTTCACGTAGCCGGAGCGTCAGTCCTAGAGCTTCCCGCTTCAAGAGGCAGCTCTCTGGTGAGTCTTTTAACCACAAACATACTGATGAATTCATCGTGAAATTAGATGTAACATATGGAAATTAAAGTTTCTTCCTGCTTCCCAAGATGGTATAAAGACTATTAAAATATTTTCAAGTGCCTACATCCCAAAATATTGTTATTTATTTTAATTAAAACTCTTACACCACGTAGAAGCGTTAGTAGTTGCGTCAGTTACCTTCATTTTGTAAATTTAGTGACTAAAGTTAATTAGAACATACAACTCAAAACATGTATTTCGTAACTTCTAATATATATATGATATGAAAAGAAAAAAGAATGTTTGAGTCGGGATTTGAACTCGAGTCTCTAAAGTCTGTACCTTTAGCGCTCTAACCAACTGAGCTACCCAAGAATTCTAAGACAAGCATACAATTTTCTTATACATGTAGTATTCTCAATTCACACAAGAGGTAGCGGAAATTTCTTCAACTCCCATCTAGCGGCTAACATAACAGTTAAGCAAATTTTTAAAGAGAATATTTACTTTATAGCAGTAACGCTTGTATATATAGATATTATAAATATATTTTTGACATTTGGCAATGAAGGCAAATATGATATGAAAAGAAAAAAGACTTTAGAGACTCGAGTTCAAATCCCGACTCAAGCATTCTTTTTTCTTTTCATATCATATTTGCCTTCATTGCCAAATGTCAAAAATATATTTATAATATCTATATATATATATATATATATATTACATTGACATTGCATCATAAAGTAATCCCACTACAGACCTCAGGAGGCCCTTGGGGTAATAGGAGGTTAAGGATCCCACTTTTTCTGAAAAATCGGCCGGGATGTCAGCCCTGTGTGACGGCCGCTCTATACCCCCAGAACAAGCGTCTGGTACTCATTTCCATTAGAGGCTGAGTCGACCGAGGGCCATAATGCCGCCAGAAGGTTTGGGTCAGTTTAAGAATACTGACCCCACCAGGCTCGAACCCTCGACCTTCCGACTTGTAGCGCAGTGCCTTAACCACTACGCTACGGCGAACATACGGAAAAATGCACGATCTAGCTGGACAAAATTATTTTTTGAACTTACTACGAAATGTGAAAAAGGTAGTGAAACATGTACTATATGAATCAAAGTTTCAAACTGTATGCTTGTTTTGATTGTACTGCCATTGGCATCCTCGCCGCAGCCAACGAAAGTTACCGCTCGGAACGCCAAGTGCGCACAGTCCTTGAAAGATAAAATTTACCCCTGGTTATTTCCTCGCAGTATTCGTGTTACTTCATCGTATGAGTGACTTCTTCGCATAGATTCTGTAGTAGGGAGTATGCTCTATCATAATACACTAATTACTTTTAATTGTATTAATTAATTTATTTATTAAGTATTTTATAAAGTAGTGCAATTACATAAAATTACAATCATAGAATAAGATTTGGCAAGGGTAATAAAAAAGTCCATCCTGGTCCATCGCTTCTTTCTATGTTAGGATATTTTCTACACTCATTTATATTATTATACAAAAAAATATATATATCACTTTTAATCAAAATATATATACAGTCAATATGCCCATTTCACCAATTAATGTTTTAAAATGGTCAACAAGTTTCCACAGCCAAGCTGTCATTCTCAAGACCAGATATTGACTGAAGACAAAATTGATAATAAATAAATAAACAAATTCAGTTAAAAACAAACAAATTTGTTTATTTATTTATTATAAATTTTGTCTTCAGTCAATATCTGGTCTTGAGAATGACAGCTTGGCTGTGGAAACTTGTTGACCATTTTAAAACATTAATTGGTGAAATGGGCATATTGACTGTATATATATTTTAATATTTTATCACCAAGAAGATCACTTGTGTATTAAAATTTTAATCACTTTCTTAAATAGAGGCTTTTCTTTACAGGTAGTCGTGCTTGCACTCATACTAGTGGTTCGGAGGACAGCGTGAAAATCACAAAATATGAGCTATTTTTATTACTTAAAGACACCATTTTTAAATGATCCACTATTAAGTGTTCTCAAGATATTTTACACTATAATTTAGAGAAATGTGGAGTAAATAAGTGCCGTTCTGAGATAGAAAAATGTTTAAAACGTAAGGTGAGTGCGTTTACATCAATCCTAATTGCGAAGTGGAAGGCAAGTAAACAAATAAATTAAAAATTTACAAAGAAAAACTATCAGTGGTTACACACAGATATAAATCTACAGATATTAATAGACAGCATTAAGGAAAAACGAAGAAGACCAAGAAAACGTTTAATGAAAGTTCGGAGAGAACGAAGACAAGGGCTGTATGTCCACTACTGTCAGACATATCTCCAGATAAAATTACTTATGCTACTCAGAAGTGTCTAAGGAAGATTGGAAAAAGGACATCTGCTGAAATAGTGAAGATATCCACAAATATATCACCACGAATATTAAAAAAGATGAAGAGGACAATGGATCCGCGATCTATCCAGACTTTAAATCCCTATACTTCAGAAGAAACTATGGCACTTACTGTTGATTTACGGTTACGAACATATGATTATACTCATATTCAGACTACAACAAAGGTAAGAGGTACTAACCTATACCCACCATATAATATAATTTCACAAGTAAAACAACAGTGTTATCCTGATAACAGAGAGCGGAGCTGAGGTTCCTCTTCAAGATCTTTCAGATCATACAGTGAAACGATTAGTGCTTGTACAAGATGAGGTATTAGAACGTACTCCAGGTGACTTTAGTGACATAAATATTATTTAAAAATGGTGAAATGTTCTAGTTTCGTGAAAATATGTCTAATAGGACAGTAAATGTAAATTTTATAAAATTTTACCCTCCTGTAAGAGGTGGTTTATTCAAACAAAGTAATGAGTGTTTCTACAAATGCAGAAAATGTATTGGTTAACAAATGTGTGAAGTTTCGTGAAGATATATCTAATAAGAGAGCATTATACATTTTATAAAATTTCATCCTCCTGTAAGGGGTGTCTTTTTCAAACAAAAGTAATGAGAGTTTCTATACATGCAAAAAATGCAATGGTTAACAAATGTTGAATTTTCGTAAAAATATATCTAATGGAAGATCAGTTGTAAATTTTATAAAATCTCACCCTCCTGTAAGGGGTGTCTTTTTCAAACAAAGGTAATGAGAGTTTCTATACGTGCTGAAAATGTAATGGTTAACAAATGTTGAATTTTTGTGAAAATATGCCTAATGGAAGATCAGTTGTAAATTTTATAAAATCTCACACTCCTGTAAGGGGTGGTTTATTCAAACAAAGTAATGAGAATTTCTACAAATGCAGAAAATGCATTGGTTAACAAATGTGCGAAGTTTCGTGAAAATATGTCTAATAGGAGAGCAATTGTAAATTTTATAAAATTTCACCCTCCTGTTAGGGTGGTTTCTTCAAAAGTAATGAGATTTTTTATACATGCAGAAAATGCATTGGTTAACAAATGTGCGAAGTTTCGTGAAAATATGTCTAATAGGAGAGTAAATGTAAATTTTATAAAATTTCACCCTCCTGTAAGGGATGCTTTTTCAAACAAAAGTAATGGGAGTTTCTATACATATATAAAATGCAATGGTTAACAACTGAGTGAATTTTCGTGAAAGTATGTCTAATAGGAGCGATGTCATTAATTTTGTCCAGCTAGGTCATGCATTTTTTCGTATGTGCGGCGTGCCCCATTGACATTGCATGTTGAAATAAAATTGAAAACTTCAATAAGGTGATTATTTGTCACTCACTCTGTAACAATGACGTCATTCTACAGTTACGTCAGTTACCGATATAAAACCATACAAACTCCATGTTTTCTGTTAAACAGATTGAAACCTACATCTGAAGAGAAAAAGTAGCATCCTACTATCTGAAGATTAAAAATATATAAAATGATATTTTGTTTTGTTGTATTTGTTACGTCAGTTACTATGGAATTCACCTACATATTATTTTCTCAGTTTTTTCAATACCCTCCTGTGCCCATTTCATGGTTGTCATTTACTAGGAAATATAATTGCAAAGTTTGGATCAAAACAAAAATCGATTTATCACAATATCCCAGTAGCCGAGTGGTGTAAGGCATAATTCTTCTGCGCAGAACTACGAGCCTTGTTCTGGTTCGAGTCTCCACAATGAAATAAATTTTCTAATGGATTTTCAGCCAGTATGGGACCGATGCCCATCCAGCATCGTGAATAATTTGGGTAATTACTATAAGTATCAGCTCTATGTTGAGAAAACCAGCCATAATGGCTGACATACTGATCATATACGAGATTATACGAGATTATACGAGATAGATATTCGTCCACCTGTGTGATTAACAGATGTGGATGCGATGCCAGCAGTCGGGTGGTACACATAGGGCCTTCTAGGCCTACCGTCCCATGGATTTTCTTGGTATAACATTCTTGTGGGTCCTTTATATACGTGGGGTGATTTGGCTATCCTCCAATTGGTCGGAAGCCATACCATGAGAAAGACAGTGAAATGAAAAACACTCACCTCAAATATTTTAATTTAACCTCATATGGAATTGCATCATTATGGTTTTTTAACTTCTGACATATAAATAATCGCTTCTAGAATTTATTATTTATTTTAAACATTTTCCTGCTCTAAGCAGACTACTGGAAGACAGAACATTGTTATCATTTTTTGTTAATGTAGCGAAAATGACTTATTATACATGTTAGAACGGACCACTGTTTACAAAATATTTTGATTGTTATGTGACACGCAGTATCATGGTCGGGTAAGTTAACACGCTACAAGCCGGAAGTTCGAGTTCCGGTAGGATCAGGATTTTTTAACTGATCCAAACCTTCTGGCGGCACCATGTCCCTGGGGTACACTCAGTCTCTAACAGAAATGAGTACCAGATGCTTATTCTGGGGGTAAAGGTGGTCGTCACGTAGGACTGACAATCCTGCTGACTTCAAGTGATGATAGTGTAGAAAATTGGGAGGGGAGTACGGTAAAATGGTGTGAGTATAGACGTGTACTTTTCTGAGAACGATGTTAGCGCTATAGGGGCACAGATCCACTGGTCCGAGTATATCGACATATATTGATGCCTTGGGGCTCAACTGCACTTCTACTAGCGCTTGATTTTTCAGTTATATTGTTGTAAACTATAGCTCTTCTTCTGTATTTACTAACATTATTTAATATTTTAAACTTTTTCAAACAATTTTTATACATTATTAGACAATTTTGAAGTATTTATTTAAATATGCAAATCACAATATTATGACGCTGTTAGACAATTATGTGATGCTAACTGATATTACTTAGTCTATGATTTTTCTATCGCTGTTTTGGGTTATCACTGGTTGGATCAGCGTTAGGGAGTGATAAGTAAGTGTACACCCATTTTTAATAAACGTTTGGTAATTTTAATATTATTAATATTTTTTTAAACATAGATTTGGGGATTTATTGCAAATATTGGTCATTTAAATTTCATAGCGACGGATAGTAATCGAAGATGATAATCAATATGTGGTGTCGATTGTGGGTTATCGCTGGCTCTATAAACTCAGGCGCATGTGCACTCTTGTTCTACAGGACTTTGAAAATATTTCACGCTAGTTAAAGTGCAGTTTTTCCGCTCTTGGCCTACCAGCCGCCTGCTGGTTTCAAGTCCGCAGTGTTAATTACAGAAAATGTCTATCTTTCAGCCAGTATAGGAGTGACATGTGGTTACAGCTGGTTTTCTTAACCTGGAGCCACTACTTATTATAGCTACACAAATTCCTCATGATGCTGGTGGGTACCAGTCACACACTGACCGAAATTCATTTAGAAAATGTCTTCCCCCGGGGACTCGAACCAGCGCATGTCTTAGACCACTCGCCTACAGCTACCCATTACATGTTACGTATTTTATATGATTGCTATCTCAACTTTTCATTCAATTTACAGGTAATTTTGTAAAGCACGCACACGCACACTTATACATTCCTCGTCCTGCGCTGTAGCCGAGCAGTTTAAGGGATCATTCCTTGGCGCAGAGTTAGGGAATATGCTGTGGTTCGGATCTCCTTGGGAGAAAATCTTTTCTCGTCAAATTTCGACCATTATGAGACTGGTGCTCAACAAGCACCGTGAGGAATTTGGGTAGCTACAATAAGTAGTGGATTGAGATTGAGAACATCAATTATAGCCACATGTTACTCCTATATTGAGTGGATGATCGTCCATCACTGCAAATGACACACATGTGGATGTGAGGCCAACAGCCGGATATTGGGCCAAGGTCTAGGTCTACAACGACATGATTTTTACACATGTCCTTAGAATTACTCGCATACTGTTACAATATTTTGTGTTTTTTAATTTTTTTTTTAATTTACTGTGTTGTTTGCACTAGAATTCCCCAATTTTATACAAAGTTCTGTAAAATGAAATGCGCAATAGAAATTTTTGAATAAAAAATAACCTTGCATTCATGTGAAGATTCCCTTTTAATGCCAGTCATAGCTTATACGGTGTATTGTGCCCTAAATAACTAACTCACTGGCACTATCGAATCCGGAGGTTCATGGTCGCGCGTACATAAGCTCTCCATACATCCCTATCCTGATAAATGTTTTCCAATCATCCCCCGTATAATCTACTTCCCTCAATCATATTTAACATTATTCTCCCACCTCATTCTTGGTCTACCAACTGGGCATTTTCCCTCTGGTTTTCCTACAAGAAGCTTCCATGCACATCTTTCATTCCCCTTTCGTGCCACATGTCCTGCTCATCGGAGCCTACGAGACTTAACTGTTCTCATTATATCTGGCTTCCTATAAAGACCATGTAGTTCACTGTTATGCAGGCTTCTCCATTCATCTGTCCATCTCTCTTTGGTCCAAACATTTTCATAAGAACTTTATTATCAAATACTCAGCAATAATAATAAGGGTATAAAAATATAAATATAAAAATTAATAATAAAAATTATCGACTGAACAAATCAATAATTTATTATAAAACACAAGGGGATTAAAAAAAATTAAAATAAGTCTCGGATAGCGGACAGGATCCTCCTTCGGACTAAAAAAACCCGTTCCAAATTCAGGTCTTTCTGCACCCCATAGTATAATGAAAAACTTCCTGATTCCTGACTACCGTCTCCTGGCCATGTATCTAACTTCCTGTATTGTGCGCTACACTGTCTTAATCTTAACACATCTACGAGGTCCATCAATTATCAATTTATCATAGTTGGCACATCTTTGGGCCACAGGCTTCTTGTGAAGTTACTGCCAAGCTTCTCTATCAGTCTCTAGCCTTAACCCAGAGGTTTTACATCCTGTATTCAGAGTCTATCGATCTCACCTCTTGTAAACAAATAATGTTTGTTTATTCAGAGTCTATCGATCTCACCTCTTGTAAACAAATAATGTTTGTTTATTCAGAGTCTATCGATCTCACCTCTTGTAAACAAATAATGTTTGTATGCTCGATACTTGGTCAGTTCATCCAGCAACAAGCTGTGGGTCTATATACGATTAACATATACCATGTTGCCAATCTCAGGTGCTTTGTTTTACCAGGATGTGTTTCTTTAATGAGTTCAGTATTCACTCTTTAGATTTCTCAACATTGGATTATTTTACAAGGTTGATGATGTTAATCTGGAGAGCAGGGATTCTTCTATCAGAGCTACCTTACCTTAGCCAGGGACCAAGTTTTAAGGCACCAGGTATTTCTTTACGGGTAGGATTTGCAGATCTCACTGGCAGTTATTCTGTTACCATCTTGGACTTCAGAGAGAGTCTACCTATTCTGAACACATCGCAGGCTAATATATACCAGTCATTCACCCTTCTCCTTTATCTGAGCTTGGGACTAGCACTGGGGAGGATGAAAGTCCTCCCCAGCGGCAGAGGTACACGGTCCATATTCTACTTTTTCTTTGAAGTTGTCCGCTGTTTGTTCATAGATAAGTTTTATTTTCCGTTTTATATTGAAATTAATCAGTTAAAATTATTGTTATTGTTATTATTATTATTATTATTATTATTATGTTAAAATGTGTGGTCTCGAGTTAGCGTGTTGTATTCTCACGCTGCTGGTTCGAGTTGGATCTCGGTCGGGTCAAATTTCCTGAGTGAGATTATTTTCGAGATTTTTCCTCATATGTAAGATAAAAGTCATTAAACGTTAGGGCCCAAACGGTCCCCGGACATCATCAGGCCATCATTCACCTCATTAAATTAAGTTTAGGATTAAGGCCGCTTCTGGGGCAACATTAGACCTACCATCATAATCACCTATCATGTCATAGAAGCAGCGCTCCAACTTCGGAAGTGGGTTAAAATACGCGGATTACCAGAAATTTCATAATGACAAACTGATGATTAAAAAAAAAGAAGAACGATTTGTGGGTCTCTTGTCATCCCAACCATTTCTCTCAAAAATGCTAAACTAATATATATATATAAAACTTTTATTCTTCCAGTTATATAGATGCGAAAGTGGCTTATTACTTAAGGGAGTAGACAAATTTACTGATATTTGAGTAAAATGTTCTTGGGAAAATTTTTAGACCAGAGAGAGATGAACAGACATGTGAATGGAGAATATTTCATAACAGTGAGCTACATGATCTTTTCTATAATAATAATAATAATAATAATAATAATAATAATAATAATAATAATAATAATAATAATAATAATAATAATAATAATAATAATAATAATAATAATAATAATAATAATAATAATAATAATAATAATAATAATAATAATAATAATAGTAATAGTAATAGTAATAATAATAATAATAATAATAATAATAATAATAATAATAATAATAATAATAATAATAATAATAATAATAATAATAATAATAATAATAATAACATTAACAATAATAATAATAATAATAATAATAACATTAACAATAATAATAATAATAATAATGTTGTATTTATTCTGGCAGAGTTAAGGCCATAAGGCCTTCTCTTCCACTCAACCAGCACAAATACAAATAAATATTTGACAAATATAGATATACACTATACTAATTATAAACAGTTAAAGATACATTAAATGTAGCAATGTAAATTTCATGTATAAACAAAATTTTATACGATAATAACAATAATAATACTTACGATAATAATAATGATAATATAATAATGATAATAATATTAAAATAATAATATAAACATGATAAATTATACGAGAAACACCAATTAATATATGTACCTTACACTGGGTAATAATGAAGTCGACGTTAGAGCAAATATAAATTTAGATTTATTTTAAAAGATGCCAATGTCCGGCAGCCCCTTATTTCTTGTGGTAGGGAATTCCAGCTGCGAGAAGTGAAGATAGTATATGACATGGAGTGATGTGATGTCCTATGTTGCGGTATATTAAGCAAGAGACTATGTTGTGATCTTGTGTTTAAGTTATGGTTTGAGGATAGATACTGGAAACGAAATGATAAATAATTGGGAATCGAGGTATGTAGGATCTTAAATAAGAGAATTAGACAGTGCGATTTTCTTCTCTCTTTCAGATGTAGCCATGACAATTCATGGAATAATGGAGAAATGTGATCGTATTTTCAAACATTAAATATGAATCTGATACACATATTATGGACACGCTGCAGTTTGTCCGACAATCCGTCACTTATGTCAGTTAGTAGAACGTCATAATAGTCCAAATGCGGGATCACTAAGGTTTGAATAAAAATTCTTTTAAGAGCTGTAGGAAGCAAATTTTTGAGACGCTTTAGGGAATGCATTATGGAAAAGATCTTTTTAGATGTTTGTTTTACTTGGGCATGCCAATTTAAATTAGAATCTAAGTAAAGTCCCAAGTTTTTAACGACGTCGGTATAAGGAATTTGTTTGTTATCTAATATGACAGCCGGCATAATGCCATTGCTTATGGAGTGTAATAGTCTTGGATGTCCGATAATTATTGTTTGCGTTTTGTTTACATTTAGTTTTAGCCCATATTGTCTGGACCATAAATATATATATATCTGAGGTCAGTGTTTACTTTGTCAATATATTCAATAATTTCGTCAGGCCTAAAGTGTGTGTAAATCTGTAAGTCGTCGGCGTAAAGATGATGCTTGAAATTTTGTAGTTTGATGGTCACGCCATTAATATAAATTGAGAAGAGAAGAGGAGCTAGGACGCCGCCTTGAGGTACCCCGTTCCTCACCAAGCGCCAGGAAGAAATGGGAAACCAAATATAATAACAGTTAAGTCTCGTAGACCGGGTGGTAATTACATGTGTAAGGAATGGGAAGTGAAAGAGGAGCATCGGAACTCCTTGGAGGAAAACGTCCATAAGATAAGGCAAGCACGAGGTGTAGAATAACATTGACTGTGATTTGAGGAAGGTAAATTATACGGGGGGGGGGGTAATTTATAACATTAGCTCAGGATAGCGACATTACCTATACCTTGATCATAAGTATTAAATAGATGGAGAGTGTTTAAACACAGTATAATTAATTATTTTGAACACAATGTGACGCAGTGACGTCGGGCACGTATGTAATGACATTGCTACTTAGGAGGAAACTTCATACGTGAAGAGATTTTAAATTGTTTATTGCGAGAACAAATGACAAGCGTGTATGTTCATACTAATGCATATCCTTCATACTTCATACTAATTATTAACGAATTCATAAGGAATCAGCTATTAGGGTGTTCTCATGTAAATATTTTAAAAACATTTTACATAACTTTACGGACCCTATCCAATATACACCGAAAATAATCATGACATATATATATATATATATATATGTTAGATTTATTATTTTTTTGACATTGAGCAATGCAAGCTTAATATGACATGATAAGAAAAATAAATGCCTGGACGGGATTCGAACCCGAAACTCTGGGTCGGTACCCCAGCGTGTTATCCATTACACCACCAGGCGAATCCAATTCAAACATTTATCTTTCTTATATGTGTATTATATTCTCGCGACATCTACTAATAATGGAGAATATAATACATATATAAGAAAAATAAAAGTTTGAATTGGATTTGCCTGGTGGTATAATGGATAACACGCTGCGGTACCGACCCAGAGTTCCGGGTTCGAATCCCGTCCAGGCATTTATTTTTCTTATCAAATCATATATATATATATATATATATATATATATATATATATACCGGGTGATTCACGAATCATGTTTCGTCTCATTATATCAAAACTATTAACAGGCTACAACATATTCGAAATACATATATCAGACAAGAAATGGATGCACAAGAAACTGTTATCGATAGGATAACAAAGAGAGATCTACAGTGGTATGGACATGTACAACGGATGTCGGAAGACCAGTGGCCTAAACAGGTGTTGGATTGGATGGTAACAGGCAGAAGGAAGAGGGGGGAAGTGGAAGAGCATGGCATGAGGGAATATATGATGCCATGATGAAGAGGGGTATGGAAGATGGTCAATGGGAAGATAGGAATCTCTGGAAAGCAGGAATCAAGGGCAAACTGCTGTAAAGTGGAAAGCCTGTATTAAGTATTAAGTAAGTATTAACATTAGTGGGACAATCCATATCAAATCGGACAGCAAAAATTCTTGCAATTTATTTTTTTAATTTTATGTATCCCTAAATATAGTGAATACATTTATAAACGTATTAATACAGAAATTTAATTTTTATCATTTATAGGTTCGTAGTTATGATGATCTAAAATTATCGTAAATATGATAAACTAAAACGTTTACTAACTGATATTTCTGAAACAGTAAACAGCAAAAATTTGTTTCAAACATATTTATATAGGTGATATCATGTAGTTTAAGGGTGTTATTTTTATAATTTGGATATTTTTATTTTCGGTGTCAATTTTCTGTTTTATGGCGGTTTACTGCAGTACATATCAAAAAATGAAAACGGAAAAAATACAGGATACTACTCACGTAATAAGGATTAATTTCCAGCAATTACCTTCTTGGAGAGTTGAATAGTTCAGACAATATAAATGTTTTTATTATATTTTCGTTAAAAAAACTCGCGGGTCCACGGCACAGCAGATTCATTTCACGACCAAGGTCGCGCGCGTACTTTATTGAAAGAGCTTCATCAGTGACTTTTTCAACTGCCATTAAATCGAATAGATTATTATATGTTCTGCTTAATGGAACAGTACCGTAAATTTATAAAAGTGAAGATATTTTAATTCTTACGCAGTAGATATTTATTTATCAAATTTTATTGCTGAAGTGAGAAGTAAAGAGTTCTGTTACTTACGTTTACTGTGAATTATTAAACAAATTATTTATAACTAACTCACTCACTGGCTCTGTGGAACCTGTAGGTTCATAGCAGCGCGGACATAAGCTCTCCATACATCCCATCTCGAGCTAACGTTTTCCAATTATCCCCTGTATAATCTACTTCCCTCAAATCATGTATAATGTTATTCTCCCACCTCATTCTTAGTCTTCCAACTGGGCGTTTTCCCTCCGGTTTTCCTACCAGAAATTTCCAAGCACCTCTTTTATCCTCCATACGTGCCACATTTCCTGCCCACCGCAGCCTACGAGACTTAACTGGCTTCCTATACAGATCATGTAGCTCACTATTATATAGTTTTCTCCATTCACCTGTCTATTCATCTCTTTTTGATCCAAACATTTTCCTAAGAACTTTATTCTCAAATCTTCTGTCCTTTTTTAAAACAAATTATTTATTTTGTTACAAATTTTTCATTACAGTTTAAATATAATATTATATAATAACTATTTCGTCATTAATTGAATAAACTGGTATAAATTTGTATTATATTATAATTACTAATTTCAGTCTTAAAATAACTTTTTATTCAGTGTATTGTATTGTACCCTGATAACTTTGACGAAATAGTATTGTTATAAGATATCACTTCCAAATAAAACCGAATGTTTTAATACTCGTACCACTTCCTACCAAACAATAATAATGCAGTGTCAGCAAGTTTTCCTTAAACATCTGTTTTACATCAACAATTCTCAAATTCAGATTACATACTAGACAGTTGATTTACATCGGTGTGTTTGTTTAATGCATCTCGTCATTTTAAGTGTCACAGTCAAATTAAAAATAATATCTTATTGTTTTTAACTAACAAGTTTTGCAGATCTAAAAGACTGAATGGTGAGTTAGAAGTTAAATATAATTTTAATTATGCATATATTAGTATACAATAGTTATTAACAATATTATGTGTTAATATATAAATTTTACAATTTCTTAAATTGTTTCTGGAATGAGAGAATAATCGTAGAGATATACATTTTGTGTTATAAAAGGAGAATAATGGGAAGTTTAGACATTAAATTAAATACTATAACAATAATTTAGCTTATAACATAAGCTAATATTATCGTGCATTTTAATATCATCTTAGATATGTCATGAGTAGGGGATGCAAGATCAGTAAGTGATACCAAGCCAATAAAATACTGTATATTTATACCTCTTAAATATTACTTGTAACAGCATGAAAATTGTTATAAATTATTATCGATAGCTTAACATTACTTGCAATATTCAACATCAGACATTGGTGTAAGGTACAAGTACAAAATATTACAACACATTACAAAACTAGTCTCTAGAAAATATTTTTAATAGGCCTACCAGCTTGAATGCGTAGGTGTTTAGTAATTTTAATTAAACTATACATTAGCCAAAATGAGCCCAAAATTAACCGCCTACTGAATATATCAATAAAGATTGTTAAATTTAATGACATTTATTATGTAGTAATTTATTTCAAGCGCGAGGTTCTCCTACGTACCATAAATTTACGATACGGGACTCACGGATTTCCTTCCTTCTGGAGAAAGCTACATTCAGAATTGTTACGCCTTTAAAATGCTATTGATTCCTATCGAGTTTGAACCCACGAACCTCGGAATCGGAGGCGTGCAGAGTAACCACTAGTCCACGATGATGATGATGATAATGTAATAATTGTAATAATGATAATAAAAATAATTTAATGATGATAATAACAATAAAAATATTTGTAAGTGCGCAAAGGACTATTACCAAGTAGCTCCGTCATGGTTTGTACCAGCGAGCGATCTCCACTCACGCGAAAGGTATTGCAGTCTACACATAGGGGATTTTAGGAAAAATAATTATTTTTGGTAGTTTCCTTTCAAGACTCCACTTTAATACTAATTACAAAAAAATTAACTGGTGTTCAGGTAATAATGTGGCACTTTTTGATTTTATAAAATTTTTGGTGAGGAAGGTCAATTGCATATTAATTGCATTTACGCCCTTCAGAAAAACGTAAATATTAACATACTAATTTTCAAGCGATAGAGCATAAAATCATCTATAATGTGACTATCTTTTCAAGTTGAGGGGATAGCCATACTTCGAGAAATGTATTTTATAAAAGAGACTATTTAAAACAATACGATACATTGACAGCTCTATTACTCTTTAATTACACCAAGCGAAGACTTGAAATTCGGTTCAAATATTCAATATATCATAAAGTTTTACTGTAAAAAAATGGTAAACTTTTAAAGATGTGAGTTCAATTTTCACATTTTTTTGCCGATTTCATATGGAATGTCCCTGTGAAACGAATTATGGAAACATGTGAATCGTTGATATGCCTCTATGCGGAGATACTCAGCACATTTTGATGTTTATTCGTCTTTAAGTTATGGCTTCGAACTTCTTTATTTTAAATTGATCATGGCACATTTATTTCCTTCGTTCGAAATGTCCTTGAAAAAGAAATACGTTGCCGTGGAATGAGGTTTCTATCACTGTTGGTAACGTGTTACAGACGTGTGAAAGTTCACATCTGATACTGCTAATATTTGCTAATAATTGCATTATTTCTTATGGGGATATGTGAAACAACGTGTTTATGCCACGGAACCAACCATTCCTAACGATATGCAACATCGGATCAGGGAAGCAAGCCAGTCCATTTCAGATCACCAACTAGTCATTCTAAGAAGATCCTTTTGGAAACGTATTCGGAAATGTGTAAACAATAACGGTGGCATTTCTGAACATCTACTTGGTGATTAGACACTTGTTAATGTAGAAATAGGGTAAGGTATTTTGAAATAGGTAGTCTATACATTGGTATACAGTCCACTGCTCCTGCCAATTCAACATCTTGTAGGAACTGTTCTAATATGGTATAACTAATTATTCAAATTGTATTGTAAATCCAATAAATATATATTTCATTCCATCTAAAATAAAACAGGAGGCTGCATTGAAAATAACAGTGGCCGATGTTGTATCTTTTCTATTAATGTACAGAAACCTTTCCTAAGTATGTCCGCATACTCACAACATTATGCGATTCATCTTTCAAGTATCAAACTCATGATAAAATATACGGTTTTCACATAACAATAGCAAACACAATTCGTGAATCACCTTGTATGTATATATATATATATATATGTGTGTGTGTGTGTGTGTGTGTGGATAGGTGTGCATGTGTGTATTAAAAAATAAAGGTCAATTTTGTTAATTAGCAAAATCGACACTTAGGTGTAACAGTTAAACTGAAACATAATTTTAAAATCGCTCTAGCTGTCACATTTTCGCTGCTTCTCAACGAAACTCAGTATATGCTATTAAAACAAACGGAGTAAGATATTCTCCAAAAATCAGCGAAATCCGATCATTAGAAGTGGGAGTTTACCTGAAACCCGAAGTTAAAAATTGAATCTAACAACCGTCGCTATGTATGATACCGTACAATTATTCAACCCTTAAATTGGCAATGTATCCTATAAGATGCATTAGTTTAATTTATTTAATATTTTTAATAAAATAATGAAAAATGAATCAGTAGAAATTATTTAAATTTGTGTCAAATTATACAATATAAAAATAGATAATATCTTTATCATACCCATAGCTGATGTCACATCCTAAATATTTAAAGTGGGATACTTGTTCAATAGTTTCGTCTCTAATTACTATTTTTGCACGCAGAGTATTTCTTCCAAATAAAATCTTCCATTATTTTCCAAGAGGAAGAAGAGATGTCGGACGTCCTCGGAAGAGATGGTCTTAGATCTATTGGTGAAGACGGAACAGGCAACTCTTGCCTAAACCAGGAAGTGAAGAAGAAGAAAAAGAAGAAGAAAATATATAATAACTGGGGAAGGGATTTTAAGGTGCAAATTTTGGTCGTAAAAGAGGGAAAAAAGGTTCTGAAAATACATACAAAAAGGTGCAAAAAAAAAAAGGTGCTGCTGAAACAATTGAATTAAAGTTTAAACCAGTTACATGAACTCAGTTTATATAATATACATATCATTTTAAACATCAAATATTTCTTCTTTATAGAGTCCTAAATCATAAGAGATAATTGATAATTCTTTAGTATATTGCAATATTTACTTCGCAGATAGAATGTCGAAGAATGATGCAATCAGTTTCGATAAATTGCATTTTGAATTCTGAATGTGCATACAACTTATCCTTCTTAACATTCGCTATGTTATTGTTGTGAAAACTCCGTTGTAATACTAATAAAAATACGTTGTGTTTCAGACTAGTAAAACTCAGCCAACAACAAGTCGGTAGATAGAAAACTGTTAAATTATTCCCAGTACTAACTGAACTTATTTTAAACTCTTACAGCAACATTGTTGAAATTTAAATTTGACTTCAACAGCTGCAGATTGCTCATTGTTGCTGGGATATAAATTACTGGTGGTTATATGATCGTCTAACTATGTGATTAACACACGTGGACGTGAGGCCAGCAGCTGGTTGGTAGCCCAAGGGCCTTTCTCTCTTGGAGTTTACATTAATTATATTTTAATATTTATTATTTTTTATTATTGACTTCACACTGCAGATTGGCCATTGTTTCTGGGGTATACAATACATAAATTATATTTTAATATTTATTTAATATTGTTGACTTCTGATTCAAGAAGAAAAATATACATTTTCCTGCCCTATCTTTTAAAAACTAGGAGAAAAAAGATGCTGAAGTATAAAAAAAGAGGGGAAAAGAGACGAAATGTAGTAATCTCACGAAAATGTGTAAAAAGTTGCAACAAATTGTGTTAATTTCGCTTCATATCATCCCCCCCCCCAAATACATACATTGAACAATTGGTATGAAAACAGCTATATTTTTTGGAAAGGTGCCGCACCTCAAAATCCGTTCCCTAGTAATAACTGAGAAGCATCTGGACACCCGTTCACCGAGACGCTTTATTTCATACTATGTCGAATTTGATTTGTTTTCTTTATTGGGATGTGTATCGTAAACAAATTATTACAGTTTTCAAACACACATAGAGCTAAAATGTAGCGTGTGGTGTCTCATTTACGTATAACAATATTAAGAATACTATGTAAATGTATGAACTCTGAACAGTCGAGCCTAATTTCAGACCCGTCACCTTTAAATAAACGTTTCTTGCCATTAAACACAATCAATAATCTTTATTATTATTTTTATATTTATGTTAATATATCTCTATTATATTCACGACATGTTAATATAAATAGATACCTTTCAATTTACAGAAAACAGCTATAATTACCTCACATACCTCACATTGTCAGCATTCTGAGGGGAAAAAATTGAAAGTTCGCGCGCGGCCAATAATAAACTTCACATCATGAGAATTCTTCTTGTTCTTCTTCTTCTTGCAAGGATTAAACCTTTTTGGTTCGTTCCGGCTCTAGGTATTGTAGCTGCTGTGTCCATCTCTTTCGTGGGTGTCCCCGATCTCTTTTCTTCCTCTTAGTTGATAGTTCAGACTTTTCCTAGGCAATCTGTTCGTATCCATTTTGAAAACAACTTCATACCATTTTCTCTTATACTCTTCTATTTTATCTCTCAAACTGAATATTTGTAGTTCTTTACGGATATCTTCACTCCGTTTTTTATCCATTAAAGTATATCCTGCCACAAATCGTAAAAATTTCATTTCTGCTGCTTCTATTCATTTAATTGGCTGTTTGTTCAGAGTCCATATTTTTTTAGCCATACAATATTGCAAGTACAGCCAATACTTTATCAAATTTTAAATGTGTTTCTTTTCTTACTTTCTTTCCCAGTGTTCTTTTATGGGTGCCGCATAAATATTGAAATATTTGTAATTTATTATTTATGTATTTTTCTCTATTACAACCTAAATATACACCTAGACAACTGAAATCTTTTACTTGTTCTAGCGTTTTGTCATAGTACTATTTTTGTTCTTTCCATTTCTTTACCACATTGGGCCATTACTTTAGTTTTTGTTGAAGGAATTTCTAGGTTGTAATCTTGTGTAATATTATTTAATTTAAAAAATGCTCTTTGTAAGTCATTCTCTGAAGAAGCCATTGTAGCCTAATCATCAGCAAATCTGAGTGTGTCAACAGGGATTTTATTATTAGAAGTTAAAGTTACTTTTCATTTTCTGACAACTTCGTCAATATATAAATTGAAGAGAGTGGGTGAAAAAGGGCATCCTTGTTGGAAATCCTTGTTTTATTATGATTTCATAATTCGATTCTATATTTCCACTCTTTATTTTGATATTTGCATTTGCATATAATAGCTGTTATAATACGTTTTGGAAATCTTCTTTCGGTTAATATGTTCCACAGGGTTGCACAGGTCCGGAAATTGATAATTACAGAGTTATTCGAACTTTTATGAATGTTAGGTTATTAAGGTTTACAGTAGTTATTGACAGTCTGTTTTCTGTTGATTGTAGGCTGCTGTGATATACAAATTGTAATACACTTTTTTTTTATTCTCTCCATATGAGGAACTCATTCCTGGCAGCAGCCTGCAATCAACAGAAAATAGACTGTCAATAACTACTGTAAACTTTAATAACCTAACATTCATAAAAGTTCAAATAACTCTGTAATTATCAATTTCCGGACCCATGTTGTAATTCACTTTTTTTTATTCTCTCCATATGAGGAACTCAATCCTGAAATTTTGTCGTTGAGTTATGTTACGCCCTGTACACACACACACCCACACACACACACACACACACACACACACACACACACACACACACACACACACACACACACACACCACACACACCACAACACACACACACACACACACACACACCACACACACACACACATGGTCTTCTAGGCTGGAACAATGAAGGTTTGTAAAGATATTTAAAAAGTCTTATGATAAGAGTTCCAATAGGTTCTCATTCCTTCGGAATTCGTTTTAAAGCGTTGAATAAAACACTAAGTAACTGTGACTCTCTTCTGTTTGCTGTAGCGAAGTTAGTTTTGTTCACGTTATTCGAGTTTTCTCCTTCTCCTCAGTCTAGTCTATAGATTTTCCAATATCTGATGCAGTTGAGATGGAGAGATTGTTTCTTGGATCTGTTTTCTTTCTTGGAACATTTAGAACACGAGTTTTTGAATACAAAAGGAGCTATTTTCATTCATGTAGAGGTAAACGGAAGTTAAAAAATACAGAATTGCATTCTGCAATTCCGAGAACTCCGTCAAAAATGGAATAAAGTCACTTGAAGGGCGAATCAAATAATTGTCAGGGTACATTTTTCAAGAAAACGATTTTGTGGTGTCATTTCCGTATGTCGTAGGTCGCATATGATTCAGATTGTAATTATTAAAATTAACTTCACATACTTTATGCTTACACAACAATTCTGAATTAATTTTATTTATTTCACATTATTTCAATGATACTTCACAAATAATTTTCTGCTAACAAAATCTCTTCCTTCACGGCTTCACATAACACATCTTGTTTTCACACTTACGTTACTTCCACTTGTCCACATTTTGGATAAGACTCCAACCCTCCCCATATGGAGGAATCACAATATAGAATAATCTGGAATGGAACACTCTAGAACCGACTTTTCCAGAATGGAGTTACAGACGGATGTTGAAATTTCTCCGCGAACCAATGATTCGTGAGTCGACAGCTCACGAATTTTTCTCTAACCATAACAAGGCGAGATTCGACTCTCGCCGTGGTACGAGAATTTCAAAAGCCAGCCCAACAATGGGTCACGGTATAAAATTGAGTTGCCTTCACTTTATCTGTAATAATAAATAATAGTTTAAAAAACTGAACACGCTTTGTTAGAAAATCAAACCAAACAATACAAAAAATAGTTTAAAAAACTAAAACAACACGCTTTATTAGAAAACCGAATTAAAAAATGAAAAATAATTTTAATTTCCAACACGCTTGGGATAAAATTAAAGTGGTCAACAAAAAAATCATCTCCAACACATCTAGAATAAAACTAGTTATCTACAAAAAAAATCATTTTACCATTAAAAGCATGGGGTGCTCTATATCAATTAATATATTTGATAATGAACAAATATTGGTAAAAGAATAGTCTCTAAGAAGAAAACGTAAAAACCATAAAAAGCACCCCACGCTTTTGATGGTAAAATTATTTTTTTTGTAGATAACTCTAGTTTTATTCTAGATGTGTTGGAGATTTTTTTTTGTTGGCCACTTTAATAATTTTATCCCATGCATGTTGGAAATTAAAACTATTTTTCATTTATTAGTTCGGTTTTCTAACAAGTGTGTTGTTTTAGTTTTTTTAAACTATTATTTATTTTTTTATTTTTTAGTTTGGTTCTCTAATAAAGCGATGTTTTAGTTTTTCTAACTGTTATTTATTTTTTTAATTTTTAGTTTAGAGCAATTCCATATGTGACTGACTGACATTTACAATACACTTTTGCAGCAAAATGATTGCATAGATATTACAATTGTTTGAAATTAGGAGTGCTATCTACGTGATATGATAGAGGAATAGTGTGTGGTTAAGATTGTACTTAAATATACAACTTTTGGAGAAAAACAGTGCTATTAATTATCTATCAAAGTATGTGTGACTGACTGACATAAATGTCAACTCATCATGCAGCTTAACATGTTCATCTGCATCATTCTCTGAAGTGCGATTCCTAATTTAATTTTCCAAAATACCGTTTGGAGGACACATTTCAAGTTACATTCTCAATAAAAACGAAACAAAACTCACAATTAAGACCAGAGTTATAACCTAATATGTGATGTGTGACTGACTGACTACATTCTGTGACTGACTGACATATCTGAATTTTATTAAGACTTTAATATTGTGAAGCTGCAAATATTATACAAATATTATAAAATAATATGAAATTATAATAGATAAGTCCACCGCTGTTGTCTCGAGGTAGCGTGCTGCCATGTCACGCAGCGGGCCCGGGTTCGATCCCCGGTCGGGACAGTTTTTCTGGGTGAGGTTTTTATCGGGGTTTTTCCTCACCTGTAAGACAAATGTCAGGAAAACTTTAAGGCCCTAACGGCCCCCAAAACCATATGGCCATCAACATCCTTCACCGGCGTGGAAAGCAACGGGAAGCTACCACATCTACAGTTCCCTAGTAAAGCTGCAAGCATGGCATGAAAATGCTATGATTCCAGTGAAAGACCTGCCCTCGGGCAGAATTACTATGGATGGATAATAGATAAAAAGCGATAATATGGAGATGAATAAAGACCTTCACTCCTTTTATCATGTATAGGAAATGTACAATTTGATAGGCTGTAAAAATATTAAATAGTGTAATTTATTTAACTTGGTTACCATGTATCATTTTAAATTTCACAAAATAAAGAAAATATTAACTTCTTAACAACATAGGGCCTTCTCTATAGTTAAATATGCCTAACATGAGTATAATTTTATTACATCCATATTAACTGATTCAAATTTATCTGATGCTGTTAATAGATTGAACCATTGAAATAAATAAAAATGCCGATATGGAATTTGCAGTGTTCGTTCCAGAACACTAAAATTAAATTTCACGCGTCTCAACTTTAAAGAGAGAAAAAAAATAACGAAAAAGTACAGTATACAAATTATTAAAATTTATATTTAAATATGGATAATTCTGTTATAATTCCTTCAAAGCAACTGATTACAAATTATATTGCTGACAAGAGTTATATTTTTAAACTAAACAATTGAAAGAAATCTCTAACAATGCGCGAAATTTTACTTTATGTCTGATCGTTCACTGCTGGCGCACATAGTACAGCTTTGTCATACGTATTTTCACTCTGTTAGTTTCCAATAACGCTACACCTAATAATAATTTTCTTTTACACTACCGGTTATATATAGGCCTACTTAATCACATATACGCCACGCCAATTGGATTTTTTATACGAGTACTTCATATGATTTAAAACTGTTGTTTGCAATCAACAAGCATGGCTCTGTTTCACAAAGTGAATGCGGCAACATCGCACTGTGGATCCCCGATAATACGACACATATGACATGTCAAAGGTCAAACTAATGCGAGAAACTTTGAAGTTCAAGGACTCCCACACACACATTTAACACGTACGATCTACACACTTCTTTTTAATTCCAGTACACAATACTCTAGTGATACATTGAAGAATCGCACGAGGAATTATTTAAATGCCACTAATAAAAATATAATTTTCTTTCATATACGATACTTGTGAATTTTTCAATTGTGGTACAGCACAATAGCATACATATTGAAGAATCGCATAATGAGGAATTATTTAAATTCCATTAATAAAAATATAATTTTCTTTCACACACGAATCTTGTGAATTTTTCGCACTGATTTTTGATTTGAAATTTGTGCGTATTCTATAACATACGGCTTATACACTTTCACATGGTGAACTCCATGAGTTGCCGGAATAGCTGCAAGATGTTGAAATCGCTTTCCTAAAAATCTGTGTAGCAAGCAACTGAGTGCACCATGCGTAGTAGCAATATAAATAAAAAAAGTCAGTCACGGGATTCTAGCGGGAAACGTAATTACTTTACAAGACAATGTCTTTAATACTTTTTTGTTAGTTATGCACCATAACGAAGAATCCCAGAGTAAATTTGAATCCATCAATTATCGTATTGTATACAATAATTTTTGTATGTTTTATGTGACTGACTGTAGCTTACCCTTAATAATTATAGGGCGCATTTTAATTATCTAGAATATTATAATACAATTATTAGTATTAAATTTACGATCAGGAAGGACCGAAGTATGGTATAACAAAAGAGTCAGTGAAACAAAACAAATTTATACAGTGAAATCGTAAAACAAAATTTCGTTTAATTTTGCATGTGTTTTCAGGCTTCAGAATTTGTCATGTTCTACTATTAATTTTAGAATCAAAATAATCCGTATTTCAAACATTAACTTCTAGAATCAGAAAATTTAATCTGTAAAAAATGTATATCTCATCGAAAAAAATACTCCTGCGCCAATTTCAAAATTTTCACATCGGTAAGACATTTTCATGGAATTACTCTACATTTAAATCCTTCCGCTGACTGCCTTTTAGCTCAAATTATCACATAAGAAGGGCCAGTAATTATTTTATGAAACAGCTGAGCCGAACAGTCTACCAGATTTCCTAAACCATGTTTATGTTAACACTTAGCTGAGTTCAGCAAGCAACTGACTGCGTCATGCGTATTAGCAATATAAACGAAGGGACAAAAAGTCAGTCAGTCACGGGACTCCAGCGGGAAAAATAATGACTTTACAAGAAAATGTCATCAATGCGTTTTTGTTAGTTGTGTACCGATAACGTACAATCCAAGAGGAAATTTTAATCCATCAATTATTATGTTGTGTACAGTAATTTGTATCCGTTTTCTGTGACTGACTGACCATAACTTACAGTTAACAACTATAGGACACATTTAAGGTATATAGAATATTAGAATGCAATTAATATTGTTCATTTACGACCAAGGAGGACCAAAGCATGGTTTAAAAAAATATTTTGTGAAATAAAACGAATCCATACGACCAAATCATTAAACAAGAAATTGGTAAAATTTTACATATTTTTTCAGGTTTGGAATATGGCAAGTTCTACCGCTATTATTCGATTAAAATAATGCACATTTGAAATATTTTCTTATAGAATTATAAAATTTGATATTTACAGATATATATTACATCAACAAAAATATTCTTGCGTCAGTTTCAAAATATTCACCTCGGTATGACATTTTCATGGAATCGCTCTTTAATTGATTGTCATAAACTGGAATCCCATGAAAATTTAATTGCTTATGACATTTTTAGTGTCTAGGCACGAATATAATTACATATTTTTTAAATTATTATAGAATAGATTTAGAATAGAATAGATTTATTTAGCCTGGTGGAGTTAAGGCCATGTGGCCTTCTCTTCCACTCACCAGAACAAGCATATGTTACATATGAATACAAAAAAATTACAATAATAGTCATATTAAACAGGACAAACATATGTTACACATGAATACAAAAAAGTTACAATAATAGTCATATTAAACAGGACAAACATATGTTACATATGAATACAAAAAAATACAATAATAGTCATATTAAACAGGACAAACATATGTTACATATGAATACAAAAAAATACAATAATAGTCATATTAAACAGGACAAACATATGTTACACATGAATACAAAAAAAGTTACAATAATAGTCATATTAAACAGGACAAACATATGTTACATATGAATACAAAAAAAATACAATAATAGTCATATTAAACAGGACAAACATATGTTACATATGAATACAAAAAAAATTACAATAATAGTCATATTAAACAGGACAAACATATGTTACATATGAATACAAAAAAAGTTACAATAATAGTCATTGAACAATTAATTATCTGTCATATTGAATAATAATGAAAATAATGTCTAATAATACAATGAAACTAAATACAATTAAAATTAAATTAATGATACAATGAATAAAAAAAGGAATAACAGCTCGAATCTACTATACATAAAAAGAAAAGAAAAAAATACAAAGAAAGTAATAAACTACAATGAATTAATCTATGCTTTTTATACAAGGCATTAGGTAAATATATTAACAAATCCTAAGTCTATTATCTAATATTATTATAAAATTTTATAATATTTTAATATAGATAAATATTTATAGTTAATCGAATCCTCATATTTTTTGGATAAATTACAGTGTGTTAAGTTTACAAAATTGTCATTAATATTTTACAGAATAAGATAAAAATGTAAGTATCTTTAAATTCGATACTTTTGTAATATGAGCTAAAAGTAATACTCTTCTAAAAAAATCCTCCGGGCTGGAATTGAACCAGCGACCCATGGATGACTGAAATTATATACCACTACAGTCCACCGCTCTACCAACTGAGCTACAGAGGATATAATATTAATTTCTTACAACGATGGACTAAAAGGTCGATAACTCCGCAACCTATTATTACCGGTCTTTATTTTTTTGATGTCCTAATGATCCTGGCCAGGATCTTAGAAAAAATATTATGAAATTATTGTATCGTCATTGATCCTTTACAAGTATACAAAGTTTCAAGTCGATCCTAAGTTTTTAAGTGAGTGCAAATAGTGTTGAAAGATTCCGTTACATAGATAGATAATATAAAGCGTGTAACAAGTTTTTTTTGCATTGTATGTACTTACTTTTATTTATCACTCTTATAAGATTAGATTATTTGCTGTTCAATCAAATTAAAAAGATATACTTAGTTCTTGCTGTTGTCTCCATATCTTTACCTTGTCGTGGTGGAGTGGCTTGAGTGCTTAAATGACCATGAGAGAGCAATGCCTGGTAGGTCTAAGGCAGGTGTGCCAACCGTTTTTGGAAAAGGGCCACTGTCATATCGATAAGATGAATTGGTTTGCAGGTCACATGATCCGACCTTTTTACCGTATTAAATAGGATCTAAGATAAACCAATTAATTTAAATATAAAATAGCTAACATATTGTGATGTTATTTTTATTAAAATAGCATTAATAAATTAGTTGAAATATTCTAAAAATAAAATAAAATAAATTTTTTTCATGTAAAATCTAATTATAAAATCTAAATAGAACGATATATTTTGCCTTTACACTCAGAAGCCATAATTAACACTTATAAAACTCATAGAATTAATTATATTCTTCAAACCTCTCACTAACACTGACACTACAATATGAGCGAACAACTGCAAACTGGAAACTAACTTTAAATGTACAAAATGTAACGATAATAAAACATCTGACACACACTCGCCTCTGAAAGTACTAAACGCGCGGTCAACAATGCACGGAGACTTCAAAGAGATGCGCGGTAGGTAGGATCATAAATAAAAATGTGAGCTGGTCATTTCTTAAAACGGGTGTGATTTCTCCATGTTTTGAGTAAGAGAACTTTTGCGAACACATGTGTTGGAAAAAAGAAAAAGTCTTGGTATTTCAAGTTTATCTTATACAAAATACAATTATTTAGTTGATACATTATATTAGATTTTAACTTACAAATGTCACTGCGACGTGATAGAGCAAATATCATTGTGGGCCGCATACGATGGAATCGAGAGCCGCTAACGGCCCGCGGGCCGCACACACCTGGTCTAAGACAATAAGCCAGAGTGACGATCTAATCGTAAAAATACAACCGTCAAGAAACGTGGAGAACGACTCCTCTAGGGTAATGGAAAGTTTATGTTCACACGGCCATGAACCTACGGGTTCGATAGTGCCAGTTAGTTAATTAATTTCTGTTATTATTATGACTATTAAATGTCTCAAAAGCAGACGACACTTGGTAGCTCAGTGTCAAGGATTTTGTACGAATAAATGAATTTATGATAAATTATTGCTATTAGACTTGTTACTTATACCCGTACATCCCCACATGGGATAAGATACTCCCATGCTGGAGTACTTAATCAAGACTATTTAACTCATGCCCTAAATGAGAGTCAATGACCAATCACATTTCAATTAATTTTGTTTTACAACCAATCACAGTCGTGTTTCATATCGATAATTATCGAATTTTGATTACCAAAATAAAGAAAGCTCCTCTTTTTTAATATTCTGAATAGGTCAGAGCATTATTTTGCAGTGACTGACTCTCTAACAAATACGTTGAATATAGCAAATAATGAACAGATTCCTTTGACCTACGCATTTGATAATTGTGTGTTCAATAATTGTATTTTTAAATAACGATTTTACTGAGTTGTTTTCTAAAAAAAGATAATTAATAACCTATAATGTTGGTTATAATATATAACTTGATATGTTTAATTTTTTCTCCACTAGGGTGCGTTCTTACAATATTGTGATTCTATTTGGCAATAATTAGTATGATCAAGTTGCAGTGATGAACAAATGAAACATAACCCAACATTTCTCATTTGTTTTCAAACATCGCCGATTACATTAAATATATAAATATTTTAATACAACTATATTCATATAATGATTTGTGAGTAAATAGCTTAATTTTATTCGTTAAATAGTCCTCATAAATGCCACTCTTGATTTCCAAATCATCTACATAAATTGGAAATCACTTGTGGCATTACTTATGATAATTTAGTTAGCTTATTTCTCTACAGATGTAAGCGAGTGACATGTGATTAGCTCATCCCTTCAAAGCATATCTAGTAGGCAACTACGGTATTAATTGGATGGAAAAGGCGATTAAACTTTACTCTAATTTAAGTTCGAGGTTCTTTTAAAAACCCGACGGCGCGACAGACCTAGAAGGGCCTTGGTCTGCCACACATGTGTTAATAACAGAGGTGTACGATCCTGCAGCCAGTATAGGGATGAAGTGGTGAGCATGTCAGATTCCCCAGCCGTTATTAATCTAGTGTTTTCAACTTGGAGCGGCTATTTATTGTAGCTACCCACATTCCTCATGGTGCTGGGTGGGCCCCGGTCCCATACTGTCCAAAATTCCGTGAAAAAACATCTTCCCCCTTGAAGACTCCAACCAGCACAAGGCCTTAAGGCCTTGTCTGCCACCCAACCAAGTTTTAAAAAAATAGTCTTACATCTAAATTACAATAATCAATTGAGTTGGTGTTTACTTGATGAAAATCCATATTTATTAATTAAATAAAAACAAAACTTAGTTTTTTTATTTTCATATTTATTATATAAATAAAATAAACTAAGTTCTATTTTTATTTAATTAATAAATTACAATAAACATAAAAGATTATATTTTAGGCCAATATATATATATATATATATATATATATATATATATATATATATCATACAATTGTTAAAAGCATCATTACTTATGGAGCAGAACTGTGGCCATTAAAAACAAAAACAAATAAGTATCTTTTGGCAACGGAATTGGATTTTATACGAAGGGCAGCAAGAATTTCAAGAAGAGAAGAAAATTAGGAACTCGGTTATAAGGGAGAAAATGAAGATTGAAGACACTATTTTAGATTATATTAAAACTTAGCAATTAAGATGGTACGGACATGTCCAGCGAATATAAGATGATCGGCTACCAAAATCTGTTTTGGGATGGAAACCTGAGGGAAGACGAGGCAGAGGAAGACCTAAAACCTCCTGGAGTCAGGGAATATGATTATACATGGAGGAGAAACATCTACAACTATTAACTAATAATAGGAGTATAGGAATCAGGATGAATGTAAATAAAGTTAGTTTAGTGGATAAGTTAAATATTTCATTTGAGGCTAATCTTGTTACATAAATAAATAAAACGAGTATAGGAGGTTGGATAGACCGACAAAATTGGCTATTAGGAATCGGACGATGTCAAAGACAATCAACCGATGATATATCTATATACACTGCTCAAAAAAATTAGGGGATATTGTAGAATTACCTATTAAGACTATGTTTTTTGGAATAGTATTAGATGCAATCACTTTCTATTACTCCAGGATAATGTAAACAAGAGTTTGAAGTTGTTACGTAACCTCGGTACCACACCAGAGGGCAGTGTCTGTACTGTTGATGTGAAAGGGTGGTGTGGAAGTGAATGTTTTGTTGCTGTTTTTAAATCCAGTCCAGTTTTCAGTTAGTGAATGACTTGCCTTAGGGACAGTAATGCCTCGACAACGTGATTTACCTGAACCAATGGCTTGGAGGGTCATAGGAAGGATGGAAGCTGGACAGACACAACAAGAGGTGGCACAAGCCATTGGGGTGTCTCAAAGCGTGATTTCCAGACTTTGGAATCGTTTTCAAAGAACAGATACTGTTCACAGAAGAGCCGGACAAGTCGACCACGGGCAACAACAGCAAGGGATGACCATTACCTCATGTTAACAGCCCGTCGGAATAGACAGCAGAATGCACCTCAACTGCGAAATACACTTCAAACAGCAACATGACGCCGGGTGTCAACTCACACTGCCCGTAATCGACTGCATGGAAGTGGTCTCTATGCCCGTAGGCCCATGGTGTGTACCAGGTTAAATCCACAAACCGTAGAGATCGCAGAAAACTGGGCGGAGGAACATCGTGGGTGGAGGCATGCCGAATGGAGATCAGTTATTTTTTCTGGTGAGTCGCGATTCAACGTGGAATGTGATAGTCGGCGTGTATTCATCTGGAGGGAAAAAGGGACACGAAACAATCCATATTTTGTACGTGAAAGATCCCCATATGGTGGCGGTGCATTGATGGTGTGGGCAGGAGTCAGTAGTGGTGGACGTATGGACCTCTACGTCATCCAAGGTGGTACTTTGACTGCCCCACGGTAAGGTTTAGAGATGAGATTATACGCCCCTTTGTCCGTCGCCTTACAGCATGATGCTGCCATAGGCTGATTCGTGTCTTTTTAATGGACCGCCATAATGCACGACCCCACAGAGCTGGCTTGGTGGACGACATGCTGGAAGTGGAGGGTATCGAGCGTATGCAATGGCCAGCTTCCTCCCCGGACTTAAATCCGGTTGAGCATATGTGGGATGCATTAGGCAGGCGCATTGCAGGCAGACCAGCACCTCCCACAACTGTTCCAGAGCTGCACATTGCTCTTATGGAAGAGTGGCCACGTATCTCCCAAGAACTCATTGCTAACCTCATTGCATCAATGCCACAGAGGTGTGAGGCAGTGCTGGCCATTCGAGGAGACCATACACCATACTAAAGAAACATTTTCACCTATGTTAATGCTGCTTTGTTTGTTTGCCATATTCCTAATCAGGATCTCTTTGACATCTGGTGTGGTACGGAGGTTACGTAATGACTTCAAACTCTTGTTGACATTCTTTTGGAGTAATAGAAAGTGATTACATCCAATACTGTTCCTAAAAACATAGTCTTAATAGGTTATTCTACAATATCCCCTAATTTTTTGAGCAGTGTATAAGTATATGTAATATAATATAATTATTATTTATAATGCACTTTGATATACTGTAGATTTAACGAATCTAATATATAAAAATGAATGTTTGTTTCATTGTTTGTTTGTTTGTTTGTTCGTACACTCTGCGCGGCCATATCGTTGATCCGATTGTGATGGGGCTTTTTGCAAAATGTTCAGGAGATTTCCGGGATGATAAGAGGGTTGTGATACGCAACTCCTACAGCCTTAAAAATCGCCCTTTGTAGTGGAAAACGTGAAGAAAGTAGCTCTTTGGACGCTTAAATGGCTTACGCTCCCTAAACCATAACAAATACACAAAATTACTGTACATTTAATTTAATATCTCAAAAAGCTCTACAAAAAAGTCCGCGACAACATATGTTTATCTCTTACGAATAACTCACAATAACCATTTTTGTCTTTCATTGATTCCAAGAAGATCGAGACAAGTACGTAGACTCCTGTGCAAGCATAGCAAGCACATGACGGGTATTCTTTTACGGATAACTCATAATAACGAATTTTGCCTTTTAGCTCAATTTTGCCAAGATGATCGGGCAACACCGGGTAAACAGCACTGGGAATCTTAAAATAATTACGATATATATTTACAATTATTTTTCACATTACTTATTCAACTAATCGTAAGAAGTGCATTAATTTTTGTCTTTCAGCTCATTTATGCCAAAAAGATCGGGATGAGTAGATTCCCGGACAACGCCGGGTAAACAGCATGGGATATCTAAAAAATAATTACGATATACATTTTTTCTTATACTTATTTAACTAAACATAAAACACATTAATTTTCGTATTTCAGCTCATTTATGTCAAGAAGATCGGGATAAGTAGATTCGCGGGCAAAGCCGGGTAATCAGCACGGAGTATCTGAAAAATATAAATTTATAATTATTTTTCATTCTACTTATTCAACTAAACATAAAAGCACATAAATTTTCATTTATTTAGGCGTAGCAGCGTACGCCGGGTTTTAGCTAATTAAATACAATATGTAAAAATAAAAAAAAAGAGAAAATTGATTAATGACATAGTATAAATTTAAATACATAGAGAATAATTAATTATTAGACAACAGGTAGCTGCATAAAGTGACTTTAAAAGTGCCAAGTGTGCGGCAACCCCTGATATCTTGAGGAAGGAAATTCCAGAAGCGGGCAGAGGCTACTATGAAGGAAGTAGAATAAGAGGAAGTGCTATGAAGAGGGATTGTTAGCAGGCTGTTATCTTGTGACCTAGTGTCAATGTTGTGGTAAGAAGATAACTTCTCAAATCTGGACGCCAAGTAACTAGGAGTGTAGGAATTCAGAATCTTGAAAAGAGGTCAATTGATATAACAGAGCTGCTCTGAATCTAAAGTCAATGAATTAGCGAATTTTTGAAAGAATGAAGCTATTGAGGTTGTTCTCATGAAACTATTTTTTATTTTCTCACCGATCTTCACCGATCCTATTTAGTAGATACTGTAAATGACAATGACCAAAATTTACATAGGCCTATACCGGTATATATATATATATATATATATATATATATATATATATATATATATATATATCCGTTAAGGCTGTAGCGGGCGCAATTTTTGTTTCATCGAAACCAAACTTGGCATATAGCAATTAACTAAAAAAAGTAAGGTTGAATTCGTTAACCAGGAAAATCGGACCATTAAGTGTAGAAGTTAACCTGCAACAAAAATTTAATAACCGCTCTAGCGGTCGCATTTTTTTACGCTTCACTATGATAAACCGAGGAAGGTATTCTCCAAAAAATCAACGACATCCGATTATTAGAAGTGGAGGTTATCTGAAACCCGAAATTAAAAATTGACTCTGGTAACGTCACGTTTCCTTCGAATACCACACAGTTTAATTGTCAATGTAACCTACCCTGTAAGATGCATTAGTTTCATTTATTTAATATTTTTAATAAAGTAATGGAAAAATGAATTAGTAAATATCGTTTAAATTGATGTCAAATTATACAACAATATGCAGTACGATTAAATAATCATAAAGGCTGTGCATAACTTGTTTTCACTACAATCTGACACCTTTAAATAAGCTGGCAACAGAAATCTTGTTTCTCCAATTTAACA
Organism: Diploptera punctata; assembly: GCA_030220185.1. Taxonomy (NCBI): domain Eukaryota; kingdom Metazoa; phylum Arthropoda; class Insecta; order Blattodea; family Blaberidae; genus Diploptera; species Diploptera punctata. The sequence goes on along the minus strand of JASPKZ010000031.1, from coordinate 694,139 downwards.
GAAGAAATATACATTCCGTAAACTAGCAAAATATGATTTGTTGAGGAATCCGGTTATTTTAAGCAGTTCCCGCGTGATGGACTTTTTACAGTAGCTTATATTACAATGCGAGATTGGGAAATGGTTTTTACAGAAAGGAGATTCTGTAAAACATTTCACATATGTGTGTTGTGCATTATTTTTTGCACGATGGTGTTATTAAAATAATAAATATTAGTAAAATAATAATACCTTTGTTGGAAATATTTGCATTCAGTATAAACAACTGATTAACGTTAACAGTGTGGCCAATGTTTATACGGTAAATGCCGAAAATAATTTAGTTGAGATTACAGCAGGCCGTGACACAAATCATACATAAAATGGCGGCAAGTACGAATTTATTGTTTTATATTGTTTAAAATGAAGCTCATTCATTTAAAATGTATTGATTTGTTTCGTATAATGTATCTATCAATACTATCTTTTGTATATATTTTTGTATATACATTGTACGTAATATACATAAAGAGCAGTGGTTTTACTTCCCGCACTAGGTAGGTAATTTGTAATATTACAGTATACTTATTTAGTTATTTATAGGTTGGCAACCCCGTAATTTAGGAAACTGAACTTTCAATTATGGTCGCCACTACAGTCCACCACTTGCCGTAGCGTAGTGGTTAAGGCACTGCGCTACAAGCCGGTAGGTCGAGGGTTCAAGTCCCGGTGGGGTCAGGATTTTTAAACTGACCCAAACCTTCTGGCGGCACTATGGCCCTGGGGTCGACTCAGCCACTAACGGAAATGAGTACCAGACGCTTGTTCTGGGGTAAAGGCGGCCGTCACGCAGGGCTGACAACCCGGCTGACATCAAGTGCCGATTGTCTAGAAATAGTGGGAGCCTTAACCTCCCACTACCCCAAAGGCCTCCTGAGGTCTGTAGTGGGAATACTTTATCTTTTATTATGGTCGCCATTGCTGTAAGTACGACGGAACGCAATATCATGAAAGAAAGGATAAGCTATAATCAGCTAATGTAAAAACTATTTCAATCTTAGTAATGGGCTGTACCACTTATCCCATTCATTCAATTACATGTACCTCAGGGACATGTGGGAAATCATCTGTCATAGATATAGTTCTTTCATATCCTTAATTCAATCTCTCACTTTTTGATAATTCCAAAGGAATGAAGCTATTGAGGTTGTTTTCACAAATAATATTTTGAAACATTTTTACAGATCTTGACCGATCCTATTTATTAAACATCTAAGATGACCATATCCAAAATTTGCATGACTTAGTTTGTTCTTTCCCTGTAACCTTAATATAGGCTAGCCTATAAATGCCAAGTTTGGATTCGATGAAACAACAATTGCTACTGTCAGAGAGTCTTAAACTCACACACAAGGCTCTGACAGTAACAAGTTTTATTTAATCGAATCCAAACTTGGCATATATCGATTAATTAAATAAGTAAGGTCAAGTTCGTTAACCAGCAAAATCGGACCATTAGGTGTTGGAGTTCATCTGGAACAAAAATTTAAAAATCGCTCTACAGTTAGCACATTGCGATGTTTCGCAACGAACCTGAGTATTTGCTGGGCCTATTATAATAATCCGAGGACGGTATCCTCAAAAAAGAAAAAGAAATCCGACAATTATAAGCGAGGGTTTACCTGAAGCCCGAAATTAAAAATTGAATCTAGCAACTGGCAATATTTTTGTCGGAATGTATGCCATACAATTCAATTAACTCTTAAATTGGCAGTGTATTTTATAAGATATCATTCATTTTATATTTTTTTAGAAATAATGTTGAAATGTATTAGTAGATATTAAATTGGCGTCAAATTATAGGCCTACAATAATACGGAAATAAGTAATAATTTTCTGCTATGTCTATGGATACTTTTTTTTATTGTAATCCATCACTTTTAAACAAGCTGGCATCAGATATAGATTTATAATATATTCATTAAATGTCCACCGCTGTGGTCTCGAGGTAGCGTGCTGCCTTGTCACGCAGCGGGCCTGGGTCCGATCCCTGGTCGGGACAATTTCCTGGGTGAGGTTTTTATCGGGGCTTTTCCTTACCTCAAATACAAATGTCAGGAAACCTTCAAGCCCAAACGGTCCCCGAATATCATATGGTCATCGCAATCATCATCATTCATATTCATCTTAGATTAAGATTAGGATTAAGGACTTTCCCGGCGCACCACTATCATCATCATCACCCATTATATAACCGGGGCAAAGTAACCCCGTTTTCCAGGCGCCCAAACCTCAGAAGTGGATTACAATTATGCCAACGCCAGGAGAAAACATCAGAAATATCCAAAAAGGACAAAACCTGGGGCATAAAAAATCCTTAAAGTAGTAAAACAGGACCATGAATTTGGCTTACTGAAGAATTCGCTTAGTTTAGGACTTTTAGGTACTTTTACGTGTTCCATGAAACCTGGCCTTACAATGACACGATGTATCGGTAGAGGAAGTTTCTACTTCGGATTGCACAGAACTTCTTTTCTTGGAGCAAGCCTTAGCATACTTGTCAGAAGGTTCGAATCCAATGGTGTCAGGATTTTTAAACTTGCTTAAACCTTTTGGCGGCACCATAGTCCTGGGATCGACTCAGCTTCTAACGCAAATGTCTACCAGACACATTTACTGGACATGAAGGCAGTCGTTACACAGGGCTGGCATCTTCTGAAGATTGCCAAGCCTACTAAAGTTTTTAGTAAGATCGCTTTAGTTTTTATCCTCCGCTGTTGACTTGTAGTAACGTCGCTGCTCGGACCAGTGGCCAGGGTTCTATCCCCGGTTGGGACACGTTTCCTGGGTAAATTTTTTTAGCTCTTCTTTGCACGACAAATGTAAAAAAAATTAAGGCTCAAACAGTCCCTAAACACCATCTGACCATTACAATCATCCTATCATACTTGCATTGTTTATTAAATGTATGAATCATTTGTCGTATCTTAAGTGTTGATATTGTCTCAAAGATGGTCTTGCCAATTACCTGATCTCTCATTCGGGGAGATCCTCCATGTCTTTGTGCTGTCAAGAAAGCACACCGAGCGCACGTTAACTGAAGACTTCAGAAACGTCACTGGGATTGGTTACAAAGTGCCACTTATCTGTTAAGCTATTCCATATGAGTGTCAGCAATGATGCAGCACTGAACAAAGATCTGGTGTTTGAAAGTTAAAGTACAGCGATAATGAAGTAGAGCGAGAGAGAAAGTCGGGGAACAGTTTACAGGAAACATATTGTCAACATTGGTGAATGCTTCCGTTTAAATTAGGCCTAATATGTGAAAGATGAATGCTTAAGGGTCTAACCGTCAGTCAGGCTTTGAGATATCTTGCGCCGAGTGCATTTGTGAGTTTAAAATCCTTTCCCAACAGGTCGTGCCACTGTAAGGGCTGCGTGGTGAGGGGTGTGTAAAAGCACCCTCTATTGTACCAAAACTCGTCGGAAGTGGAATGAATGTGGAGTGGGGGTTGTTGAGTGACACTATTGAAGGAAGGAAAGTTATTAATTAATTAATTAATTATAATATAGCATGCGTTACAAAACATTTACTTCCTCCTGTCGCACTACTTTACAATGGGGTACTTCCATCAGCACTGCTTGTTGCTGTTACTGCTATTGCCAGCATTTATTAAATGTCAAATTAACGTCCGTCCAGGTTTCGTCCAAATACCCAAATATTATTTTCATTTTATAATTCAATAATTTCTAGAATAGTCATATCATTGATAAAAAGAGGTGCAGCCCCAATTTCTCTTCCTTCATTACGAAATCCGTCTATTTGCTATCAAGTAATGATGGCACCAGGCAACTATATCAACTCTTTCAACTAAAACTTCCCTCTTTGACTGACATTTTATCCATTTGTATTCCATGTTTTTAACAGTCTATTCACAGTTAATTTTATTTCTAATTACTGGTAAAAGTTTTTTCACTGTTGGAACTTTCTTCTCCGACAATATAAAAGTGATGGATGGTGTCTATCGAAATCATCCACACATACAGTTGTATGCTGAGGCCGAGTTGGACTTTTTTTTTTCTCCGGGAGTTGAGAGCGGTTCAGCAGGACGGCCGCAGTTTCCTTTCTTATTTGTTTCACTGTATAGTATACCACTCACTTAGTACGTTGGGTGACTAAATGTTCTTTTATTCTTCGTCGTACATTGCTCCTCAGTGTAAATCATTTTCTTTTTTTTAGGATTTGGTATTGTTTGGCACACTTGTAATGAATTATTACTTACAAGGGAGTTAGCGCAAGTTGTGATCGCAATTACACAAAAGCTTTGGTTCGTATGAATATATTTGAGGTGTTGATTACAAAAGTGTATAAACTAAGTGCCATCGCCAATAACACTGTAAGCTACGAAGATAGGAGTGCGAGTAGTGCAACATATGCTGAAATCGTAAAATCTGATTCAAGTTGCCTCGAAGTCCGGACTAATCATGAAACAAATCTTGACGCAATTATTTCAAGATGTTTACTTCCCATATGCAGTGTAGCGGGATTTTATTTTGCTACTTTGTTGCGGGTTTCTTTCTTCCAGGTTAGGTTAAGGATGGGGGATCCTTAATGCTGGAAAGTGTAGGTTAATTTTGCGCCGGACTAGGATTCTCAGGGTTTGATATCGGAGAGCAAACGGATCTTAATCTCAGGTACAGCGGAGGATTATTGAATGGGAGAGCGACACCAGGGATATTTAGGCAAAGATGGCACACCACAACACATGAAAATTTGAATATGATGATTTATTCACTGACGACACTTGATGATACACTTTACACCTAGCGTTTTGTAACATGCCGGCGGAGAGGTTTACCCTATGTAGGATCTGCTAAATAAATAATTTTATCTATATCGACCTGTATACCGCAGTCATCTGGTGTCAATCACTGTTTACATAGGCCAACACTTAACCGCGCCTCCAGACCACATTGTCTCTTATCGCCTAAATTCTGCCTTATTTTACACTGACCAACGGATCTATGCCCCTGTAGCGCTGGCATCGTTCTTCGAAAAGTACACGTCTGTTCTCACACCATTCCATCGCGCTCCCCTCCCACTACGTCAAATAGAAGCCACTGTAACTGGCCGAGTAGGGACGTTGCCAAACTTCCCCCGGTGTAAGGTTAATTATTACTTCTTCATATTTAATTTAAGTAGGTCTAATGACACTGATTGATTTATGCGATTAATGGATATAATTATAATAGTGGATATTTGTTGGTTAAATGGAAATTACATGAGCGGAATTTACATATGTTGTTTTTAAAGATAAATGTTTCGTCATAAATACTTCTCCTTCACCTCATTGTCTTATTTGGTTAAATTTGGAACGTAATCTTGCAGTCCTAACAAAATTATAAAATTTGAGGAATGAACACACAGTCATGTACCCTCCTTCTTTCTCATCCGGGCTGGGGACCGGCTATGGCGAAGTTACTACATGCTACGATCTTATTTACGTATTGTATAACATACTGATACTATACAGGAATTCTAATTTATTCTTATGAATTAGGCTAATGATAATAATTTACAATTTACATACTACATAACATAACAACATACTGATACTGAGTTGACAACACTGGACTGTGAGTGCAAATAATATCTCGCAAGAAAACTCAAAACTGTGAGTAATGGGAGGGGAGAAAGAGATAGATAGATAATAATAATCCATCCATAGTAATTCTGCCCGAAGGCAGGTCCTTCACTGCAATCATAGCATTTCCATGCTATGTTTGCAGCTTTACTAGGGAATTGTAGGTGTGGTAGCTTCCCGTTGCTTTCCACAATAATAAAATAATAATAATAATAGGTATTATTGCAGCCAATGGCCATGTAGAGATATAGAAAATAGAGACAGGCAAGAATGCAGGGAGGGAAATGATTTACCGAGGCAGAAACGGTATTAGTGTTTAGTTCGCATTTCTTACGGGGGCACTGATCCGGTTCAAGAATACCTTACAGATTGCCTAACTTCTGAGTCTTCGCGGATTCTAACACATACTTTTTCTAAAAAAGTGGGCTACATAAAGCAAAGTTCTCCTTCCAGTTCACAGTTCATTTGAATATACATTTCTATTGGCTATTCTCTTACAAGGCGGGCCTTCGCAGCTGTCTCATCTTATCACTACACAAACATTTTAATTACTTAGGAGGGGGTTTAACGCTACTTGATCATTGGCGGAGGGTGGTCGTGCTGCTGGACTTATCATATGTCCACAACCCTTGGATGGCCTACTTTGGCCTCTCGGTCTCTACGCTTTTCATGTAACAATAAAGTCAACACTCATAGCATTTCTAAAGGCCGAATATAGGCAATCAATCTACATGACAGGAGTAGATGTCCCGTTCTTAGTAGATTTATTTAAGAAGAACTGACACTTCCTTTTTTCGTATAGAGATTCGTCCAGTCGCTAAAAAAGGAATGTCTGCATTATTCTTAGGGTTGGACGTTTTCGTTTTATGAAACTGATTTTTTCTTAATTTCACGGAGATATGAAAAAAGGGAATAATATCGTCCCAGAACTTCGGATGGTGTACTCTATTATCTCGAACTTCCTTCTTGTGGCCGAGGGTGAGATGGCCTACTTTCGTCTCTCGTAACGTCTTGGGATGTTTTGCTAAACAATAGCCTGTCCGCTAAAAAGACAAATTCTATGGAGTTCAAAACATGTCCTTCTCACAAAATATCCCTTGTCGGTACTCTGCCTTTTCCAGAAAATAACTTACAGGTCTTTATTAAAAAAGGTCACTTGTGCGTATCGAATTAGCTTCCCTAAAAATTGTTAATTGGCGACCCGTTTAATGGCATTCAAGACCATCTGCCTCCTCTGTCGTGCTTACTTGAAGAGAGAGAGAAAAAAAATCTAAGGTATAAAATTTCTTTAAAAACCGTATATTGACATACATTTATAAGATAGGCCTATATATTATTTGAGATAACCTATTGCGGCTGGGGGACCTAAATCTCGCCTCAGCAGCGAAGAAATCTATTCTTCTGGTTGATTCGCTCGGGACATACATCGTGACAGAACTCATACCGATTGCTATCCGACCTCAAAAATGGTGTATACAGTGAAGACCATCCCATCTGAGCACACCTTACTTTCAGCCACTTGATGTGCTTTTCTTCTGACAGTTCAAGGCGGTGCTGAAGCGGATTAAACATTACAGTATCCTTAACGACTATCAGTTCACACCATCGTCGAGGGATTAAATTTCTTTGTTGATGTGTATTCTACACAATCAGTTCTGTTCTTAGTAGACTTTGTTCGGTACTCCTGGACTGTAGCTGGATATTATGACTTCAGATCAGAGAGGTTTAAAAACGCCTCTCGAGCGTATTTTTGATGTGACTCGGAAGACTGCTTAATTCAGGCATTCATGAAGTGCTCCTACTGTGATAAGTAGAGTCCGGATGTTAAGGAAAATGCCTACAGTTATTTATTACAGATGTTATAACAGTGACTTCATATTAGTTCATATCGACGACCCTAGAGTTGTTTTCCTTGAGGTTAATTTTGCCTATAAATGCCTATTTCAGCTTACAATGCCTATAAATGCCTATTAGCCATTTGTTCTCAAAATTAACTTAGTATTTCAATGAAACTGATTGAAATAGACAAACTTCATGACACATATCATTGGCGAATGCGCGTGGTGTCTGCCTGGGACTTAGGCATTTTCAAGTGTTTTTTATATAAATTCTGTTAAAATATTTTAGGATAAGGGTGGCAATAAGCCAATAACCTAGCAGGTAGATGGTTCCCCCCTCAATGCTCTCCCGTTAGGCGAAATAACAACTATCGGCTATTTTATTTTTCCACCTTACGCACTCCGTATGTTTCGCAAAAAAAAAAGCAAAACAAGTTCCAAAATCATCTCTGATATCTTCATATGCTATTGATAGCATGTGTTTATATCCTTTACGTAAGGCTGTAAACTTTATGCTGTCGGGACATGACTGCTTGAATGAACACCTACACAGAATTGGCATAACAGATTCACCTAAATGTCCTTTTTGCAATTTAAATGAAGATATGGAAAGAAACCATCTCCTCCGTTGTCCAGCTTTTGTAGAAGAGACCAGCCTTTCTGCTAAATATTGGAGTGCAAGAGAGCGAATGATTTCATTATCAAGTGCTCGACATTAGATACCAACCAACCAACTTTATGCTGTAATCCATTTTTTGTAAGAGCCTATTTTTAATTTTTTAGTGCCTATATTAATGATATATAGTGCCTTTTTGCCCGCCCATTTTGAATTTTGAAGTGCCTAACATCCGGACTCTAGTGATAAGAAACTCTGTTTCCGGCACTTTATACTCTGTGGACATGTTAACCCTCGTAATCTTTATCCAAGAGCTACCAACTACCCATTTTTTGAACTCGGAGACTGAACATGCGCATGCTTGTAAAGTGCAGTGCATTGTCAATGACAAGTATTGTGCGTATAATTGTAATGTACATGTAAAACTCTTACACATAAACGAAAACTTTTTTACAATTGCGATCGCAACTTGCGCTAACTCCCTCGCTAGCTTATACTTAACTTATACTCAATCACTACACATGAAAGTTAATTTATATTCTACTTCAAGAACTAATAAAATATTGTCACAGGATGCCGTGAGTTCAGTATCGTAATAAAATCAACAAGATTACGTTGGAATTCCACAGTAACTTTATTTAGTTCTATAAACTATCAGTCAGAGTTCATTCACAATTTGCTCTAATAATTAAGCTTGTTTATAGTTTAATTATCACACAATTATTTTGTTTTTATAGTCCACTCGCTTCAGTTTCTTCTCTCTCACAGCTTACTATATCGCTGTCACTCACAAGTGACTCGCTTTCTGCCCTAGCAGCAGATTATATAGAGGGAAGGAAATTTCTCGGCCTCTGATAGAGAGTACGGAAGTTTCCGGCCATCGAAACTTCACGACAGTGAGGCTCGAGGCTTGGAGAAGTCTCTGGAACGGAGATCTCGACGCATCGGTGATCTGAACGGGTCTTTCGACTCGCGAGTCACCAGCGAAATTAAAACTCTGTTATTATAATGCGTCGCAATATAGATAAACTTAAATAAAAATAAAATTAGACGTATTAAACTAAAACCAATCAATAAAATATGCATTCTAAAAATTCTACATTTAGACAATACATTTTAATAGAATAAACTGCACAGTCGCTATTTAACTTCAGACACTGGTAATGGTAACAACTGAGAAAAATTCTTTTCGAACGAGCTTAGAGTGGTGCGAAGAAGGGATTCTATTAACCCTAAAAGTAACGCTCACTCACATCCAATGAAAAGCCCCCCCCATTTCTCTTTGTTTCGCATCCGACGAGGTGTTGCACCACCAGTACAAAGGCTCAGAGATCCTCAGAGTATAGAGATTATAGCGGGGCATTATCCTCCACAGTGAAGCATGTGCACGGTGTTCACTGAGGAAGTATTGATCTCAAATTCACAATTGAAATTAAAGTGTTGAGTTGAACAATGGATGTTCGGTTGATAAAACCAAACTAACCTTTATCAGGTCGGGCAGTTATTAACGTTTCCCGAAGGAATGTAACTATTGAGGTTGTTTTCATGAAAATATTTTTGAAAAAAATACGTTTCATCCATCCATCCATAGTAATTCTGCCCGAGGACAGGTCTTTCACTGCAATCATAGCATTTCCATGCTATGCTTTGCAGTTTTACTAGGGAATTATAGGTGTGGTAGCTTCCCGTTGCTTTCCACACCGGTGAAGGATGATGATGATGATGATAAGAATTATGATGATGACCGGATGATTTTCCGGGACCGTTGGGCCCTAAGCTTCCTGACATTTGTCTTACAGGCGAGGAAAAACCTCACCCAGGAGACTGTCCCGACCGGGAATCGAACCCGGGCCCGCTGCGTAACAAGGCAGCACGCTACCTCGACACCACATCATCAATCTTAATTACTAAACACAACAAATGAACACGTGTGTGTACGTGTATTAACGCTTTAGCGAAGTAATTTTGTTTTGGAATCAAACTCGGTAACTAAAAAAAGCTGGACGAGTTCGTTAACAAATTAGGTGGTGGGAGTTAACCTGAACCGAAGAGCTACGGGACTTTGACTGGTTCGAAGGGAAAGGAATATTCTTATGGAATTTCGGCCAGTAGGAGACCGGTGTCCATCTAGCATTGTAAGGAATTTGGGTACTTACTATAAGCAGGGCTGCAGGTTGAGAAAACAAACTATAACGGATAGGGGACCAGGTATACTGACTACATATCACCCTTTAGCACATTTGAATGTGAGTCCAGCAGCCGTCTGGTAGGCCAGTATGTCGCGCCATGGAGAGAGAAGAGAGAGCTAATCTGAAGAGAAAATTTAAAATCACTCTAGCGGCCGCAATTTTCGATTTTTTGTAACAAAACTCGGTATATAGTACTGAAATAATCTCACCATCCAGTGGGGATTTGCCTGAAAGCCAATTTAAAAATTGCTCTAGCGAGCGCCGTATTTGTTTTCTCGCAACGAAACTGAATATGTAGCATTTAATTAGCAAAATAAAGATATATTCAGTAAACTAAAAAAAAAATCTGACCTTAAATTCGACTTGACCATGAATTCGCTTACATGAGACAGTTCCTTGGGAAATGGACGTTTGTCTTATGATTATAGTAACACGGCTTGTAGGATAATGATTCGGAAAAGTATTGAATCATTTATGAATTTAAGAACAGGTAAAGTATGGATGAAAACATTGATCTGTGAACAAAAATGTACCTCGGATTCCTGCATCATTATATCGAATAGCATGATAATTAAATATAGAAGTGCAGAAATAAGAATTTAATTTTATGAAGATGCTATTTTCTTATCTTAAATTGCGCTTTTTATAGGTCACGTGACTCACATGCGATCATTTACACAAGTTATGTCACTCATAAGGTATATTTTCTTTCCATTAGTGTAATTGAATCATGCATGCACGGAGAACTGGCGCTGGAAATTTCCCAACCGGGGCTGCTACAATAGTTACCGCTCTCTTTGTAGAAGCGGTGAAAATCTGAGTCAACTCAAATGTATGAACCGACTCAAGGCGTTTGTTCACAACATTTAAAGAACACTAACTCTAATAAATTCACTGGCACTATCGAACCAGGAGTTTTGAACATAGGCCTTCCTTACATACTTATCCTGAGCTAATGTTTTCCATTCATTTCCTGTATAATTCCCCTTTTCTCAAATAATGGTTAACTATTTTCTCTCACCTCATTCTATTTTCTAACAAAAAGGTCCTAACTCCACTTTCGTTCACTATTCGTTCAAATTTTCTGCCCATCGCGGTCTGTTCTCAATACATCTGGTTTCCTATAATAAAAATCATATAGCTGGCTGTGTGTGCTTCACCCGTCTGTTCGTCTCTCCTGGTCTAAACATTTTCCTAAGAACTTTATTCTCAAATACTTATAATATTTTCTCGTTCCTTAAAGTAAGAGTCCAAATTTCACGTTCATATGATATAACTGGAATAATAACCGTTTTATTCAGTTTTAACAATTTTTAGAGAATTTGGGGTAACAATAGTCCCAACAATGGATAATAGACGACAATTTCTGATGGAACCTCTTCTATAGTCTCCAGATTAAGAAATATACTTTAGGAAAACAAATGGACGGGAAATCCCCGAAGCACATGACTGTTGCAGTTATTGCGATTCTTTCATAGCCAAAGCCTAATTTACCGGAAGCAAAAAAAAAAAAAGAAAGAAAATAGACCACGTATTCGATTAACTAATCACTAGAGTCCGGATGATAGGCACTTAAAAAATTCAAAATAGGCAGACAAAAAGGCACTAACATCATTAACAGAGGCACTAAAAATTAAAAATAGGCTTTTACAAAAAATGGACTACAATATAACTTTTTACAGTCTTACGTCAAGAATATAAACATATGCTATCAATAGCATACGAAGATAGACGCGTTTGGAATTTGTTTTGCCTTTTTACAAAGAGCAGAACCGTCACTTGAGAATATTTCCGCGCCAAATTATTTCACGAAATTGGTCAGTTTGTATTTTACTGTTGTCCGCTCTTTAGGCATCTTAAAAAAACTGTTCTAAAGATAAAAAAGTCACATGCACTTGCTGCACCACTTTGTCTTTGAAGCACCTGCCCGTGAATGAGGACTGCAGACTGAATTCAGTGTTACCAACATCAAAATAATATTGCAGTTTCAGCACCAGATGTGAGACAGAGAGAGAAGGCTTGAGCCATCTACCCTCTTTGTCACTCAGCAATGTTTGTATTGAAAAGAAGCAAAGAACTTTTCTCCAAGCTTTAGAGTCGGAACATAATGCAGTGGGACATAGTTTAGGGCTATTTCACTTAACGGGAATGCACGAGTTGAATAAATACAATATTTACCTAACGGGAGTGCATTGAGGGGGAAACAATCTACCTGTTAGGTTATTGGGTTATTGCCACCCTTATCCTAAAATATTCTAAGGGAATTTATAAAAAGAACACTTGAAATCTTCTATGAAATGATATGTGCCATGGAGTTTGTCCATTTCAATTGATTTCATTCAAATGTGCGGGCAATAACCACGCTATGCGCCGCCTTATATCGTCTTTTGTTTCCGTTGTATATACTAGCGTAGAGTTCATAACATCCGAGGTTATTAATCAGAAACCTTTGCCCGGGCCCATAGGAGGCAAAGATTGATTCATCTTTCTTTCCTAAACACTTAAACATGAATCAACAATAGATCTCAAAACACTAGAGTAATTCCTGGTTCTATATAAATTGAATGTATCATTATTGTTATTAATCATGAAAGCTAGACGGAAAATAAAGGAAGCTAGAATGATCTCCTAAATAAGTAAGTTTCAGTACAGGTATATCAAACAGCAGCATGCACATAAATAACTTGAACATTAAACAGGATATATATAAAAATGATGTTTAATATAAACAATACGTCTGAAGTGGATGAAAAATATAGCAAATGTAAATACTTGATCATTCTTCAACAAAAAGAAAATAAATAATAATCTTTAACATGACAAAACTATATCATACCTCACACAACATTCATACCACGGTCCAAGCCAGGGTAGTCTTTCCCCGGTCCTCAGGACCAAAACTTAAACCACGCCACTCGCGGCTCCAGACGACGTTGTCTCAACAAAAAGTTCCGATCGAATGATAATGTTCTTGATGTGTATTGCGTATTTGAGCGTTCCGAGGTAGAAGGGGAGATGCGCAGCACAAACAGCGCAACAGGAGAGGTAAAAAGGAGAGTGGGGGTAGATGCATAGAGAAAGGATATTGGCATAGTTCACGAATCTTTCTGTCCAGGGAGGATAACGGCACTGCAGTAGCGAACCGAAAAATCGCACTTTCGGTTCACAAATACTGAGTTAATTTCGAGGGAAAATTGCAAATAGGAATTTATAGGCATTATAAGCTGAAATAGGCATTTGTAGGCAAAATGAACATAATTTAAAACAACTATAGGGCCGTTGGTATGAACTTATATGAAGCCACTTTTACAATATCTATAATAAATAACTATAGACATTTTCCCTAACATTTGGTCTCTACTAATCACATATTTGAAGCTACTTATGTTAAGTACAGTTGATCGGAATACGTATACATCTACATATTTCTTAGAAGGGCGGAGAGTAACTAAAAATACGCATTTGGTTGAAAGTGATTGATTCTTGAGAGAAAGTTGAATGTCAGTTACAAATATTGCGGCTTCGTATAGTTTATGGTAACTTAATTCGGTGACAAAATGTGTGATATAGGTTACAAAAAGCACCCTAAAGGGAAATTGTTAAAGAGTGGTGAAAAACAGATGGTGTTAAATGTATGTTGTAAGTTTATAGAGCATAATCCTGGCACTGTAGTGAATGTTATAGTTAAATTGAACGAAGAATATACTGATTGATGTTTCGGAGAGTACTGTTGTACATATTCTCAGGGAATTAAAAGAAACTGGTAATATGAAAACGCCAAATAGGAAGAGAAAAATTCCTAAACCTGTTTTAGGAATGGTGAATGATTTTGTGCATTTTGATGTAGGGTGATAGGTTTTACGGTGAGTACAATTGCCGGTATTTTAATTTAAATGTTTGATTTGAATTAATTTGTTTAATATTAACAATTATAATTTAATTAATTTTAGACAAACCATTGTCATACAGCATTAAAAATTAAAACGATTGCTGTGCATTAATTTATCGTCTTGTAATGAACAGCTGACGGAGGTCGCATGGATTTTTACACGTGCTGTGCGGAGTAATACATTCGCAAGTGAAATGTCAAAGTGTGTTTCTTAAGCTGCACAAACAATAGTTTATTATCGTTGTTCAACGAGTTTTTTAACAACTCAGGTTATCAGAATCGTAATTTAAATTTGGACAAGAGAAAAGGGCCGAGAAATTCTGCTCAGAGGCATTACTTTTTTTTTACCTGCAGTAATCTATAAAACGTCATCCACTGCTTACAATCAGAGGCGAACATAGTAACCATGAGTGTGTAGTGTGACCCACGAGCACAACAGAAATGTTATTGAACAATATTACATTGTACAAACATCTTCCTGTATTCAGGGTATAGAATTTTATGGAAATTAGCTGATTTTTCAGGAAACCCCATCATAATGGCTTCTCCCAATAGAAGCACTTCCATTAACTCTTGTTAACATTAAGTTTTAGTACTTACGGTGGACTCATGGACTAAAGAGAGGAGAATCTTTGTTTCTTTTAAGGTTGATTAAGTTAAATAAACTTTTAATAAACGTTGATAATAAGCGTTCTTAGAATTTACAATTATTGATAGCTCAATGATAGAACGACAGCGCATAAACCTGGATATCTTGGGTTCAAAACACGGTTCTGGTACATATTCTAATCTATAACTAGAGTCAGGATTTTATGTAATTAAATATTTTGTTACCGTATTACTGTAGTTGTAAGAAAAGCTAAAATGTCGACGAATTACACTGAAAGGCCCCTTAATCCAAAGCTATAAATTATATGTTTTTACATATTTTGAGTATAATTACATATTAGTACTTTTTTCACATATTTTAATATTGTTGCGGAATTATTATAGATTTTCGTCAATCCCATTCATTTTTGTTACATAGCAAGAAAGGAAAAAATTGCAATTGTATTGTGCTTCTCATACATTGTCGTCAATCCTATACATTTCCGTTACATTCAAAGCTAAATTGCACGATTTCAAGACGGACAACAATGACTACGTTTTCCCTTCTTGTTCTCAAATGGTTCAGAATTTGCAACAGTTAGTTGCATTTAATTTAACCATGACACTGGTTACGTCTTCGTTGTCATCAAAGCTGAAAACATGGATATCTATTGACAGTACTTTAACCACTGATAGTAAATCAGTCATCTGCCAAACTTGTGATAAACATACAGGGTGTACGATGCAATCAGAAATTGAGTAACATTTACGAAGCAATCTACGTATTAGGAATCAACAACAGATTTCTTCAAAGAAACAGGTGCTACTTACGCAGTTGCAGGGGCAGCCTACATCATCTATTAGTGAATTTTGCAAAGAACTGTATTGTTTGCAGGGAACATACTCTGAAACAAAATTTCCGGTACCTGAATTTGAACATTTCTTGTAAAAATATTGCAACCGCAACATTTCCAGCGAGTCCACTTTCAGAATGAATTACTTGGATTCTTGTTATGTTGACATATTGGCTGACATAGGCAAATCACATATATGAATTCCTGCTTATGAGACGAAGGATGTTACGACCTTTTCATCGCTATTCTAATTGTAGGAAAATTTAGACTCTGTAGCTGCATCAAAACCCTATTTAATTATTGTAAACCTTTGGAGATAACAAATAGTTCAACAATTGATATATTCATTAATGATGAATAGTTACTATGACTAGATGGCGTAAAAGAAGAGACGGTCCTATTGGCGTACACGGTTGTAGCTCCATACATGTTGAAAGCGGGACAACAGATTACTGTATTTTACCCAAACATAGTGCGTGTTACATGTAGGGATCATGCATTGCAACCAGTAACAGAGACAATTAGACATAAATCCCCAGATGTAAATACGCATATATCAGCAATGAAGTAGATTTTCTGGAAATGTTCTTAACGTATACAACACTATAACTGATGTACGTCTGCCTACGGAGCCATTGAAAATAACGTATGCAACATGTATTCAAGCTGTGATTTTCTACAATAAGCACTTCGAAGCTGTGAAGTTAGTGATGGAGAACTTTTCTTCTGATCGTGCAGTGTCTGAGAGTGATTCCCTGTCAGGATTCAACAGTTCTAAAATGCTCACTTCAATTTCATATATCGTAAGCCACTTCAGCTGGCTTTCGGACAGTATCAAGAAACTGGAGATTTAAATATGCCTCTCTAGAAATTGTGAGAATTATGAAAGATACAGCGTACAAATGAACTTCCTTAGAATAACAAAAGACTACACAGGAATGGATCGGTTAAAGAATGAAGATATAAGAACAGAGTTAAATATATCCATTAAATGATAAGATCAAAGAATATAGAGAAAAATGGTTTATGCCTGTAGAAAGAATGAACGTAACGAGATTACCAAAAGCAGCATTTAACTACAAGCCAAGAGGTTCAAGGATTGTAGGAAGCCTAGTGAAAAGATGGACAGAAAAGCTGTGAGGCGGAACAGGCATTTTGCCTAGCCCGTGAAGTGAAGAATAAGAAGAAGATGAAATATGCAGTTTAGAAGTTCAGTGTTGTACCAGGCGAAGTGGTGGTGTAGTTTCCCCTAAACTACAACACGTGGATACTCAAATCTTGTTATTTTGTCTCGCTTGAGAACATTATTCCTAGTACAATCCGTCCGTATATAGTAGAAGCTCCTTATTCGCGGGGGATATGTTCCGCAAATATGCCGCGAATATGGAATGGAAATTTGTATGGTTGTGTAGGGGATACGTTCCGAGGTTACAAAATAAAATAAAAATTATCAAAATAAAATCAATTAATTAGAGATTTTGAACAATTTTCCTTTTACTCAACATTATAAATTGGCAAGAAAGCACAAGCGACGCGTGTTATTCAATCAAAATTATTGCAACGAATGACAAGTTGGTGCAATAACACCGATCGTGGCGAGGGCGCATTTATCAACGAACATAGCGGCATATGAAATATAGCGGCGGCGACTTTTAACAACGAACTTTAGGCTTAGTGACAAAAGGTTTGTTTTACTTTGATATTAATTTGTCCATTTGATTTGAATCGCTCTTTGTAAAAGTCGCCTTGACACGTGCCTGCAGTAAAAAAGAGTTGCCGTTGTGTTAATAAATGATACTACAGTAATCCTTTTAATATATCGACTGGATCCGCGAATAAAGAAATGTTTAGCTGCGAATGCAGGAATTGTGCTTTCACTGTATACACACCACCGTTGACTTCTTGCGAGGTTGAGTGATCTTACATTATTTATAAAAAAACATATTGTCAGACAGAGGACTGTGTATGGCAACAGAACATTTGGAAAAGTATATTATGATTAATTGTGCATAGCGTTCCAATGCGACTTAAACGCTTGAATGGAGACCTTGTACTTCAGTACTTTGTGGCAGAAGTGAACTGATTAAGAATTAACATAGATATTTGATTAGGTTACCTATGGACTTCTATTTTTTTAGCAAAGAAATTAAATTTTGGATTTTACATCTAATTGCTTCATTACATACTTATGTAGGCCTACATATTTCTTAATTTTTTAATACATAATATCCGGGTCCTAGTCATAACACTTGCTTTTTTTTCCTCCTACATTCATTTATATCTTTCTAATCTCATTCCTCAAATCCACGTTTCATCATTGACCTTCTAATCTCCTATAATCTTTGATCGACCTATCTTCCAAGAGTACGGAATCTGGCATTCTTATGACATGGCCGTGCCATTCTAATTGTCAATATTAAATTTTAAAAAAGTCTAATATTTCAACATTCTTGTTGAACTTTCATTGGCTGCCCGATTATATTGCTTGTATTTTTTTTAGTAAAATGTTTAAAAACCGAGCGATAGCTAGGTTTTTAATTTCCGAGATTTTGTAAAATGCTTTACATATGTGCGTTGTACATTTCTTTGCGCGAATGTGTTTTCAAAATAATACATAATAGTAAAATTGCAGCACCACTACTACTTCTTGGGTACTCGTGGATATTTTTTTACTATGATACTTAAGTGATTCACAATGAGAAATGTTATCTACAATCCTTTGACCGATCCCATGACAGGCAAAGATTGATCTTCTTTCATATGCTGTTTACGTAACATATATTAATTACCATTCTTTTTTCTTTTTCCGAACGCAGCATTGGGCGATGATGCCCGTTCTGCGACTACAAAAACTGATCCCTCCATCGGTTGAAGGGTCTTACGAGGTCTCTTCTGCCACTAGGGTTGAGGTGGTAAATCATCCTTGGTAAACGGGAATTTGACATTCTCTGGACGTGTTGGAACCATTTAATCTGATAATTTTGTATATGTTCAACCATTTCCCTACTATTCCACTGCATCCTTATCTCATCACTTTTCATTCTATCCCTTAATGTTACTCCAGTTAGTGATCGGAGGAATCTCATTTGTGAACTATTAATGCGGGATTTATCTTTTGCTCGAAGTGTCCAGCATTCACTTCCGTATAGTAGAGCAGGTTTGGCTATGGCATTATGAAATCTCAATTGGATTTCTTTCCTCAATTAATTACCATGAAATATTAAATACATTCAAGTAATTTATAAAGTTGTATCTAAGTCCTAACGATATCTTAATCATGAGAGCAAGAAGGAAAAGGGAGTTAATCTGACTTGAGAAAGCTTATAATGTAGGAATTAGTACTAAGCAGCAATATCATAGCAAGTTGAACAGTAAACAGACATTTTTTAACTGAAAGATCTTTAATATATAAATTGTGAGTCAAATCTTGAATAAAGAAAATAATTACAAATTAACTGAACATAAATTTGACCAATATGTGAGTTTAAGAAAAATATATAAACAATATTAACAATAGAAATTAATATACTCGGTCATCAATAAATCCAACATTCTGGAATTACAACGTACAATAATAATATACAACGATACGTACATTCATACAATAGTCCAACCGAGGATCAGGGTCCACACCCCGGATACCCTACTCTGGCTTTCAGAACCAATGAACCAAAGTAGAACCGCTCTACTCGAGCTGCAAAAGATGACGACCCAGTTCTCTAACTTGCTTCGTGTATTATGAGTTCCGCGGAAAGAGAAGTTGCGCAAATACACATAGCGCAAAGGAGGGGGTAAGTTAGGAGAATGGACAAAGAGGACAGGAATTGGCACTGTTTTTGAATTTAACTGTTGAGAAAGGATAAGATTACGTTGTGTTGCAGACAAAAAATATACTTTCGGTACAAAATAATAACATATTTGTTTGAAATATTTACGTTCATTATAAACAACTGACTAACATTAACAGTGTGGCCAATGTTTATTAGTTGAAACAACATGGTGCCGTGCCACCAATCAGTATAAAATGGCGGCAAGTACGTATATATTGTTTTATATTGTTTCAAATAAAGTTCAGTTCATTTAAGATGCAGTGATTTGTTTCGTTTAATGTATATTAACACAACCGTTGGATATTTTTTTTATTTATACTGTACAT
Organism: Diploptera punctata; assembly: GCA_030220185.1. Taxonomy (NCBI): domain Eukaryota; kingdom Metazoa; phylum Arthropoda; class Insecta; order Blattodea; family Blaberidae; genus Diploptera; species Diploptera punctata. The sequence continues at coordinate 674,385 of JASPKZ010000031.1, read as the reverse complement.
TGTACGTAGTATGCATAGAGGGCAGTGGTTTTACTTTCCACACGTGGTTTGTAATATTACAGTATAATAAATTTATTACGGCATAGCTATTTTATTACAATATAGTTATTTTATTACAGTATAGTTATTTTATTACAGTATTGATATTTAGGTTGGCAACCCCGAAATGTAAGAAGTTGTACTTTCAATTATGGTCGACATTGCTGTAAGTACGACAAAACGCACTATCGCGCAAAAAAATACTTTTGGTAGTAATTTTAATCCAGTAATTTAATTAATGTGTCCAAGCCACTTCTTCATATGATGTGGTGCTCTACCAGGTTATCTTATGCCATTTGTGGCATTATTTCCTAGCACTGCCGGAAATTAACTGTATTCTGAGGTTGGGGCACCTGTAATGTGGAGTTATATTAGCTAAATTTTAGAGAAAGGGCAACCACAGAAATAATTTCCTTAAAAAAGTGTGTGGTCTGACCGAGAATCGAACCTACTGTTGTGAGAATGTCAGACCGCAAGACTGTGCTTCAGGCTATTGATTTATACATTTTGTATAGAAATCTGTTGCTTTAAATAACCGCAGGTTGTTGTTTATGCAGGAAGGAGATAAGCGGTTTTGTTTACTCGGGTGCTAACATCCGGAAATTGTTTCTGTTTATTTTTAAAAACAAAGCACAGTGCAGTGTGCGATTGTAACGTCTCACTGTACGCCATGACAGCTCCAGGTTAGTAGTATTTTAATATCAACTTCCCTCTTCAAGTTTATCTTCTTCTGCTGTAATTATAAATACACTATAAAGCTATGCACAGAATCATGTCGTGATGATAAAAATACTTTTATTTTATATTATCTCGAATTTAATATGTTTATAATATTAAAATGAGTGTGGAAAATTAACTGTTGCAGTTGGCAAACCATTTACCACACGCAACTTGAACCAACATAAAATCTAAAAAAAAAGTAGCGTGTTGTGACTCATTTTAAAGTAAATAATATTAAGAATACTATATATATATATATATATATATATACAAACAAGTGAATGGAGAAGACTACATAACAGTGAAATACATGGTCTTTATAGGAAGTCAGATGTAATAACAGTTAAGTCCCGAAGACTGCGATGGGCAGGGCATGTGGCACGAATGGGGAATGAAAGACGTGCATGGAAGCTTCTTGTAAAAAAACCAGAGGGAAAACGTCCAGGTGGTAGACCAAGAATGAGGTGGGAGAATAATATTAACCATGATTCGAGGAAGTAGATTATACAGGGAATGATTGGAAAACATTATCTCAGGATAGGGATGTATGGAGAGCTTATATCCGTGCGGCCATGAACCTACGGGTTCGGTAGTGGTAGTGAGTTATATATATATATATATATATAGGCTATACAGTTAGTACCATTCCTATGCGTACAGGGTTGTAGAACAAACAAAAAACCAAATTCTGGGTAGTTAAAGAATTATTATTTATCTTTTCTTTTAAATATGAATTCCATGTTTGTTTTTGCAAGATATAAAATAGTAAACAATAAATATTTTTCTAATTTCATTTAAAAATAAACAAAAATCACTTGGTTATTCACATTTTGTGTACCTTTTCTGTGCATACACCTGGCAAGAAAATAAATACAACTGTTCATTATTCAGGCAATTTAATATCTGGTGGAATATCATCTACTTTTAATAACTTCCTGACATCTCCTTCTCATGGGATACACCAGTCTTTGCCACGTATCAGGGGTGATTTTTTTCCCAGCTCTGGAACACTGCCTGTTTTAGGTCTTCCTTTGAACTTACATTCTTTTTTACGAACATTCCTCTTCAAAATGACCCATAGATGTTCGATAGGGTTTAAGTCTGCCGACCGTCGGTTTTTTTTAACTGTTTGTGAACATTCCAAATATCAGCGGTATGTTTGCTATCATTGACCTGTTGGAAGTAACACACAGCAGGTAATCCCATTTTTTGGGCACTTTGTTTAACATTTGTTTTTAAAATGTTACTATAGCCCCATTTGTCCATGATTCCGTCTACAATTTGAATATTTCCAACCCCCTTGGATGACATGCAGGCCCAAATCATTATGGAGCCACCACCATATTTAACTGTGGGAAGTGTGTTGACAACTTCGTTGGCACCATTTGGTTTCCTCCATACATTCTGGATACCATCCGACCCAAAGGGTTTATTTTTATTTCATCGGTCCACATGACTTTATCCCAGAAGTCCTGACCGTGATTCACATGCTCTTTAGCAATCTTAAGTCTTCGAGCACGGTTCAATGGACTAACATATGACCTTTTTTAGGCCGTCGTCCATGATATCCTGCCCTATACAATACACGACGGATGATTTTATTACAGACTATTTTCCCTATTTCCTGTTCCAGAATTACACGCAGTTTAGGCACACTTAGTCTCGGGTTAGACATTACCTGCTGAACTAGAAAACGTTCTTCTCTCTGATTAAGAATATGTTTCTTGGACTGTTTAGGCAAATTTGCTGTAGAGCACTGACATTTGAATTTATTAACAAACTCTCTGAATTGTAGAATGTCTTTTGTTGGACAGTACTCCTATTTTCCGTAAACTATAACCCTTAAGAGCCATGCTCACAATCTTCTTCTTCTTCTTCTTAAACTTAATTTGTAGGAACAAGAGGAAGACCTGCCAAGAGATGGATAGACAGTGAATGTACATCCAGTACGTCTTCCTCCGAGGAGTGATTTTGGAAATAAACAGGCTCACAATCACTTTCTTTAAATGTTTAAATCGTCACTGAGTTGCTTTCTCTTTGCCATACTGAATGCCATTAACTGAAGAAATAGGAACGAAGGTAGCATTAGTCAATCCTAGTGATATACAAAACTAATATCAATACAGCACGTAAACAAAATAGGCCTACCCCATGCAATACACAAGTTACTCAAGTCAATACTAATACAATTCATTGTTAAAACCGTTGAGGTGGAGAGTCATAAAACAAAATAAGTTAAAATATACCTTCTTAGGTAAAATCCATCGTCCTAAACTTATAAAATATGCAATCTTTATGCCTGTATGCCTTTCAGAACATCCGTTCCATCTTCAACAGGTTCCTCTTCGCTACAACATCTAGTATGATGGTTGATGCTGCTGGTCCTAATGTGGTGTTGTCACGATGATATGAGAATTGATGATGTTGGTAATAATGCGCCAGGAGAGGACTTAAACTAAACATAATTAGGCGAATATGGTATTGTTGATAATGATTGCCAGATGGTGTTCGGGGACCGTTTGGGCCTTAAAGTTTCCTGACATTTATCTTACAGGTGAGGAAAGACCCTGAAAAAAAAAACTCAGCCAGGAAACTTGTCCCGACCGGGGATCGAACCCGTGCCCGCCGCGTGACATGGCAGGAAACTACCTCGAGACCACAGCCGTGGACCTCTCTGGTAATCTACTGTCTGGGGTTCTATTCTCGGTGGCATCGATTTTTTTAATTTTTATTCGTCCACCGCTGTGGTCTCGAGGTAGCGTGCTGCCTTATCACGCAGCGGGCCCGGGTTCGATTCCCGGTCGGGATAGGCTCCTGGGTGAGGTTTTTTCGGGGGTTTTCCTCATCTGTAAGACAAATGTCAGGAAGCTTAGGGCCCAACGGTCCCCGAAAATCATCCGGCCATCATTATCATCATCATCCTTCACCGGTGTGGAAAGCAACGGGAAGCTACCACACCTATAATTTCCCTAGTAAAGCTGCAAAGCATAGCATGAAAATGCTATGATTGCAGAGAAAGACCTGCACTCGAGAAGAACTATTATGGATGGATATTTTTATTCCTCGCAATATTGAAATATTAATTATGAAATTAAAATTTATGTAACAATTAATCTAAATATTAAACAAATATATTTATTCAATTTATGTTTTACTGCAATTACATGTAATTACTCCATCATCATCATTCTCTTATCGTGTCCCCCTTTCGGAAGGTCGATTCCAAATATTCCTCCAACCATCTCTAACTTCCCATGCTTTCCTTCTCTTTAGTTCTTCCCAGTCGTATCCTCATTCTTGTAAACTTTTTTTTACTTAGTTAATCCATCTTTATCGTGGTCTACCTCATGGTAGTTTTCCTCGTATCTTGAGATTTAACAGTATTTGTGGTCGTCTTTCATCTTCCATTCTTTTTTAAACGTCCAAACCATTTTAGTCTATTTTTTCTATGTCTGTTATTAATTTTTCTTCATTTAATATCTCCCTGAATGTGTCGTTCCTTATTCTATCTTTCCTTGTTTTATGTCCCATTCAACATATTTAAATATAATCGTTGTCCACCGCTGGTCTCCAGGTAGCGTGCTACCTTGTCACGCAGGGGGCCCGTGTTCGATCCCCGGTCGGGACAAATTTCCTAGGTGAGGGTTTTTTCGGGGCTTTTCCTCACCTGTAAGACAAATGTCTGGACACTTTATGGCCCAACGGTCCCCAAACATCATCTGGCCATCATAATTATCATTATCATATTTACCGTGTTTAGTACGAATGAGTGTGAATGTCTTAATGTTGTGTTGTGTCGGAGGAGGTCCTGGATTGAGCTGATCACTCATTCAGGGAGGCCCTCCATGGCCTTGTGTGTATGTGATCCATAGTTAAAGTCCCTCTCCCTATAGGTCGTGCCATTGCAGGGCCAGGGGGTGTGTGGCATGTAAAATACATACAAGGCGAGAGGTTAAAATAAAGAAGAAAAAATAAAGTATAATGCTTAATTTACATCATTTGGCAAAGTTTTGAATTTAAAAAATCCGAAAATTGAAACAGTATCAATTAATTATTTACGCTGCTTTTTGTCTATTATTCAAAATCGATATATAAAATTATTAAATATTTACCTAAAAGGTCCGTCTCCTCAACTTTATTAGTTATTTATCTGTAGCGCTTTCGGGACTAGTCCCATCATCAGCAGGATTCAAAATTCGTGTTTCACTGAAAATCTGGTAGAGGCGGTTACACGTACTGGGTATGTTTTCGTTTATCAAATAGTCGTTGTTGTTAACTGTTTATTATATATATATATATACTCATAGAAAATAGTAAAACATAGGCTAGGTATTTTTCACACCATGCACATTTTATATAACATTTTTTTGGAACGAGCATTTTTCTGACGTTTGCTTCAATGGAAAGCATATTTCATTTAAGTTATCAAATGAAGATTTTTCCTCTATTAATATCGATGAAAACCAAGCGTGTTTTATCATTGGGATGATAACAGGAGCACTGAATTGATGCTGAACGATGGAACAGAAACGATAGCAATTTAATTGTCTCTTCTTGTGATGATAAATCTCGGTATTGTTGCAGCAATTCAGGGGCACGTTGGAATCTTTTAGGAAGATTTTTTATTAAATAGAATTGAAAAATGTGTAATTTAACACAATTTCTGTTTAATATATTAATTACATTTAACTACAGCAAAATAATTGAATATATATATTCGCGACATCTAGTAATAATGGAGAATATAATGTATATATATATATATATATATATATATAAGAAAAATAAGTGTTTGAATTGGAATCGCTTGGTGGTGTAATGGATAACATGCTGGGGTACCGACACAGAGATCCGGGTTCGAATCCCGTTCAGGCAATTATTTTTCTTATCATATATATATATATATATGACACCAGGCGAATCCAATTCAAACATTTATTTATTTTTCTTATATATATATTATATTCTCCATTGTTACTAGATATCGCGAGAACTCAGTCTTCACTGCCACCTAGTAGCTGACTATAACAAGTAAGCAAATTAAATATAATATTTTTACTTTATAGCAGTGATGCTTTATCGATGTTGTAATTAAATGTTTAACACTGAGCAATGCAAGCTTAATATGACATAAGAAAAATAAATGCCTGGACGGTGTTATATATATATAATTAAATATGTTAAATAATTATTAACACGTTGTAATCCATTAATGAATTGATTAACATTGCGAGAAAAAATCGATTCCAGCGAGAATCATACTTCAGCCAGCAAATTACCAGATAGTGCGCTTGACCACTGTGCTATACCGCCAACTAGAAAATCATTGGAAATAATCCATCTAATTCCACTCAGAACAATTTTGTTGGAGATAATATGACATTACCGTTGGAAAGTAATTATTGAAAGTAAACAAAACGAATCACAACAATACGAATCTAATCACTTTATTACTTCAAACTGTTTGCCATTATATTCTACAGTTCAGCCGCTGAGTCTCCGACCCTGACGTTTGGATTGTACGAGGGACAAAAGGGGAATTCGCCCTCTACTGCCAATAAGGAAATAGTTGAATTGGGAGTGGATGTCTGCCACAACCAATCACTGTTCTTGACGTAGTTAGTAAGGTTTGAAATTGCTGCAATGTTGTCGGCTGTTTTTCTGCTAGCCGCCGTGATTTGATATTCCGCGTGGTACATAAAGCGACCCTTCCCACTGTATATCCATATCGGCAACACTGTCGTGAAAACGGCAGGGCTGGATATTCAGCGGCTGGACTATAGAGTTGCTACCTGTCAAACCTGGGATTAAATGTCTTCGGGACTGTTAGGAATGAGCTTAGCGACACCAGAAACCCGTTTTAGTTTATTTTTACTAGTTTTCCCTATCGCTCCGCTACAGGTGGTAGCAGCTTCTTACACCGAAACTATATCACTGACATTGTCGAACCCGGAAATTCATCTCACGCCGACATAAACTTCCCATACATCCATATCCTGAGCTAATCTTTTCCAATCATCCCTTGTATAGTTCAGGTCCTTCAAATTATGGTTAATTATTCTCCCACCACCTTCTTGGTTTACCTACTGGGGGCTTTCCATCTGGTTTTCCTGTAAGGAACTGTCTTATTCCCCATTCCTGACACATTTCCTGCGTATCGCAGTCTATGAGACTTAACTGTTATTACTTCTGGTTTCTCATAAAGATCGTATAGCTCATTGTTATCTAATCTCCTTTATTCCGTCTGTTTCAAAACAAATCATAAAAAACTTTATTCAACATTACTCTCAATCTTTCCTCCCCCCTTACAGTAATAAACCATGTTTCTCGTGCATATAACTGAGAGAATAAGAGTTTTATATATTTATAGTTAGGTTTTTTGTAAGAAATTGGAATGCCAAGAGTTCCTGTAATGTCTGTAATGAGTAATACGTAGTATGCGTTTCCAAAGTTGACCATATGTTTAATTTTTTCTGTGTCTCATTCCTCTTTTTAATTATTAATTCTAGATATTTGAAGTCACATACTTTTTTTTCAAAATTTCCTTCATTACTCCTTACTGCATCTATCTTGGTGGTCTAGGGTACAAGTACCTTGTCTTTAGTCCCAAGGGTTGCAGGTTTTAACCGGCTTGGGTCGACGGATTTTTTAGGATTGAAAAATCCAAGCGACGAGTCCTCCGGGAGGAACTTTATAGCAGTGGATCACGAGTCTGAAGATTTTCGGTATCGTAAAGAACCTCAAGTCTAAATTAGTGCATCTGAGCAAAATTTAAAAGGCTTTCCCCAATCAAGTAACATCTTATTGCCTACTAGATGTCTCATTGAGGAGATATGCTGATCACTTATCGCTCGCTGACATATGGAGAGGAATAAGGTAACCAAATTGTTTGACATATATAGGGAAATAAGATAACCAAATTGAGTGACATATGTAGGGAAATAAGATAACCAAATTGTTTGACATATATAGGGAAATAAGATAACAAAATTGATTGACACATGTAGGGAAATAAGATAACCAAATTGATTGACATATGTAGGGAAATAAGATAACCAAAGTGATTGACATATGTAAGGAAAGAAGATAACCAAATTGATTGACATATGTAGAGAAATAAGGCAAATTAAATTGATGATATGTGTAGGGAAATAATGTAACCAAATTGATTGACATAAGTAGGGAAATAAGATAACCAAATTGATTGACATATGTAAGGAAAGAAGGTAACCAAATTGATTGGCATAAGATAACCAAATTGATTTACATAAGTAGCGAAATGAGATAACCAAATTGATTTACATAAGTAGCGAAATGAGATAACCAAATTGATTAACATATGTATGGAAAGAAGGTAACCAAATTGATTGACATATGTAGAGAAATAAGGTAAATTAAATTGATGATATGTGTAGGGAAATAATGTAACCAAATTGATTGACATAAGTAGGGGAATAAGATGACCAAATTAATTGACATATGTAGGGAAATAAGATAACCAAATTGATTGACACATGTAGGGAAATAAGATAACCAAATTGATTGACACATGTAGGGAAATAAGTTAACCAAATTGATTGACATATATAGGGAAATAAGATAATCAAATTGATTGACACATGTAGGGGAATAAAATAACCAAATTGATTGACACATGTAGGGAAATAAGATAACCAAATTGATTGACACATGTAGGGAAATAAGTTAACCAAATTGATTGACATATATAGGGAAATAAGATAATCAAATTGATTGGCACATGTAGGGGAATAACATAACCAAATTGATTGACACATGTAGGGAAAGATGGTAACCAAATTGATTCAAATAAGATAACCAAATTGATTGACATATGTAGGGAAATAAGATAACCAAATTAATTGACATATGTAGGGAAAGATGGTAACCAAATTGATTCAAATAAGATAACCAAATTGATTGACATATGTAGGGAAATAAGATAACCAAATTGATTGACACGTGTAGGGAAATAAGATAACCAAATTGATTGACATATATAGGGAAATAAGATAATCAAATTGATTGGCACATGTAGGGGAATAACATAACCAAATTGATTGACACATGTAGGGAAAGATGGTAACCAAATTGATTCAAATAAGATAACCAAATTGATTGACATATGTAGGGAAATAAGATAACCAAATTAATTGACATATGTAGGGAAAGATGGTAATCAAATTGATTCAAATAAGATAACCAAATTGATTGACATATGTAGGGAAATAAGATAACCAAATTGATTGATACATGTAGGGAAATAAGATAACCATATTGATTGATATATATATATATATATATATATATATAGGGAAATAAGTTATCCAAATTGATTGACACATGTAGGGAAAGAAGGTAACCAAATTGATTGACATGTTTAGGGAAATAAGTTAATCAAATTGATTGACACATGTAGGGAAAGGAAGTAACCGAATTGATTGACATACGTAGGGAAATAAGATGACCAAATTAATTGACATATGTAGGGAAATAAGATAACCAAATTCATTGACATACGTAGGGAAATAAGATAATCAAATTGATTGACATATGTAGGGAAGTAAGATAACCAAATTGATTGGCATATGTAGGGAAAGAAGTTAACCAACATTATTGACATATGTAGGGAAAGAAGGTAACCACATAGATTGACATATATAGGGATATAAGATAACCAAATTAGATTGATTAAGAAACTCCCTCTAGGGACGACCAAGTTCCCACGTGAGGACGTACGGAGTAAACTACTACCCTTTACAGCGACACGTCGAACTCATCCTCAATGGATAGGGGTCCAAGGACTGGGAAACACTGTACTTGATGATAAGCAGACACACGGTCCGGCTAAACACTAGAGACGCTCATTGGGAGCGGGGGATTGGAAAAGGTAATCGAAAAGTGATATTCAGAGGAATAGGCCTATGTAGGCCTATATTTAAAAATCGAAAAGAAAGGAAAAAGAGAGAAATAATTCTTAGAAGCGGAGCAGAGATTGTGCTCCTTTGATCTTTTCTATACTCTCCGGATTTAATATCCGGTTGGATCAGTTTCCTGGTTTAATATTTTTTTTTACATTTTTCTTCTACGAAAGATATTTCCATAAAGTACTGGATAAAGCCTTCAAGACTGGTTTCTATTCGAAGCAATGATTTGCAGACGACAGTTTAAGCCACGAATTAATAAATACAAGTGTCAGGAAAACTTACTTTAAGTTGTAGAAATATCAAATATCTGCTTACAGTGTATTATAAATAGCATAAAATGCTGGTTATTGAAAAAAAAACGCTTTTTAAGTTAAAAGAGTCCACCGCTGTGGTCTCGAGGTAGCGTGCTGCCTTGTCACGCAGCGAGCCCGGATTCGATCCCCGATCGAGGCAGTTTTTCTGGGTGAGGTTTTTATCGTGGTCTTTCCTCACCTGTAAGACAAATGTCAGAAAAACTTTAAGGCCCAAACGGTCCCCGAAATCTTATGGCCATCATCATAATCCTTATCATTATCATCATCACCCTTATCATTATCATCATCATCATCCTTGACCGGCGTGGAAAGCAACGGGAAGCTACCACACCTACAACTCCATAGTAAAACTGCAAACCATAGCATGAAAATTCTATGATTGCAGTGAAGGATCTGCCTTCGGACAGAATTACTATGGATGAATGGAAGTTAAAAGAAAACTTCGTTTTTATAAACAATTGAAGTTCACTATTTGAATATTGGAAATTAGATTTTAAATTATACTAGTGGTTGCCCAGCGGTCGAAATTCGACCAAAATTCATTACATTTTTAAGTTTGACGCAAATACGTCATTATACATTCATTTTCGATTTATTTTAAAAATACGAACGATAGGAAATATATGGTACAGCTTGACTAAACCGTATTTAAAAAACAATAACGCGTCATTTAACATTTGTATACTATTTATAGTTTTTGCATTTGCATTTGGCCTATTATTATGTGTAATACACATAAATTCCTTAGAGACAATTTATTTTGTTTAATTAAATTTATTTTTAACACATATTATACATAAATTTTATTTTTCTGCACTCCTTCTCAATATGAACTTTAATTATGCCAAATACCACGCTCCTCCGTGCGAGCAATGTGCTTAAAATGGGTACAAAGATTTCCTTCACGTGTTAATATATAGATAAGATTTACATAAATCTAAAACCAACTAATATTTTTTCATGTAGGCCCTATTTGTGTTCTGGTTCAAGGATTCGTGTTCTGGTTTGTAAATAATGTTCAATAATCATTTAACAATTGTTCATTGCCACTTTATGATAAAAAATGAAACAATTATTAAAAATTTAAGTTGCATTTCGACTTAATGGTGATTTATGATGACTATTTAACTCATGTCCCAAATGGGAGTCAATGACCAATCACATTTCAATGATTTTTTATTTACAACCAATCACAGTCGTGTTTCGCCTAGAATTTACCAACTAAAGATTATCATAATAAAGAAAGCACCTCCTTTTTAACATTATGAATAGGTCATAGCATTATTTTGCAGTGACTGACTCTCTAAGAAATACGGCTACCAGATTATATATATAGTGCATGAATGTCAACACATAGCGCATGCGGGAGTTAATATAAACACATTTGAAGCAATTGATTATACCACCAAAAAAAGAAACCACTGTTTGCACTTTCTTAAATGTATTTTTTCCCAGGAAATAACATTCCAGAAAAATATAATTGTCATATTTACATCAAAGGACATCAGAAATGAATTAATATACAGTTTGATGTGTTTAATTTTTTTCTCCACTAGAGTGCATTCGTACAATATTGCGTTCCTTTGGCAATAAATAATATGATCTGGTTGCAGTGATGAACAAAACAAGCAAATGAAGCGTACCAATCGTTTCTAATTTGTTTTCAAACATCGCCGTTTACATTAAATATACAAACGTTTTAAAATAACTATATTTAAATAATGATTTGTGAGTAAACATCTTAATTTTATTCGTTAAATACTCCTCACAAATGCCACTCTTGATTTTCAAATTTTTTAGATAAATTCACTCCTCACTTCGTGACTCGTGAATTTATCGATGATTTGGAAATCACTCGTGGCATTACTTATGATTAATGCATGTTGTAGAATACAATATTTATAAAAGTATTTGCAGTACATGCGGGTTATGTATCAGGGTTAGGTATTGTATTGAGGACGTAGTTCAAGAGTCATTCTAACAGATGGCGTCTAAATCTCAAGTTATATTTTTTCGGTCCATTTAATTTCTTTCCGCTTCTCTACTAAAATACGATTTGCGATTTTAACCGGTACAGGGGGTGTCCGGCACAGGTACATAGGGGTGCATAGGGGACCACGCGGGAGAGGGCGGAACGGCGAGCGAGCGAGGCAGCGAGCGAGCGAGCGAGCGAAGAGGCGAGGCGAGCGAGCGCAGCGAGGGAGCGAGCGAGCGAGCGAGCGAGCGAGCGAGCGAGCGAGCGAGCGAGCGAGCGAGCGAGCGAGCGAGCGAGCGAGCGAGCGAGCGAGCGAGCGAGCGAGCGAGCGGAGCGAGCGTAGCGAGCGAGCGAGCGAGGCGAGCGAGCGAGCGAGCGAGCGAGCGAGCGAGCGAGCGAGCGAGGAGCGAGCGAGCGAGCGAGCGAGCGAGCGAGCGAGCGAGCGAGCGAGCGAGCGAGCGAGCGAGCGAGCGAGCGAGCGAGCGGAGCGAGCGAGCGAGGAGCGCGTAGCGAGCGAGCGAGCGAGCGAGCGAGCGAGCGAGCGAGCGAGCGAGGCGGAGAGGCGAGCGAGCGAGCGAGCGAGCGAGCGAGCGAGCGAGCGAGCGAGCGAGCGAGCGAGCGAGCGAGAGAGCGAGCGAGCGAGCGAGCGAGCGAGCGAGCGAGCGAGCGAGCGAGCGAGAGAGCGAGCGAGCGAGCGAGCGAGCGAGCGAGCGAGCGAGCGAGCGAGCCAGCGAGCCAGCGAGCCAGCGAGCCAGCGAGCCAGCGAGCGAGCGAGCCATGCGAGCCAGCGAGGCAGCGAGCCAGCGAGCCAGCGAGCCAGCGAGCCAGGCGAGCAAGCGAGCCAGGAGCCAGCGAGCCAGCGAGCCAGCGAGCCAGCGAGCCGCGAGCAGCGAGCAGCGAGCCAGCGAGCTAGGCGAGCCAGCGAGCCAGCGAGCAGCGAGCCAGGCGAGCCCAGCGGAGCCAGCGAGCCAGCGAGCCAGCGAGCCAGCGAAGCCAGCGAGCAGCGAGCCAGCGAGCCAGCGAGCCAGCGAGCCAGAGCGAGCCAGCGGAGCCAGCGAGCCAGCGAGCCAGCGAGCCAGAGAGCCGCGAGCCGGAGCCAGCGAGCCAGCGAGCCAGCGAGCCAGCGAGCCAGCGAGCCAGCGAGCCAGTCGAGCCAGCGAGCGAGCGAGCCAGCGAGCGGAGCGAGCCAGCGAGCCAGCGAGCCAGCGAGCCAGCGAGCCAGCGAGCGCAGCGAGCCAGCGCGCCAGCGAGCCAGCGAGCCAGCGAGCCAGCGAGCCAGCGGTCGAGCGAGCCAGCGAGCCAGCGAGCGAGCCAGCGCGAGAGAGGCGAGCGAGCGAGCGAGCGAAGCGAGCGAGCGAGCGAGCGAGAGCGAGCGAGAGCGAGCGAGCGAGCGAGCGAGAGAGAGCGGTAGCGAGCGAGAGCGACCGAGCGAGAGGACCGAGCGAGAGCCGAGCGAGGTCGAGGAGAGCGAGCGAGCGAGCGAGCGAGCGAGCTGCGAGCGAGCGAGCGAGCGACCGAGCGAGCGACGAGCTAGCGACCGAGAGAGCGACGAGCAGAGACCGAGCGAGCGACCGACGAGCGACCGAGCGAGCGACCGAGCGAGCGACCGAGCGAGCGACCGAGCGAGCGACCGAGCGAGCGACCGAGCGAGCGGACCTAGCGACGACCGAGCGAGCGACCGAGGAGCGACGTCGCGAGCGAGAGAGCGAGCGAGCGAGCGAGAGAGCTGAGCGGTCAGCGAGCGAGGCGATGGCTAGCGAGCGAGCTAGCGATCGAGCGATCGAGCTATGCGAGCGAGCGAGCTAGCGAGCGAGCGATCTATCTATCGATGATCATATCTATCTTATTATGATCTATTCTTAGCTGATCTATGATCTATTCTATCTATGAGCTATCTATCGATCTATCTATCTATCTATCTCTATCTATATCTATAATCTATCTATCTATCTATCTATCTATCTATCTATCTATCTATCTATCGATCTATGTATCTAACTGAATCTTTCAACGCGATTTTCACCCACTTAAAATAATTGGATCGACTTGAAATTTTGTATACTTGTAAAGGATCCGTGACAATACAATAATTTCATATTTATTTCCTAAATTCCTGGCAACAATCATCAGAAAATCAAGTGTCTTTGTATTTATGTAACGGAATATTTGAACACGATTTTCACCCACTTAGAAACATAGGATAGACTTGAAACTTTGTATACTTGTATAGGACCCGTGACAATACAATAATTTCATATTTATTTCCTAAAATCCTTGCTAGAATCATCAGAAAATCAAAAAAAGTGTCTGTATTTATGTAACGGAATCTTTGAACACGATTTTCACCCACTTAGAAACATTGGATCGACTTGAAACTTTGTATACTTGTATAGGACCCGTGACACCACAATAATTTCATATTTCGATTCTAAAACCCTGGCCAGAATCATCAGAAAATAAAAAAAATTAAAACTGGTAACATAAGTTACGGACTTGTCGACTTTTTAGGCAATCGTTGTAAGAGCTCAGTTGGTAGAGCGTTGAGCTAGTGTAATATGATTCTAGTAGGCCTAATCCATAGGTCGCTGGTTTAAATCCGGCTGGGAAGGTTTTTTTTAGAAGAGTATTACTTTTAGCTCATACTACAATAGTATCGAATTTAAAGATCTTTACATTTTTATCTTAGTCTGTAAAATATTAAAACTAAAAAATAAATAATATTTTTAAAAAACTAAAACAACACGCTTTATTAGAAAACCGAACTCAACAATGAAAAATAATTTTAATTTCCAACACGCATGGGATAAATTTAAAGTGGTCAACAAAAAAATCATCTCCAACACATATAGAATAAAACTAGAGTTATCAACAAAAAGAAAATAATTTTATCATCAAAAGCGTGGGGTGCTTTTTATGATTTATACATTTTCTTCTTAGAGACTTTACTTTTACCAATATCTGTTTATTATCAAATATATTATTTGATATAGAGCACCCCACGCTTTTGATGGTAAAATTGTTTTCTTTTTGTTGATAACTCTAGTTTTATTCTATATGTGTTGGAGATGATTTTTTTGTTGACCACTTTAAATTTATCCCAAGCGTGTTGGAAATTAAAATTATTTTTCATTGTTGAGTTCGGTTTTCTAATAAAGCGTGTTGCTTTAGTTTTTTAAAAATATTATTTTTTTATTTATATTGCTACTACGCACGGCGCACTCAGTTGCTTGCTACACAGGTTTTTAGAAAAGCGATTTCAACATCTTGCAGCTATTCCGGCAACTCATGGAGTTCACCATGAAAAAGTTTTGAAGCCGTATGTTATAGAATATGCACAAATTTCAAATGAACAATGAGTGCGAAAAATTCACAAGTTTCGTGTGTGAAAGAAAATTATATTTTTACGATTGGCATTTAAATAATTCCTCATTATGCGATTCTTCAATATGTACGTTATTGTCCTGTACCGCATGGAAATATCCTCACAAAAATAAATAAAAACAATGGCCTTCAAGGGTGCTCATCCAGTTCGGACAAAGATAATATTAGAAAATAAACCAATAGAACGAGTAGTAACATATAACTTCCTAGGTTGCGAAATATACACAGCAGAAACAGATATAAATAACAAAATAAATAAGTTTAATTATATAACAGGTACACTAAAAAGAACTTTGAAAAATAAAGACAGGAAAGACTCTATAATGAAATTATACAAGACAATGGCAGTGCCTATTATTACTTATGGATCCGAAACATGGACAGTGACAACACAACAATCTGCCAGGATACAAGCTGCTGAAATGAGATTCCTCAGACCAATAGCAGGATATCAAAGAACAGACAAAAAACATAACACAGAAATAAGACAACTAAAAATAGAGGAATTAAACTCAACAATAGAGAAATACAGAACAAACTGGAAATAACACTTGGCAAGGATGACTGAGAATAGAATATCAAAAGCAGCATACAACAATTCACCAAGAAGGAAGAAGAAGCTTGGGAAGACCAAGGAAAAGATGGAAAGAGCAGCAATTTGGAGCCGGAACAGGCTAGTAAATAAGCCTAAACCGTGAAGAAGAAGAAGAAGATTGTGCTGTACCGGAATTGAAAAATTCACAAGTATCGTGTGTGAAAGAAAATTATATTTTTTATTAGTGGCATTTAAATAATTCCTCATTATGCGATTCTTATATCACTAGAGTATTGTGTACTGGAATTAAAAACAAGTGTGCTGATCTTACGTGTTAAATGTGTACGTGGGGGTCCTTGAACTTCAAAAGTTCTCGCATTAGTTTGACCTTTGACATGTCATGTGTGTCGTATTATCGGGGATCCACAGTGCGATGTTGCCACAGTTCCATTATTGTGCTAGTATTCACTTTGTGAAACAGAGTCATGCATGTTGATTGCAATAACTGTTTTAAATCATATGAAGTTACTTGTATAAAAAATACAATTGGCGTGGCGTATATGTGATTAAGTATATATAACCGGTAGTGTATAAGAAAATTATTATTGGGTGTAGCGTTATTGGAAACCAATAGAGTGAAAATACGTATGACAACGCTGTAATATGTGCGCCAGCTGGGAACAGTCAGTCAAAAAGTAAGATTTCGCGCATTGTAAGATATTTCTTTCAATTGTTTAGTTTAAAAATAGAACTCGTGTCAGCAATATAATTTGTAATCAGTTGCTTTGATGAATTATAACAGAATTTTTCACATTTAAATAAAAATTTTAATAATTTGTATACTGTACTTATTCGTTTTTTTTTGTCTTTAATTTTAGTGTTCTGGAACGAACAATGCAAATTCCATATCGGCATTTTTATTTATTTCAATGGTTCAATCTATTAACAGCATCAGAAAAAATGTAATCAGTTAATATGGATATAATAAAATTATACTCATATTAGGCATATTTAACTATAGAGAAGGCCCTTTGTTGTTAAGAAGTTAATATTTTCTTTATTTTGTGAAATTTAAAATGATACATGGTAACCAAGTTAAATAAATTACACTATTTATTTAATCTTTTTACAGCATATCAAATTATCGCTTTTTATCTATTATCCATCCATAGTAATTCTGGCTGAGGGCAGGTCTTTCACTGCAATTATAGCATTTTCATGCTATGCTTGCAGCTTTACTAGGGAACGTACATGTGGTAGCTTCCCGTTGCTTTCCTCACCGGTGAAGGATGATGATAAGGATGATGATGGCCATATGGTTTCGGGGACCGTTTGGGCCTTAAAGTTTTCCTGACATTTGTCTTACGGGTGAGGAAAAACCCCAATAAAAACCTCACCCAGAAAAACTGTCCTGACCGGGGATCGAACCCAGGCACGCTACGTGACAAGGCAGCACGCTACCTCGAGACCACAGCGGTGGACTTAACTATTATAATTTCATATTATTTTGTAATATTTGTATAATATTTGCAGCTCCACAATATTAAAATCTTGATAAATTTCAGATATGCCAGTCAGTCACAGAATGTAGTCAGTCAGTCACACATCACATATTAGGTTATAACTGTCTTAATTGTGATTTTTGTTTAGTTTTTATTGAGAATATAACTTGAAATGTGTCCTCTAAACGGTATTTTGGAAAATTGAATTAGGAATCACACTTCAGAGAATGATGCAGATGAACATGTTAAGCTACATGATGAGTTGACATTTATGTCAGTCAGTCAGTCAGACATAATTTGATAGATAATAAATAGCACTGTTTTTCTTCAAAAGTTGTATATTTAAGTACAGTCTTAACCACATATAATTACACTAAGTAAACGGCTTGCCGAAGAAAGTTTAAAATATAAAGGAATAATAAATGTATATATATGGAACACGGTTATGCATTATATTGTCTAAGGAAATATGAAATGAGTTTGTTTTTAAACTGTTTTTGAGTCCGGCAGGCCTTGATATACGAGGGGAGGTTAATTCCAGAGTCGGGTGGCTGACACAAGGAAGGATGAGGAACAGCTAGAGTTAAATTTTCTCTGGATCGTGTGTTTAAGTTATGGTGGGAGGATAGCGAATGAAAGCGAGTAAAAATATAAACTGGTGATGAGGTAGACAAATTGTTGTATAACAAGCAGAGGCAATGTATCCTTCGCCTGTCTTTCAATCGGAGCCAAGATAACATTTCAAATCATCATCATCATCATCCTGCCAGGTATTAGTCCTAGAAGAACTTACGGCCTGAGAAAGCGGTTTTCGTGCCATCTTTTCATGGGTCGAACAAGTGACCGTTTCCCATTTGGACAGTAGTTCATTATTGCCTTGGGGATCCTGGATCTAGCCATTCTTGAGACATGTTCCTTCCAGTTTAGCTGAAATCTGGAGATGTAGTCCAGTATTGGTGACACATTAAGTTCTGGAAGGATTTCTACATTTTTCTATCGATCCCATTTGGTGTAGCCAGCTGTTCGGCGCATAAATCTCATCTCACAAGCTGTTACTCTGCTTTCATCTCTCGTCCTTATAGTCCATGCTTCACTCCCATAACATAGGACTGGTCGAGCCATTATTTGATAAAGACGAGTACGAGTTGATTTTTGCACTAATGAAAAGTTTTAAAACTCTATTAATGATTCCCATTGATTTGTTGAATTTCACAATTTTCTCTGATAAATCCAAATTTTCAACAAAAGAGAGTTTATATCCCAAAAAAGTAAACTAATCAACTCTCTCTAAAAGTTTGTTATTTAAACAAATTTTGCTTGGTATTGGGGATTTTCCACAAAAGGCCATTATTTTAGTTTTATTGGTAGATATTTCCATTGAATATTTTTGGGCTATCAAATTTAAATTATGTACTGACCATTGTAAATCATCTTCAGATGTTGCTAGTAAAACAAGATCATCTGCAAAAATTATTATATCTAATTTTAAATTTCTATTGATAGTGATACTTCCGTGTTTTGTTTCTCTAAAGTCTTTTACAATGACATTCGTATATATGTTAAAAAGTAGAGGAGAGAGACAACAACCTTGTCTGACTCCTGAGTTTATTTCATTCCACTGAGTTATTTTTTCTTTTATTTTTATTTCAATGAGAGTTGACTTATAAATGTTATAAATATTATATATGATCTGCGTTGGGATCTGATCTTTCAACAAAATTTCAAATAACAGACATCTGTTCACTTTATCAAAGGCTTTTTTAAAGTCAATAAATGCCAAGTGTGTTTCTATATTAAATTCATGATGTTTCTCAATCAACATTTGCATTCTGGAGTTATGTGGTCTGATTAATCTTTAGAGAATGAAGAAGGCTTATAACTCAATGTTAATAAGCTGTTAGTTTATGCTGATGAAGAAAAAACAAAAATTATGGCATTTCAAGGTGTAGATCCTGTCAGAAGTAAAATTGTACTGGACAATAAAATTTTGGAGCAGGTGAATAATTTTACATATCTAGGATGCAATATCTTATATGAAGAAGAAAAGGATGTAAATGCAAAAATATCTAAATTTTTAAGAATTTTAGGGTTAATAAATTCTATCTTCAAGCCACAGATAGTCCAAAAGCATTCAAGACTGAAAGTGTATAAAACACTGGCTCTTCCAACTCTCTTGTATGGTAGCGAAGTATGGACGTTGAAACAGAAGGATATACAGAGACTTAGATCTGCTGAAATGAGATATCTTCGGAGGACTGCAGGATACACACTACTAGATCACAAAAAAAATGAAGACATCTTAGAAGAATTACACATGGAATCTTTAGAAAACAAAATTTATGATTATAAGTCAAGATGGATACAACATGTTCATCGAATGGAAGATCACAGAATACCCAAACTAATGTTAAGATATCAACCTGCAGGAAGAAGAAGACCAGGACGTCCACTCAAAAGACTTCTGGATGGTGTTTCTCTTGAGGCCGAAACAGGTCAACAAATGGCCTAAATTCGTGAATGTACTATGATGATGATGATGTTGTATGTTATTATTAGGCAATGGCGAGGAGGTACTAAAGGCCAACGTGCACACACTACTGAGTAACACTAAGAAATTGGGGCTGAAAGCATACATCAATGAAACTAAATATAGGTCACGTTTATAAAAACATTGTACACCGTGTCCACAGATATAGTATCATACTTTAAACTACTACTACGACGTCGCTTTGGATAATCGTATCTAAATTAAATTGGTGACAATCAAAAGAGAAACTCAAAAGGTTTTGTGCATGTTAACAATGTCAACAATGGAGAATAATGGACAACAATACAGAAACTAAACTAAATTTAATCATGTTTTTTGTTGTCGATGTGGGTTCATTGTTGGATATTTAGCAGACACCGATGTCTGCAGCGTCACTCGTGGGGGCCACATTCAGTCTATGAGGTATAGCAAAAACTTTTTGAGTTTCTTGGTATTAAAAGATTCCGGGCTATGTGGCCGTGGTCTATAACTGTCGTAGACTCGACAGGGAAACAACAGCTGGAAGCGCTCGCCACTGAAGATGCCCTCCGCAGTTGAGGGAGAAACGTCTGGAAGAAACGCCAGTTATAGACCACGGCCACATAGCCCGGAATCTTTTAATACCATGATTACCGGCCGTGAAAGCCTGCATTCTACAATTTTTGAGTTTCTCTTTTGATTGTCACCAATTTCATTTAGATAAGATTATCCAAAGCAACGTAGTAGTAGTAATAATTTAAAGTATGATTCTATAATGGAAATGGAAAACTGATGAATAGGGCTAGAATTTTTATGTAATAAAGGTAAGACTGCAATGCAGATAGTATATATTATTCAACTGTTTGAGTGTGAAACAAAGACAAAAGATAGTAATAAGTCTAACTTCTCATTATGAATGTCGCAATCTTAAATTTTAGTACATAAAATTCCCAGCGTACTGATGATAAATGAGGGAAATTTTGACGAAGTGGCTGATAAATATCAAGAAACAACAATTACAAACAGGAATAAGGTTGCATAATAAAGATATGCTTACTTCTGTGAATGCGTGCTATTATGAATTACAGGGACTACTTCCATCCCAACTTACAATAAATTGAGAATATAGGCCTATAAAACCGTTATTATCCAATTTATATGGACGTGAAACATGGACTCCTACTTCAAGGGAGGAGAAAAAATTACTAGTATTTGAGAATAAAGTTTTAGGAACATGTTTGCATCAAATAGTTATGAACAGACAGGCAAATGGAAGAGACTGCATAACAGTGAGCTACATGATCTTTTTGAGAAACCAGATATAATATGAACAGTTTAGTCCTTTAGATAGTGATAGGCAGGACATGTGGCACGAATGGGAAATGAATGACGGGCATGGAAACTCCTTGTAGAATACCCAGAAGGAAAGCGCCTAGTTGGTAGACCAAAAATGAGGTAGGAGAATATCATTAACCATGTTTGAGGGAAGTAGATTATACAGGGATGATTGAAAATCATTAGCTTAGGATAGAGATGTATGGAGAACTTATGTCCGCGCGGTCTTGAACTTATGGGTTCAATAGTGCCAGTAAGGTAGTTCATACATTTAGGTAATTATATATATATATATATATATATATATATATATATATATATAACTTTCTAGCGGTCGCAATATTTTTGGAACTAAACTCGACTCATAGCAGATAAATAAGGATCGAGATTGTTAACAAACAACATCGGACTATTAAGTGTGGAAGTTCGCCTGAAAAATATGTATTTTAGGTACTCTAAATGTTTTAAAAAAAAAGTCCACCGCTGTGCTCTCGAGATAGCGTGCTGCCTTGTCACGCAGCGGGCCCAGGTTCGATCCCCGGTCGGGACATGTTTCCTGAGTGAGTTTTTTTTCTCGGGGTTTTCCTTCACTTGTAAGACAAATGCCAGGAAACGTTTAAGACCCATACGGTCCCCGAACATCATATCGCCATCATTATCATCATTCATATTCGTTGTAGATTAAAACTTAGGATTAAGGACTCTCCTGGCGCACCAGTATCTTCATCATCATCATCACCACCAATCGTATCATCGGGGCAGCCGTAACCACGCCTTCCAGGTGCCTGAACCTCAGAAGTGGATTTACAACTACGCCAATGCCAGGAGAGAAAACGATAAACGTCGAAATGACAAGCTGGAACGTTGAATAATTGTTTAATATAATTTTAGAATTCAAAAACATAAAATATAAACTAATGGGAAAAATACGGTAATAAAAGGTTGAAAACACAAAACATTTACCAATTGGGCAATAGTTAGTATAGCAAAAATTTTACCTAGGTTACCGAAGGCCTCCTTTTTCCCTCTTTCATGGTAAAAATAGGCATTTTAGGCATAATTAAACTCTTCCAGGTGATATAATTTTTATACATAAAACTTCAGCCTTCGTTTCTTTGTGATTTATAGATTTCTAAATTCAGCAACCGATCTCCATAAAAATGTGTACATGTTTTCAAGTACGCCTAGTGTTTAGCAGCTATCTACTATGCACTAAAACCATCAGGTGTAGGAGTTCACCTGAAACGAAAATTAAAAAAATCGCTCTTTCGGTCGAAATTTTCGACATTTCTCAACGAAAGTCAGTATATACTATTAAAATAAACCGAGGTAGATATTATGCAAAACTCATCGAAATCTGATTATTAGAACTAGGGGATTACCTGAAATCCGAAAATAAGAATCGACTCTAGTAAACCGCCATATTTGGTTCGTCGCAATATGAAACTTTCTGCATATACATTTTCAGGTACGGCGAGTGTTTAGCTGCTGTTATGTTCTAAAACCATAAGGTGTAGGAGTTTACCTGAAACTAACATTTAAAAATCATATGCCATTGCGTAACAGCGCACGCCTGGCATTTGATAGTTTTTCATAAAACTTGTATCTACTTAACTGGTTTTATTTATTGTTTCGAGAAAAATAGCATTCTTCTTCTTCGTCATGGTTTAGGCGTTTTGCTAGCTTGTTCCGGCTCCAAATTGCCGCTCTTTCCATATTTTCTTTGGTCTTCCCAAACTTCTTCCTCCTCTTGATGAATAGTTATATGCTGCTTTTGGTATCCTGTTCTCAGTCATCTTTGCTACGCGTTCTTTCCAGTTTGTTCTGTTTTTCACTATTGTGTTTAATTCCTCTACTTTTAGCTGCCGTCTTATTTCTTGTGTTGTGTTGTTTGGCTGTTCTTAGATATCCTGTATTGGTCCGAGGAATTTCATTTCAGCAGCATGTATTCTGGCAGATTGTCTAGGTTTCGGATCCGTAAGTAATAATAGGAACTGCCATTATCTTGTATAATTTAATTATAGAGTCTTTTCTGGGTTTATTTTTCAAAGTTCTTTTTAGTGCTCCTATTATGTAATTAAAGTTATTTAGCTTGTTTTTTTTATATCCGTATCCGTTGTGTTTGACATTTCACAATCTAGGAAGTTATATTATGTCACTTGTTCTATTGGTTCATTTTCTAATATTATCTTTGTCCGAAATGGCTGAGCGCCCTTGAAAGCCATTTTTTTTCTGATATTTCCATGTTATTTTTTTTTTATATTCCGTTTAGTTTATATAGCATTCTTTGTAATAGAATGCTTTAAGGCGACAGCTCCGCCAAAGGACTAATCCTGGAGAACGTTAGTACCGTACTCAGGGAAGTAGGTGTACCGGAAGGTGTAGCTAGAATGATAAATAAATGTAGAAATTACGTGAAGTTATTCTAAAAGTTAGGGATTTCATTTAAAAATGCTTACAAGCTCCAGAGAGAAAAATAGGCATAAAACCTAAAATACGAAATCTAGTAATCACTAGGGCTGAAAAAAGTATCGGTATCAGGATAGTAACTAATTTCTATACACACTGGTTACAAAATGCGTGTCTTTGTCGAGCGTCTCCACTGCCTGCTCGGAGCGGAGAGTGTGTATGTACGACTCTCCTCAATAATAGACCTGTTTATGTGACGTGTGGTTGTATCAGAATGCCGAAACAAAAATTTTGCAAAGACGAGTCCATTCCTACACAAAGCGGACTGTACTAGAAGTTCGTCCTGAGTGGGCGTGTCAACGTGCAGTTTGTAAACATTAGCGGTCTAAGTAGGATGCAGCCTAACCTATAACCAATACTTTTTTCAGCCCTAGTAATCACATAATCATCTTGAATCACAAAACCTTGAGAGTGAAAAAAATTGACATAATTGAGTTAATTACGTTATAGGCATATAGCTCTTTATAATTTATGAAAGCTTTTGTGTGCGTGCGTGCGTGCGTCCGTCCGTGTGTGTGTATGCGTGTGCGTGCGCGTGTGTATTTATAATTAACAAACATTCTGTCAGGCTGAACTGGAGCATAAAAAGTATCAGACTGAACTGAACAGCCACTCAGCGCGTTTCTCTTCTAATTAATATTTCAAAGCGCTCAAAATAAATAATGCTACAACTACATGACGATAAAATATTCTATAAAACACATTTACATTTATAATACGCTAATTCACATCATTTCACAAGCAACACAAATATCTACTGCGATATTTTGAGCACCTACTTCTGAGGACGTAGACTACACAATTATAATATTTATTTAAACTGGAAGAGTTATAGTCTTAATATCTCTTCCACTTAAAGAGTCAAAAATATTATATCTAAAAAATACATAAGAACTTATATATCTATCTCTCTCTTACTTTCTCTATATCTCTCAATCCCCTTCTACTCTCTTTGTCCATATACAGGGTGTATAAAAAAAGTTGGCGCAAACTTACATGGTTGAAAGTACACGATAATAGAAGCAACAATGTCCCAGTAAACATGGGTCCGCAAACGAGCCGTTTGCGAGATAATTACAAATGTATGGTTACAAGCCGCCACTGATTCAATTGTAAACATCGTCCTAGTTAGTACATATTAATTTGAATTTAGATTTTACTATTAGTTTTTCATCTCATTTAGTTCACATTTCCTAGTTCACCTCCTTTCAACAGGTAACCCGTTAGTGAAGTTAACTTTGTTTCTAGAGTGAACTTCTCATCGAGATTCCTGGAGAGAGCTGTACTGCTTCCAACACCATATCCTCAACATCAGGCGTAATGCGAGCAGGCCTACCTACTGCTCTGCCATGTGTAAAACCTCCATTTTCTTTCAGGCGCTGATGGACCCTTGTAAATGTACGACTTTCGGGGTGTCTTCGATCAGGATATGTTTCTTGGTACAAGCGTGCAGCCTCCCGTGCATTGCCATTAGCCCTACCGTACATGAAATGCATATCCGCATACTCTTCGTTACTGTAAGGTTCCATTGTAACTACAACACAGCACAAGAGGCACTCCTCAGACGAGACTGATATCTTTTGAGACTGTGTACTGTATCCGTCCTGTACGTTCTGCGTGTATGGTGTGATTACAACTCCACCTCTCGGCAATGTTCAATTTTGTAAACAAAGAAGACGGCTTCAAGGAGTAAACCGTACGATGTTACAAACAATGACGTCAGTAGCGGCTTGTAACCATACATTCGTAATTATCTCGCAAACGCCTCGTTTGTGGACCCATGTTTGCTGGGTCATTGTTGCTTCTATTATCGTATACTTTGAACCATGTAAGTTTGCGCCATCCTTTTTGATAGACCTGTATATCTCTATATCTATAACTCGTTCTTATCTCTATCTCTTTCTATCTTCCAGGGAAACGAAAAGAATTTTAAGTACAAAAATATATAATTTATGAAGATCAGCTGGAAAATAAATAAATAAAGGAAATTATCGCTGTGGTCTCGAAGTAGCGTGCTACCTTGTCACGCAGCGGGCCTGGGTTCGATTCCCGGTCGGGGCAGTTTTTCTGGGTGAGGTTTTTATCGGGGTTTTTCCTCACCTGTAAGACAAATGTCAGGAAAACTTTAAGGCCCAAACGGTCCCCGAAATCATATGGCCATCATCCTTATCATTATCATCCTTACCATTATCATTATCATCATCCTTCACCGGTGTGGAAAGCAACGGGAAGCTACCACACCTACACAATTCCCTAGTAAAGCTGCAAGCATAGCATGAAAATGCTATAATTGCAGTGAAGGACTTGCCTTCGGGCAGAATTACTATGGATGGATGGGTGTACAAAAGAAGCAGTTTATCATGTATATTATAAAAAAATAAATATTACAGTGCCATGGCAATGTTGAAAGAATGTCAGAGCATTGATTGCCTAAATTATTACAATAATATATAATACGTAGACAATAATTTACAGTTATGTATGACTTATTTTCACAGCAGTCCGAAACTTTTTTAAAAAACCTTGTGTCAGAAATTTATTTTCTCCAATTTAACAATAGATATATATAATCCGTAAACCAGCAAAATGGGACCATAAATCATATTTTATGATTAATTCGCTAAGTGCACGCAATTTCTTACCTTTTCAATCTTTAGTATCATTTCGTACTACTTTAAACGTTTTTGCAACGATATACACCATTCTTTACTTGTTAAATATTTTTCTACGTACAAAAATCTTCGGATTCATCTCTTATGCGCATGCGCAAACGCTTAAACAAACTTTCCCTAGATGATAGAAACATCTGTGAATCGGAATGGCCAACATTCGAAAATGTAAGTCTATTTTAAGAAATGGATGTTTACTCATTTCATTTTGTTAGGTTCCGATGGGACAAGTTAGTGTGTATCAGAATATTTACACTTCATTAAATAATATTTATGTGATTTTGTTAGGTTAGGAAAGGGGAAGTTGCTATAGGCCTACATCTCGTTCTTATAAACGTGTTTGGGAATTTATTGCGAAGGTTGGTCATACCGATTTCACATATATCTGCCATCTAGTGTACCGATATTAGGTCTAGGCATTGTTTCCTAGTATCTAATAATAAAAAGGTATCCTAATCAAATATAACATAGGCCTAAATATAAAAAGGGTAATAACAATCCAAATTATGCCGAGTTTAGATTCAAATTAATCAGGGAACAATTTTTAGTATAATAGAAATAGAAATAAATTGATAACTAGAACAATAGGCGATTTTGATATATAGCTTAATAAATTAAGCTATATCATAAAGTTATTACTCAGGATAAGCATGTATAATTCAGGGGTTTTCCAGTGGCAGCGTGCCGAATACAATGGGGAAAAGAATCTGAACTGTCCCTTTGTAACAAAAGACTCGGCCAGGTAGGTACCTGTCAAACTCGACATAAATTCCCAAGCTAACAGGTGACATTTCACACAATAAGATATTGACATGACAGGTGACGTCTTTATCGGAGACGTGTCATTAGCAAGACGTTATACGAAAATAAATATAATTATTCTACCAACATAAGAAAAATATACGGAAGATTCGAACATCCCAGTAATGAGAATGGGCGTAAAGCAGCCACAAAACTTGTAAAATGGGTAAATTTGTAAGGAGGTCCAAAGCACGTGTGGGCGGGATCACCAAATACCTAATACCCAAATAAATTAGTCGCGAGGAAAATCGCACATTAGTTAGTTGCTGGCCCTCAGCCTAATAGATCAGTTAATTGCCGGCCATCAGCCTAATAGATCAGTTAGTTGTTGGCCTTACTTCAAACAGTGCACACATTAGTTAGTGGTTAGCCTTACTTCAAACAGGGCACATTGCTAGATCATCTCCTACATTGTGCTTTGGAGCTCTAGAAAGCAGTCGGAAGGCCGACCAGTGTATATAACTAGTGAAATAAAGCAGTCAACTGTGTTAACTCCACGGCAGCCTCCAGTGATTTCAGATTAACGTATCACTCTAATCTTCCTTGCGTCACCTTTGATAAGAATCCAGCTCTTACCGAACCCTGACCTGTGCTAGTCCCGAGCAACAATTTAGTCCTCGTATCCTTTCCTGGACACCAATTAAACCATCCCTGACTAATCCTGTCCCACTAGCGAACGTTTCTTCAAGCGTTCGTGAATGCGCACTGTGAGATCGTTAGTCGAGGTAATCTAAACTTTTTACATTCTTGCGTGACGGAACTTACTGGTACCTGAAAAGTTAAATTCAGTTAGACGACGATATACTAGTAGACAAGTTAAATAACAATCTAGTATTGGAAGTTGTGTGGTATATAATATTGCATCCGGTCCCCCAGCTTTATTCTTCTAACCAAGTTTGTTTAGGAAAAAAGCTGCATTAAGTCCATTGATGTTACAGTTTATGCACAAGAATGGAACGGGTATCACAGACCGCCGTCTGCTCGTTGTTGCCGGTTTATTTTATATACCGGTAACTAAAATCTTGATACAGCTACCTGCTCAAGATTTTGGCTTGTGACTGTACGGTCACAAGGAAGGACCCAATAAGGCATCTAAGGTATTACTAGGATGGTGAGATGGGGAAATATTGTTTAGAGCCCATTTATTCAGGCTTAAGCATCTTTTACGAGCTTGAAAATAATCTTGAGACCCGGGACCCACGGCTTAAAGTTCCTCCCAGAGGACTTGCTCCTTGGATTTTTCCATTCTAAAAACAATCCATCGACCACAGCCGGCTTTAAAGTCGCGACCTTCGGGACCAGAGACAAGGAGCATTACCATTAGTCCACCGCGGCAGAGTTTATAATTTAATATAATAACATTTTATTTTTAAATTCAATGTCACGGGTTTTCATTACAACGGTCTGATATTCTCTCCTGGTATTGACGTTATTGTAACCTAATTCTGAGGTTGGAGCGCTTGAAATTCGGAGATATATGATAGGTGATGATGATGGTAATGATGCGCCAGGAGAGGCCTTAACCCTAAACTTAATGTAATCAGGTGAATAGGTTAATGATGGCTAGATGATGTTCGGGGATCTTCTGGGTATTAAAGTTTCCTGACATTTGTCTTACAGGGGAGGAAAACTCCGAAAAAAACCTCACCCAGGAAACTTGTCCCGATAGAGAATCGAACTCCGTCCCGCTGCGTGACAAGGCAGCACGCAACCTCGAGACCACTGTGGTGTCCATACAATTATTATATGGACATATTACTATTATTATAAAATTTAACATATAAGCGTTTTGTGTGCTCATGTCATTTAAATTTTTGTAATCTGTTATAATTTATGTATGGTATATATAATTTTATTGTAAACTTGTATATTTTACTGGTTAAATGGAAGACGTGAACTTATGGTTCTTTTCCAGAACAAATAAAGCGTTATTATTATTATTATTATTATTATTATTATTATTATTATTATTATTATTATTATTATTATTATTATTATTATTATTACTACTACTAAAAACTTCTAAATTTCGATCAACAAACCTGAGTAAATAACTTTGGTCAGCGTTTCTGACTACTGACATAGATATTTTTCCTTAAAGGAAATCATTCCTGTGGTTGTCCATGGTCTGGAATTTAGGTTTAAGTTTAGGTTAAGAACTCTCCTCATCATTTATCACCCATCATATCATCGGGGAAACGTACTTCGGCCTCTAGGTGCCCCAACTTCAGAAGTGGGTTACAATTAAGCCAATGCCAGGAAAGAACACCACCAGAAATGTCGGAATGACAACCTGGGGCATTGAATAAAAAATATAACTTTCTATGGGAAACATCCAATTAGAGGCAAGATTGTTCAGAATAATGTGCCAATAGAGCAAGTTCATATATTCAATGATTCAGGACATTAAATAAGCTGTAAAATAAACTTTTAATTAAAAATAAATGTATCAGCATTTCAAAATATATGTGACACAACTTTAAGAACTTTGAAAAAAAAAACACTTCCGAAACACTCTGATAAAATTTTACAGTACCTGCAGTATTGCACGGAAGTGAAACGACTGTGGACGTTAATTAAAAAAGGACTGCATACCAATACAAGATGTAGGAATGACATTTTGAGAACAGTGGCTGTTACTAAATTAATGGATAAGAAAAGAATGACTAAATAATGGAAGAATTAAATATTTTAACTTGAATGGAAAAAAAAGTTGAAAGTAAGACAAAATGGACAATCAATAGATAATATAGCAAAATATGCACTAATACACAAAGTCAAAGGAAGGAGAAGTCAAGGACGATCATTGACAAGATGTATGGGTCAGAACATATAGTATTTTTTGGGCCCGAACGGGAATAAATCACTAACCTCTGAAGTACAAAATGAACAACGGTGGGATCCAGTGCACCAGATAATAAATTATCAACTCATCATCATCATCATCATGAACAAATTCGTTTTAGCCCATGTGGCCTGTACGGTAAATTATCAACTAATCCCAAAAAAGGCCTAACAAAATACCGATTAATTATGTAAGAAGTGAGTATGGACAAGATTAGAGATTCTGTAATTGAGAACGTACGAAAAAAATTATGTTTTAATTTATTTGCATTTTACTTTAGGCTACGTTAAATATATCGTAGAATGTTGCACAGGCAATATGCTGCTATCTATCGATAAGAACTTCGAAAAACTATTGGGGGAAAATATATATATATATATATATATATATAAATATAAATGTTTCCCCATTACTAATGAATTACATGCAGTGTTTTAAGAAGCGTTAGAAAACGTTCAAATTAGTACAAAATGTTAGCAAAATGAAACTGTAAAACTAAAATGATATACAAAATATTTAAATAACTTAATGGGCTATGAAATAACTAAATAATAATAAAAAAAATCACAGGAGATTGTTTAAACCTAAATTTGTCCTAAATTCCACACCACGGGCGACAACCCTTTAAGAAAACAAAATCACCTGTAACTCGATCGGGAATCGAACCTTGGACCTCACGGATGCAGTCAGGAGTGATAACCACAAGACCATAGGCTTATTAATATTTTGCGGCAAAAATATTACATATATATTTTAAAATATTTTTATATCAGTATGTATATTATAATATTTATGATGTGAGAAAGTTTTGTCAAAATAATATTATGAAGCATTTAGGTTAAATCTTGTTTCACAGGATTTTATTCAAAGGACTTAGTTTTGGAAATGGTTTCATTAATATATTTAAACTTTTTTTAATATTTTATTCTTCCACAGGATTAACTGTATGTTATTCACTTGGTTTATTTTATTATGCAATGTGCGGGGATTTTAATTTAATAATGTTTACCTATAGAACATATTATTTTATGAAACGGTGTTCAGTTTCAAAATATTATTAATCGAGATTCAGTGTAACAAAAGGCATTTTATAATGCTTTATTTTTCTACCAAAAGTCTTATTAATATTATTTATATATTGTCTATCCATCAAACAGTCGTTAAAGTGTTGCATTTTGAGTTAAAATTTAAGGAAACGTTCATCAATAACAAGAGAAAATGGCGGAATCTATAATCAGCTGATCATAGAGTTTGCCATTTTTTCTTCTTACGAACCTTATTTAAAAGTTACATGTCGATGGATTATATTAGAAAGAGGATAAAACGACACCCAGTAGTTATGTAGTTCAAGATTCGAACAGCAGATGACACTGAACTCTCCTTTTCGCTGGAGTTTACGGCAGTTTATTATGGTAATAGGAAGAAACGCGCACAAACGTGCATTAGATTTGATCTCTGCTGTATGCCAGCAACGATTTTGGTATTTTGCACATGGTCTATTATCACAGAGCTTACACACGCAGTCCATTGACGGATTATTGTTTATTATAGTTAAATAGATGGGGGAGCGATCGCTTATATTAAACTAAATGTTATTTTATTAAATTATATTAATAGAATATAGGCAATTTGTTAATTATGTGTTTTTTAAATATCTAATTAACTTTTTGTTAATAATATCAGCGCAACGCTTGCATTTGATACCAAAGCATTTGATAATAAAAACTTTTCAGCATTAGTGCATTCTATTGGTATCACGACCCCATGTTTATACTTAATAATCCTTCCTTTATCGCGCCATTCTTGTGGGGAAATTTACACAAAACAATTTTTGAAATGGATTTTACCTTATGGGATTAAAATCCACATTTTAATGTTACAATGGCATTGTAAAAAGAAAAATTAATGTCTGAACTAGGAATCAAATCGTGGACTTCTAATTCTCCGGTCTAGTGTGTAACTCACTACACTACGATTTGATTCTTGGTTTAGACGTTAATTTTTCTTTTCACATCATTATAATATTATCTCGTTATTGAAATTGTTGTACCTTATGGGATTAAAATTCACATTTTAATATTATAATGATGTTGTGAAAAGAACAATTGTCTAAACCAGGAATCAAACCGTGGACTTCTAGTTCTCCGGGCTAGTGTATAACCCACTACACCATGGTTCGATTCCTGGTTTAGACATTAATCTTTCTTTTCACAATATCATTATAATATTATCTCGTCACTGGAATTAATCCTACTTTAATTTTTTAAAATAGTTTTTACCTTATAGGATTACAATTCATATTTTAATATTATGATATTGTGAAAAGAAAAATTAATGTCTGAACCAGGAATCAAACCGTGGAATTCTAGTTCTCCTGCAATTAAAAAAATCGAAGCGAAAATGGTAATCGAGCAGAATTTTTAGGGTCAAATCCACATTCAAAGGGAGAGGACTTTTCTCGATCTTCATTTAAAATGTTCCCATAGTATAGATGACAGGATTATAAACTTTATTAAGGTTCCAGTTAGTTTTATATTCCTTGTAAAGTTTTATTTTAAGGGGGGGGGAGAATTTATGACAAATAAAAGAATGAGAAAAATAAATCGATTAATATTTAAATCTCCATGTATATAATCATCTCGGGCTAGTGTGCAACCCACTACACCACGGTTCGATTCCCGGTTTAGACATTAATTTTTCTTTTCACAATATATATTATATTAAAATATGATCCATTATTGGAACTGTGTTAAACAGAATCCATATATCACTTATATTGAACAATACTAGTAAAATTCACATCAATTCCATTGAGGTGAATAGTTGTATGATGAAATTTAAAATTAAAATGTACCTGTTGGCAGGTGCCGTCGTCCTCAACTTTGTTAAAATATTGTATATTTAACTGGAGCGCTTTCGGAAGTTATCTTCCATCTTCGGCAGGTTGAGCTTCCTCTACTCGTTGTATATTTATTCAATTTTTGGCGCATGCCTTTTATTTGAGTAATTCTATAAAACTAGAATAATAAACTAATGTTTATTCAATTTTTGTACTGGCTCCATCATTCGATTCCCGTATAGTTCTGAAGTTACTATTTATAATTTTATCATAATTATGGATATATAAGCCATTATTTTTTGTGTTCTCTTTTTCTTATCACTGATGCTTGCATTATTGTCATTAAGGGGACCGACTGGTGAATTTAAAATTTCTTTTAGTTTTCATCTGATTGTTTTGAAATTTTTATCACATTCATTGCGTGCTTATAGCAGCGTTTCTGTGAAGTTTGGTGTTTTTTAAGTGGAATAGTTTCAGAATTATGATTTTTAAAACATTTTTAATGTATCCTAAAAATGCTCCATACGATTAATTTTTTAATATTCTCCGTTGAAATTCGAGATTCGGAGTCTTCATGATTCCACTAAACAAATTCATATGGGGAGGATACTGCTTATTTTTCATTTCTTGAAACAAAAAATTTGTATCGCCCTTATTATTTTTTCCATCCATCTCAGTTTTAAAGACCACATGTGCCTTAGACTAGTAACTGCATAGCAAATTTGAATTAGCATTTGTTAGATAGTCTAACCACAAAATTTCACTTTGATAGCAACAAAATTGCATCGTAAGGAGCATTTTGAGTTTTGGAAAATGTCAAAAAATGGAAACTGAAAAAAAAAAATAAATAAATTTTAAGTAGTAATGCTAACCATACGTGCAAGGGTATTTAAACTCTTACGTCACGGGGTCAATTTTGCTCCTACAATAAAAATGTTTACATGAAAATGATCCTAAAGCATCAGAGTCATTAAAAAGCAAATAAACAAAAAAATTCATTTTTTTATCATTTTTTTTCAACATTTTCACCATTCGGTCCCCTTAAAGCTGGATTAATGCACATTTAATATTGAGGGTCTTTCTTCTTCTTCTTAAGTTTAACTTCTCATCTTATAGGTAGTTTTACGTGCCACACGCCACCCGGGCCTTACAGTGGTACGACCTTTCGGGAGATGGGTTCTAACTATGGATCACACACATACTCTTTGATCACACAAGGACATGGTAGGGCCTTCCTGAATGAGTGATCAGCTCAATTGAAGGCCTCCTCCGAGACAACACAACATTAAGACGAAACACATAATTCACACACATGTTCATACTAAACATGACGAATATGATGATGATTATGATGCCAGATAATGTTCGGGAACCTTTTGGGCCTTAACGTTGCCTGACATTTGCCTAGGAAACTTGTCCCGGCCGGGGATCTAAACCGGGCCCGCTGCGTGACAAGACAGCACGCTACCTCGAGACCACGCGGCGGACATAATATTGAGGTTATTATGTATATTTTCGTGATAAACAATAAATTCGTATGTCGCGTGTTATCCTTGACCAATGAAAGACCAATATTAGCTTAAATATTGTTTTGCCATCCTCATGGCCGGAGGGACGACGTTGGACGACCCAGAAAATGGTACGGTGAAATGTTTTGAGAGCGGAACGGGCCAGGAAGCCCACTTGAAAAAAAAGGAGAAGAAGAAGATAATAGGTGCTTACGCCATTTTAATTTAATAAATCAGAAAATTACTAATAAAAATAAAAATATTTATGTTGAAGATTTCGGATGCTGTTAAAAATCATAAAATAAGTGCTATTCTTATCTCGTGTCCAACTCAGGGTCGGATCGCGGGATGAGAAGAATTCACTCACTATATTTATAGTGTCATTGAACGACAAGCTTGCCTGCTGACCACCCCTGACGCACCGTCACAGTGGCGGATGAACGAAGTGAATGACATAAGTATGGAGAAATGGTGGATTTAAATTTGTGGCAGGGGAAAACGGGAGAAACCCGGAAAAACTTGCCTAAGCTTCGTTTCGTCCACCACGAAACCCAGAAGCAGCGACCGAGACTGGATCTCGAGACCACAGCGGTGAGAGGCGAACGTCTAACTGCTTGCGTCACGGAGCTTCCAAATATAGTCAAATATAAACTATATTTCAATAATTAGTACGTATCTTGTACTTCAAATTTTTAATATATAAATTTTAATATAATTGGAAATGTATATATTTATACATCTCGGACGCATATTTTAATATCAAGAGATAAACGCAACTTACAAGTTGTGTCCGATTTGCTGAAATATTTCTTCACGAACTCTTGCCGATAGGTAATATATTACAACTTACAGAAAATTTTTCCATAGTTACCATTGCATTATTATCGGTTAATGTGTTTATTGTGAAAACAATTATATTTTTTTACAATGCCACTAGGGGCGTGTTTCATAAAAGTTCAACTTTTAGTGGTTACTTATTATCAGTGTAAAATTTACTAGTCAGTAGTCTAATAAACTTTGTTTCAGAAACACAAATCTACACTGCTAAATTTGCTATACTGCTTTTAGCAGTTAGCAGAGTGATTTCGTGTACAAAGTATTCGACATATACACTAATAACTATTTTCTCTGCTGGATTTCAAGGCCATCTATATGAATTGCATTTGCACATGGCTTCAAAACATAGTAGCTCTGTTGCATTGTTGATCTGCAATATTATTCTTTAAGGGTAGCCATGAGTGAATTTTGAAACTCCTAAACTCATAGAGATATTTCTTTCAAATTTTTACCGCAGATGTCTACCTGTATGAATGACATTTATGATAAATTTCAAGTGATTTGTATATTACTTCGTAAGTTACATTATTTTTCTCCCATTTATATTAATTAATTATAAAAGTTCCTAGCAGCACAATTTTCAATATTTTTTTCCAATATTTTGTCAGGATATTCGTTATAGGCCTACTCATTGTTTCTAAATTTGCATTGGATTTTTCTGTGCTGTTAATATAAATATGACAATATAAAAAATCATAACTCATGAGCATTTTGAGTATGATTAAAATCCAATGCAATTTTGGTTCTTTGTATTCTTAATAATGATGATAATAATAATAATAATAATAATAATAATAATAATAATACTTACTTACTCACTGGCACTATCGAACCCATAGGTTCATGGCCGCGCGGACATAAGCTCTCCATTCATCCCTATCCAGAGCTAATAATAATAACAATAATAATAATACTTTATTTATTCTGGCAGAGTTAAGGCCATAAGGCCCTCTCTTCCACTCAACCAGCACAAATATAAATAAATATTTGACAAATATAGATATACACTATACTAATTATAAACAGTTAAATATACAATAAATGTAGCAAAGTAAATTTCATGTACAAACAACATTTTATAGGGTAATAACAATAATGATACGATAATAATAATAATATAAATTTGATAAATTATACGAGAAACACCAATTAATATATGTACCTTACACTGGGTAATAATGAAGTCGAGGTTAGAGCAAATATAAATTTAGATTTCTTTTAAAAGATGCCAATGTCCGGCAACCCCTTATTTCTTGTGGTAGAGAATTCCAGTTGCGAGAAGTAAAGATGGTATATGACATGGAGTGATGTGATGTCCTATGTTGCGGTATATTAAGCAAGAGACTATGTTGTGATCTTGTGTTTAAGTTGTGGTTTGAGGATAGATACTGGAAACGGGATGATAAATAATTGGGAATCGAGGTATGTAGGATCTTAAATAAGAGAATTAGACAGTGCGATTTTCTTCTCTCTTTTAGATGTAGCCATGACAATTCGTGGAATAATGGAGAAATGTGATCGTATTTTCGAACATTAAATATGAATACACATATTATGGACACGCTGCAGTTTGTCCGACAATCCGTCACTTATGTCAACAGATAAGTGCTGAAAATTTCAGTTGAATAAGGCAAAAATTGCAGTGTAAGGAACTTTTTTTAAATGGGCATGCTCTTGAAAAACACATTTCGAGAAAAAAGTCTACAAAGTTTTTCATGCTTGACTGCTTTAATAACACACAATTCCAACTTCTGTGTTAAAACAATATTTCTTTTGGATATTTGTGCCAAACTGTATGGTAGAGACTCATTACCATTTTGGGTTTTTACACGCTTTATATTAGCTTGTCCACCGCTGTGGTCTCGAGGTAGAGTGCTGCCTTGTCACGCAGCGGGCCCGGGTTCGATCCCCGGTCGGGGCAGTTTTTCTGCGTGAGGTTTTTATCGGAGTTTTTCCTCACCTGTAAGACAAATGTCAGGAAAACTTTAAGGCCCAAACGGTCCTCGAAATCATATGGCCATCATAATCATCATGATCATCCTTATCATTATCATCATCATCATCATCCTTCACCGGTGTGGAAAGCAACGGGAAGCTACCACACCTACACAATTCCCTAGTAAAGCTGCAAGCATAGCATGAAAATGCTATGATTGCAGTGAAGGACCTGCCTTCGGGCAGAATTACGATGGATGGATATTAGCTTGAACTTTATCTATCTATCTATCTATGTAACGGAATCTTTCAACGCGATTTTCACCCACTTAAAATCATCGGATCGACTTGAAACTTTGTATACTTGTAGAGGACCCGTGACAATACAATAATTTCATATTTATTTTCTAAACTCCTGGCCATAATCATCAGAAAATCAAAAAAAGTGTTTATGTATAAATGTAACGGAATCTTTCAACGCGATTTTCACCCACTTAGAAACATTGGATCGACTTGAAACTTTGTATACTTGTAGAGGACCCGTGACAATACAATAATTTCATATTTATTTTCTAAAATCCTGGCCATAATCATCAGAAAATAAAAAAACGTGTTTTTGTATCAATGTAACGGAATCTTTCAACGCGATTTTCACCCACTTAGAAACATTGGACCGACTTGAAACTTTGTATACGTGTAGAGGACCCGTGACAATACAATAATTTCATATTTTGTTTCTAAAATCCTGGCCAGAATCATCCGAAAAACAAAAAAATTAAAACTGGAATAATAGGTTGCGGACTTGTCGAGTTTTTAGCCAATCGTTGTAAGAGCTCAGTTGGTAGAGCGGTGAACTCTAGTGGTGTATAATTTCAGTAAT
This sequence comes from Diploptera punctata, assembly GCA_030220185.1. Lineage (NCBI taxonomy): Eukaryota > Metazoa > Arthropoda > Insecta > Blattodea > Blaberidae > Diploptera > Diploptera punctata. The sequence goes on along the minus strand of JASPKZ010000031.1, from coordinate 636,350 downwards.
CCATACGTCGCTGGTTCAAATCCGGCTGGGAGGGTTTTTTTTATAGAAGAGTATTACTTTTAGCTCATACTACAATAGTATCGAATTTAAAGATATTTACATTTTTATCTTATTCTGTAAAATATTAAAACTAAACAATAAAAAATAAATAATAGTTTTAAAAAACTAAAAGAACACGCTTTATTAGAAAACTAAAAAAAATGAAAAATAATTTTAATTTCCAATACGCTTGGGATAAAATTAAAGTGGTCAACAAAAAAATCATCTCCAACACATATAGAATAAAACTAGAGTTATCAACAAAAAGAAAATAATTTTACCATCAAAAGCGTGGGGTGCTTTTTATGATGTTTACATTTTCTTCTTAGAGAGCTTACTTTTACCAATATCTGTTTATTATCAAATATATTAATTGATATAGAGCACCCCACGCTTTTGATGGTAAAATTATTTTCTTTTTGTTGATAACTCTAATTTTATTCTATATGTGTTGGAGATGATTTTTTTGTTGACCACTTTATTTTATCCCAAGCGTACTGGAAATTAAAATTATTTTTCATTTTTTTAGTTTTCTAATAAATCGTGTTCTTTTAGTTTTTTAAAACTATTATTTATGTATTAGATATTACAAAGTATTAATACATGATAATAGTCGCTGAGGCATAGTCAGTAGAGTTCTTACCTTCCACTGCGGCGACCAGGGTTCGATTCCCGGCGGGTAAGGTATTTTTTAGAGCTCAAACTTGGGACTGGGTGTGTGTCATGTCCTAGTTATACTCATTGGGTTTAGTTCCTCTAAAAAAATGAAATAGTGCTAGTGACTCATTATTGGTGAATTACGAAATAATGGAGCTATTGAGATTGCTCTCATGAAAATTATTTTGAAACATTTTTACATATCTTCTTCGGTCGTATTTACTAAATGTCAAAAATGACGGCGACAAATATGTATGTGTGTCCTATCGCCCTTTCAGAATAATTATTCCATATTCATTATTTTCTTGACCGTTGTTAGTTTCACTTCACTCTTTCTCAATTTATACCCATTTTTGGCTTTAACATATTTTATTGAAGCTTTCCTGGCTCATACGCAGCGGGCCTCGGTTTGATCCCCAGTAGGGACAAGTTTCCTGGATGATGGGGTTTTTTCGGAATTTTTCCTCACCCCTAAGATAAATGTCAAGAAACCCTGAGGCCCAAACGGTCCCCGAATATCATGTGGCCATCATAACCATCTTTATACTGTTAGACATGTTTAGTGTGTGTGTGAATGCTGTGTTTCGTATTCACGTTGTGTTGTCTTTAAGGAGGCAATGAGTATTACCCGTTTAAAGAGTAAGTGCAGTTGTTGACGGAGGGCACTGCAGTCGTGTTTATGTAGGAATAGAACACGTGACACTGCTATCTATGAGTGCAGAGGGGAATGGGACGTGGGACGCTGACAGTGTACACTGCTTTATATGACGTCACGTGTAGCAACAGACAGAGCTTCGTAATTCTTCAACCTGCAGAGATGTTTTGAATGACTAATAGTAACTCATTCGGGCAAGCACTCGATGTCCTTGTGTAGTTAAAACGTGATGTGTTATCCATAGTTTAAAATCCCTCTCCCGACAGGTCGTGCCATTGTAAGGCCCGGGTCACGGGTGGCGTGTAAAAAGGTATTGGAATATAATTGAATGTTCTTTAATTGAATAGCAGGGGTGATAGTACATATCTTTGCACAATATGGGTTCTATATTTTGTCTTCTCCATCTCTTATCTATGGATGTGAAACCTGGACATTAACAAAGGCAGATTGTAAAGAAATAGAGGCTGCTGAAATGAAGATGTTGAGAGCAATAGCAGGATACCAAAGGACCGATAAATAGAAAAAAAGAAGATATAAGAACAGGACTTAATATATTTAATTTCTGTAAAAGAATAAAATATTATCAAAATGCTTATCTTCAGCACGTATTACGAATGAATGAACAGCGCATACCAAGAATTAATAATTATAAACCAAAAGGGAGAAGAATGTTGGGAAGACCATTGAAGAGATGGAAGGACCAATTCGACCTATAATGAAATCGGAACAGGCCATTGGGCTTAATCCTTGTTGTTGTTGATGATGATATTTTGTCTTCTAAGATTTTTTGTCCATAGTTTTCTCGTCTCCTATAAGGCAATAACATTTCAAAGAATGCTATAACCTCGCAAAGGAATTAACTTAATATTGCTTTTGATCTGATTCTTAATAATTTGTGTCAAACCATAAAAATAAGGTCGGTGCTATAAAAGTTAGTCTCTACAATGAGGAAACTGCTGTACGTTTTATTTCAACCGTGCGACTTCAGGAATGGCATGTGCATAAATAACTCCATGTTAATGTTCATTTCATGTAAGTTACTTGGAATTCTTTAATGCTATTTATGATAAAACAACGGTCTTAAAAACAGAAATGTATTCCCTACTTGATCTTTTAAGGAATTCGAATCTTGGCCGGAAAATGACCGTCTAATCATGTTTATAGTCATAACTAAGTCACTGACACTATCCTGATTGCGCGGGGCATAACCTTTCCATACATCCCTATTCTGAGCCGCGGGCAGGCCCAATACAAGCAGCAAGTTTGGTCGCTCAATTTCCTAGGGGTCACGATTTTTAAACTGGCCTAAATCTTCTGGCGGCACCATATTCCTGGGGTGGATTGTGCCTCAAACGGAAGTAAGTAAGCAGGTAAGTAGTAAGTTCTAGAGATAAAAGGCCCATCATGCAGGGATGACTCCAAGGACTTTCTGAGTTTAACCTCATATTACCCAAGGGCTCTCTGAGGTTTGAAGATTTTTTACGATTAACTATCCTGAGGTAATGTTTTACAATTATTCCCTGTATAATACACCTCATTCAAATAATGGTTAATATTCTATTCGGCTCTTTGTTTCTATCTATTCTACAAAAGTTTCTGTGTCCGTATTTTATTCCCTACTAGAGTACCCGGCAGACGTTGTCCTGCCCGAACATTCAATTCTCATGTCATGGGCGGATGATGAAAATATGTTACTTTTTACCATACAAATCAGCAATTATGGCATTTTTGTCTTCGTGAACATTAGAATTGTAGTCTCCTTTGCAGATAAGTTAAGAACCGTCATATAACAATTATATTAGAGTGAAAAAAAAAGAGAAATTGATGCGAGTGAGTCAAAACAGTTTTTTTTACTAGATTTCTTTCTGACCCACTGTGCACTGGTCCCATACTGGCCGACATTCCATGAGAAAAATTTCTTCCCCCGTAGAGACTCGAACCAGATTATGTCCCGTAGTTTTGCGCCCAGACTTCTTGCCTTAACCACTCGGCTACGGCGCTAGACTCCTGGTATCAATGAAAGACAAAAATGGTTATTGTGAGTTATCCGTAAGAGATAAGGGACTTGGAATCAATGAAAGACAAAAAATGGTTTTTGTGAGCTATCCCTAAGAGATAAACATGTGCTGCCGCGGACTTTTTTGTAGAGCTTTTTGAGATATTCAATTCTGTGTACATTAATTTTGTGTATTTCTTATGGTTTAGGCAGCGTAAGCCATTTAATCGTCCAAAGGGCTACTTTTTTCAAGTTTTCCACTACAAAGGGCGATTTTTAAGGGTGTAGGAGTTGAGTATCACAACTCTCTTATAGCCTATGTTCATCCCGGGAATCTCCTGAACATTTTGCAAAAAAGCCCATCACAATCGGATCAACGGTATGGCCGCGCATAAAGTACGAACAGACAAACATACAAACAAACAAACATTAATTTTTATATATAAGATTCATGCTACATCTCCTGCCCATTGCAGCCTATATACCAGACTTAACTGCTCTTTTTTCCTTAAAGATTATGTTGCTCATGTTATGCAGTCTTCTCAATTCACCTATCCGTTCATGTTTTAAAAATCCTATCCTGTCAGGTCATGTACCTGTAAGGCTAGGGAGGCGAGTGACATGTAAAAGTACCTACGAAACGAGACGTAAAAATAAGAAAAATAATGTCATAACAAAGCTGTATTGGAGAAAGACTAGAATTTTCTCGATGCGTTCGATGCTATTGAATAGATTAAAGTCTGTCTCATCTTTAATAACGCACAGAAGAAAAGAATTGGGAGCTGCAATATAGAAGTTGTTCTCTATACTCATAATATAATTTTCTATGACATCACTAGAAATTTTTAATATCTTGCTTACGTCCTTTCTTTTATCTCGACACAACACAGGGTGGAAATAATATAAGTGCGCAGATTTTAGGTAGATTTCCTTGTGGCAAATAAATAAAACTAGGAATGAAGCGCTAAAAGAAATTAAACATCGGCTCAACTCTGGAAACACAAACTCTTCTTGTCCCAATTTCTTTAAAAACGGTTAAACTAAAAAAAAGTAAGATACCATGTTTAGCTTCCATTTAATATACCCTGAAGAACAACTATATATATATATATATATATATATATGTGTGTGTGAATTCCATGGTAAATGACATAACAATGACAACAAAATAAAATTTTAATTTTTTTAACCTTAAGATAGTAGAGCATTATTTTTTCTCTTCAAACAATATATACAGGTTTCAATATCTTTAACAGAAAATATGGAGTTTCCATCTTTCATTTAAAATGTATGGTTTTATATCGGTAACTGACGTATCAGTATAATGACTAGGGCTAGGATTTTTATGTACTAAAAGGTAAGATTGCAACACAGTATAATGAGAAGTTAGACTTCTGACTGTCTTTTATGAATACTTGTAAAATTCATATCAAATTCCGTTGAGGTGAATTCATATGATGGAAGTTAAAAATTAAATTGTACCTGTTGGTAGGTGCCGTCGTCCTCAACTTTGTTAACAAAATTGAGGACGACGGCACCTACCAACCGGTACAATTTAATTTTTAAAACAAAGTTAAGGACGACGGCACCTACCAACAGGTACAATTTAATTTTTAACTTTCATCATATGGCTGTCTTTTGTTTTGGTTTCACGCCCAATCAGTTGAATAAGGAACATTTGCTAAATTGCAGGCGTCTTGACTCCGAGAAAAACGATAGAAAAGACAGGACTTTATTGGGAACAAGAGGACTAATGGTGTAAACCAAGCTCCAGTCATTTGAAAAAAACAACAACAACAACAACAGTTGAATGATATAACTATTTGCATTGCAATCCTATCTTTTATTACATAAAAATCTTAGCCCTAATACTCGTAATTACATAGGTGAGAGTAAATATTAATGTGTGAAATTTCCAATATTATTTCAACAAGCAATTATTGTGAATGTAGTATGTACAGGTGGAGTTACAAAATACATAATAATAATAATAATAATAATAATAATAATAATAATAATAATAATAATAATAATAATAATAATAATACTTTATTTATTCTGGCAGAGTTAAGGCCATAAGGCCCTCTCTTCCACTCAACCAGCACAAATACAAATAAATATTTGACAAATATAGATATACACTATACTTATTGTAAACAGTTAAAGGTACAATAATGTAGCAATGTAAATGTCATGTACAAACAACATTTTATAGGGTAATAACAATAATGATACGATAATAATAATAATAATAATAATAATAATAATAATAATAATAATAATAATAATATAAATATGATACATTATACGAGAAACACCAATTAATATATGTACCTTACACTGGATAATAATGAAGTCGAGTTTAGACCAAATATAAACTTAGATTTCTTTTAAAAAATTGCCAATGTCCGGCAGCCCCTTATTTCTTGTGGTAGGGAATTCCAGTTGCGAGAAGTAAAGATGGTATATGACATGGAGTGATGTGATGTCCTATGTTGCGGTATATTAAGCAAGAGACTATGTTGTGATCTTGTGTTTAAGTTGTGGTTTGAGGATAGATACTGGAAACGGGATGATAAATAATTGGGAATCGAGGTATGTAGGATCTTAAATAGGAGAATTAGACAGTGCGATTTTCTTCTCTCTTTTAGGTGTAGCCATGACAATTCGTGGAATAATGGAGAAATGTGATCGTATTTTCGAACATTAAATATGAATCTGATACACATATTATGGACACGCTGCAGTTTGTCCGACAATCCGTCACTTATGTCAGTTAGTATAACGTCACAGTAGTCAAAATGCGGCATCACTAAAGTTTGGATTAAAATTCTTTTGAGTTGTAGGAAGAAAATGTTTAAGTCGCTTTAGGGAATGCATTATGGAGAAGATCCTTTTAGATGTTTGTTTTACTTGCACGTGCCAATTTAAATTAGAATCTAAGTAAAATTATTGAGTTTTATCTTCTAATAAACGTTACTCACTAAATACATAAAACAAAAGTAACTGATGTAACAACTAACGCTTCTGTATTATGTAAGAGTTTTAATTAAAATAAATAACAATGATTTGTTACGTATGCGTTTGTTCACATTCTACAATATTTTGGGATGTAGGCACTTGGAAATCCATAATTCTGCTGTGTTATGTTAAATTTTACGTGGAATCCATCTATATTTTTAGTTGCCATCAAGATCATGTAGCTCATAGTTCATTCACATGTCTGCACTTCTCTCTTTGGTCTAAGAGTTTTCTCCAACATGCGTATTATTTTCTCCTCCCTTAAAGTAAAATACCACGTTTCACATCCATATAATGTAACTGGAAGAATAACTTTCTTTTTATATTTCTAGTTTAACGTTTTTAGCGAATCCCGAAGGAATGAAGCTATTGAAGTTATCCTCATGAAAATCTTTTTGAAAAACATATAGATCTTCAGCGATCCTATCTAGTAAATTTAATTAAAAACCAAGGTCAAGTTCATTAACAAATAGGCCCTACAATCGGAAAATTAGGAGTAGGAGTTTACCAGAAACGAAAATTTTAAAGTCACTCTAGCGATGGCAATTATCGATTTTTCGCAACGAAACTCAGAATATGGTATGAAAATAAAACGAGGAAATCCGGCATTAGAAATGGGGGTTTGTTTACCCGAAACTCAAAATTTAAAAAATCGCTCTAACAATCGTCATGTTTGTTTCGTCACAATGTACCTGTATACCATATAGTTCAATTAACACTTAAATCGCCAATGTAACAAAAAAAAAAAGGTAGGTTTAATTTATGTAAATATTTTAAAAAGTAATGGAAAAATAAATCAGTGTATATTATTTATATTTATGCCAAATAATACAACGATATCGCAATAGGTAATAACTTACGGTTTTGCATGATTTGTTTTCACTGAGGATCGACACATTTGAATAAGCTGGTAATAGAAATTGAGTTTATTTTAACAAAACAAATATATATTTCGCAAACCGACAAAATGGGGTCAACACTAATAAAATTCATATAAAATTCCGTTGAGGTGAATAGAAACTTCAACACAAGATACAAGGAACATCGCAGGGATTTTATGTACTCCGGTGGTAAATCAAGCTATGTCAAACATATCATTAACGCTGAACACAGAATGAACAAAATAGAAAACACTAACAATAGTTCACAGAGAAAAATTCCAGCAAAGATAAATATATTGGAAGACCTAGAAATTATAAAAGAACTAAATAATAGCTTACTAATTAATGAGAACACACCCCAGTGGTACAACCCTCTTTACGAGATCGTTAAAAATAAGTCAGTTGCTATTAACGACACTTCAAATCCACATCCTCGTGAACAACAACTGATAGTAGCAGACTCATCCTGCTGATGATGGAAGTTAACTTCCGAAAGGCCTCCATATAACATTTTAATATATTTTAACACAGTTGAAGACGACGGCACCTGCCAAAAGGTATATTTTAATTTTATTTTTACAGAAAAATGGGACCATAAATTAGGCTTGCTGAGGAATTAGCTTAGTTTACGCAGTTCCCTTTTTTTTTCTTTTTTGAAAGAGTTGGTATGACAATAGTTGATGTATTTTTATTTCAGAACGTGTTGTAGTTTGTAATGAAGCGAAGTGTTGTGAACATGCAAATGGTTACCTGAGCTGTGAATAATAATGAAAACTAAACAAATGTTGTTTTGACATACACAGTATTTGCTGTAACTCATAGTATAATTGCCATGTGTTCCAATTATTTCCAATATATCCTGCTACTGCATTTCATGGGGTCTTTTTTTTCGTATTTTCCACTTAATTCCTCACAGTTATAATTTGAGTGTAAGGTTTTCAATAAAACATTTCTCAGTGCGGTCATTTTCACAACTAAACTTCTTCTTTTTCTCATTATATTAGACGCACGGCAATTAAGAATCCCTTCCCTCCATCTTCTTTTTGTTCTTCCAGGCGACCTCTTCCCGTCTGCGGATAGACTCTCCCTTGCGATGTTGGTTCTTCTATTCATTCAGTTACCTATTGCTTGGATATTTAACTGGTTTCTAATCTTTTCACTTCTTACCTCTTCTAATTTATTCAAACTCAAATTATTAATTTTATTTGTTATAGAATCTGTTTCGTTCTGGAAGTATCCGCTCTTGTGTCAGAAGCAGCACAGGCCAATATTGGGCGCATTACTGCTTTATAGATTCTTGTCTTGATATCCGTATTCAATTTTTTTCCTCATATAATATAATTTAGTATCCACTATTCTCACTGCTTGATTAGCTTGTTTTACAACTTCATTCTGCAGAGTTCGCCAGCTAGTTATTTCAACACCCAGATATTTATTAGTATTTCTTGTCATATTATATAATTATGTAAACTAAAATAGTATACTACGATAGAAGAAATTTTCAACATATGAGTTGAATTGTTTATAGCTTTCAATGCATTCGTAAAAGTTTTTTTCTATTCTTGTATCATACTATATTTTATTTACTTTTACTTTTAAGCCCATGTTTTCCCTTAACAGAGATTTAGGCGCTCTCCCCCTACAGGGAAGAATTTGAACTATACTAATTTAGTTACACTTGTTTTCGTATAGGTATCATTTGAGTGGTCCGTGGTCAGCGTTCCGCCTCATACTGACATCTAGGAAATCAAGGTGGTACTAGGACGGGAACATTCGGTAAATTTTGCTTAGAGGCCTTTTCATTCAGGCTTAAGGATCTTTTATGAGCCTGAAAATCTTCAGACCCCGGCCGGGTTTGAACCCGCGACCCTCGGGACCAGAGGCAAGGGGCATAACCACGGTGAACTAGTTGAATTTATTTCCTTGAATTAAATTAATAAATTGTTTAAATAATACATTATAGCAGTAGTTCCTAACCTTTTTGACTCGCGAACCCCTTCCAGAACGATCTGAGTTGGGCGAACCACTGACTTTTAAATATACATACAGTAGACATGCATACAATTTAATTCAAAGCAAAAGGTTTAATAGCCTTAAATTAACGTAACCCTTAACGGTTAAAACCTAATGTTAATCTAGTTACAGCTTAAAAGTTACACCACGTGTAGCCCTGGGTGTAGCGATATCAAATGCATTCCTAACGATGTTAAAACTGTAATCAGGCATTCGAAGTAAATATTAATTTATTGTGGAAATAATGTGATAAATTCCCGATATTACACATATGTAACAAGGGGCATTATAGGGTTAATTTAATTTTAAAATAAAAATTTTAATAATAATAATTATTATTATTATTATTATTATTATTATTATTATTGCAATGCTGCAGAAATGAAGGAAACAATAGTAGATTTAACCTCGAAACCCGCCATTACGGAAAAGTTTTGGCGAACCCCCGGGGGTTCGCGAACCACAGGTTGGGAATCTATGTACTATTATTATGCTCGCTATATGGCCGCCATATATAATATAATTTCAAATCTGGAGGGGACTTTCTGCGATGATTGTGAATTTCGGCAAATCATTATTTTAAATAAGTCGAAAGGAGCAAGGTTGCGTATATTAACATGTTTTAACTGACTATTTAATTCATGCACCAAATGGGAGTCAATGACCAATCACATTTCAATGATTTTCGATTTACAACCTATCACAGTCGTGTTTCGCCTAGAATTTACCAACTAAAGTTTATCATAAGTAATGCCACGAGTGATTTCCAAATTATCGATAAATTCACGACTCACGAAGTGAGGAGTGAATTTATCTAGAGAATTTGGAAATCAAGAGTGGCATTTGTTAGGACTATTTAACGAATAAAATTAAGCTGTTTACTCACAAATCATTATTTAACTGTAGTTATTTTAAAATATTTATATATCTAATGTAAACGGCGATGTTTGAAAACAAATGAGAAACGATAGGTACGCTTCATCTGCTTCTTTTGTTTATCACTGCAGCTAGATCATACTATTTCAGAATATTAAAAAGGAGGAGCTTCCTTTAATATGGTAATTATAACACTGATAAATATTTCGTGAAACACGACTCTGATTGGTTGTAAAACAGAAATCATTGAAACATGATTGGTCATTGACTCCCATTTGGGGCATGAGTTAAATAGTCATAATAAAGAAAGCACCTCCTTTTTAATATTCTGAATAGGTCATAGCATTATTTTGCAGTGACCGACTCCCCAAGACATACGGCTACCAAATTGTATATATAGTGCATGAATGTCAACACATATTGCATGCAGGAGTTAATATAAAAACATTTGTAGCTATTGATTTTACCACCAAAAGAAGAAACCATTGTTTGCACTTTCTTAAAAGTATTTTTTCCCAGGTAATAATCCAGAAAAATATAACTGTCATATTTACATCATACGACATCGGAAATGAATTAACATACAGTTTGATGTGTTTCATTTTTTCTCCACTAGAGTGCATTCTTACAATATTACGTTCCTTTGGCAGTAACTTTTTTCATTCTCCATTCGTGCTACATGACCTACTCATCTCAGTCTATGCCAGTTATGTATATTTATTGCATGTGGTTTCCCATAAGGATCATCTGATTCAATGTTATTTAGTTTTCTCGATTCATCTCTCTGTTTATCTCCTCTGTCCTGCTACAGAGATATACTTTAAGTCTTTCACTTGTAATTTTATACAGGTTTAAGTATAATATACATGAACTGCTGTCAAGAAGTAAAGCGGAGGATAGCAATGACAAAAGAAGCTTTTAACAAGAAGAGAAGCATTTTCTGCGGACCTTTGGCATAATAATTAGGGAAGAGGCTAGTGAAGTGCTTTCTGTGGAGTGTAGCATTGTATGGTGCAGAGACTTGGACATTACGACTGAATGAGGAAAAGCGACTGGAAGCTTTTGAGATGTGGATATGGATAAGAATGGAACGTATAAAATGGACAGACAAAGTAAGAAATAAAGATGTGCTAGACAGAGTGGGTGAAAGAAGAACAATGCTGGAACTCATAAAGAAGATTAAAAGAAATTAGATTGGCCACTGGCTAAGAAGAAATTGCCTGCTGAAGGATGCACTAGAAGTAATGGTCAACGGAAAGAAAGTTAGAGGCAGAAAAAGACATCAGATGATTCGAGGTAGGGTTCTACGAACTCAAATAAATAAAAACGAAATAAAATTTAATTTAAAATAAAATAATAAAGAAGAAACGTCACATCCAAGGAAAATTACACAAAAAAGTATTCTTATAAACAAAATTCTCGCATACTCCGCTAAAAAAATTAAGACAATATTAAAATAAATGGTTTGTATGCAGATACAAAAAGGAAAGCTGAGTTAAGGAAAGAGTGGAGAATGGTGAGTACGCAGTGAAAGACCTGCTCTTGAGCAGAACACTATGAATGAAGTATAATATTTCAACTTTGTGAGTTATTTTTATACGACATGGCATAACATAGTTCGTTAAGGCAGCACGCTACAAGCGGTAACATCGCGGATTCTAGTCGCGATGAGTTTGATGTTTAAACTGTTGACCTTCCGGTGGGACTACGACCCTGGGATCGTCTCAACCTCTAATAGAAATGAGTAACAGAAATAGGTTCTGCGGACAAAGGTGGCCGTGACGCAGGGCTAATAACATGGTTGAAATTTCATCTTGATTCCCTAGAAACCTCCCACTACCCCAAAAAGGCTTCCTAAGGCCTAGTAGAATCACTTTAAATTTTTAAGACTTTTTATAAAACCGAAAAGACGCTAATGGCATGTTGTTGCCCAACAACATTGCAGAAGATTTTAATAAAATAAAGGAGGGTAGTATTAATTTTGTGAATGTACTGCTGGGAATAAGTTGGGATGAGAAGGTGACCTTTAGCACGCGATTACATGCAATTTCATGCTCTCTTCACTTTCTGTTGAGGGAGCAACTTTTATCGACATTTATTCGATATTTTGTTGGATGCAATTATTGAAACATCTTACATCGCCTGTATCCAATGACCTCGGCAGTAGTTTCATTTCTTCAGACTAGAACTTTCCGCATGGAACTTCAAAGTATCGAGACGTGAAAAGTAACCCATCATATCTCTGATTCTAATTACCTCACAGCTTTTTTGTTCAATAAGGAAGCATCTACCTCTAAAAATATATACTGTATTTTTATATATTTTGAAAAACCGCATAGCGCGACAGCCAGTGTTGATCTTACATACACAAGTGTTTATCACAGAGGTCGATGAACATCTAGCTGGTACAGGGGTGACGTGTGGTCAGTATTTCGGGTCTCCAGTTATATCTGGTTTTATTAACCTGGAGTCTCTACTTATTATATCTCTCCAAATTCCTTGCGATGCTGGGTGGTCACCGGTACCTTACTGACCGGAAATTCCATGAGAAAATTTCTTCTCCCATGGGGACTTGAATCAGCGGAAGGCCCGTAGCTCTGCACCAAGGCATGATGCCTTAAACTGCTCGGCTACGCTGCAGGATCAGATATATTAAACCATTCAGACTAAATTAATTTTTAAATAATTGAAGTTTGGTCTTCACGCACCTATGTTGAGGTACAGTTTTATTTTTATCTTCTGTAAGAAAGTGAAATTTTAATTACTGATATTCAACTGTTTATATATATATATATATATGCCCGAGCAGTTTTATTATTGTACCTGTTAATATTTTGAATGCAGAATGTTAACGTCGAAAAATTATTTTTTTCACATGTATAAATTATTGATGAATATTATCAATACTAATAAAATTAATTGTTTAAACCCGTTGAGGCGGATAGTCATAAAATAAAATAAAGTTAAAATGTACCTTCTTAAGTCATAATAAAAGCATGTATGCTTTTTTGTTTGCAGGCCTTTCAGAATCTCTATTCCATCTTCAGCAGATCTTTCTTCGCTACATTACATGATGTTCTCGGTGCTGGTCCTAATGTAGTGTTGTTCGTGACTGAGTCACATCAAGTATTGAAGCGGAGAAAGACCTGCTGAAGATGGAATAGAGATTCTGAAAGATCTTCAGACAAAAAAAGCATACATGTTTTATAGGTTGAGGATGACGGTTTTGACCTAAGAAGGTACAAGTTAACCTTATTTTATGATGAATATAAGCTTTTTAAGGACTATTTTACTGAATCTGATGCAGGAGCTTCATCATATAGTGAGTAAAGTGCCCAGATAATTTCACAATCCTATCTCAAGTAGTTCTAGAGAAAATTTTTTCATGAGTTACTTATAAATTAATTTAGAACTAATAGGCCTAATTCAGCCATGCTGAATTTAAATATGAACTCAGTTTTTCTCTATCATACCAATTTTGGGCCTGAGGAAAATATTACAACGTACAAATGGCAGCAGGATTAGTGTCTCTATTGAGCATCTAAACGAATACCTGTACAAACAGTAAGACAGGTAACACTAATACAATAGGCTGACTGAATTTGCTCCCACACGAGGTAAGTTTTTCTTTTCTTACATAAATACTGACGACGCAAAGAAAGCATTGCCGGAAACTAAATCTAAAGCCATAGGTGTAGACTGCATCAGCATTACTGTCATTAACACAATCTTGGACATTATCTTGCCAAGTTTGAAGCATATATTTAATGCTTCTATTATGATTGCAAGATACCCTGCCACATGGAAGAAGCACATGTACTTCCAATCCCCAAGTAAATACACCCACTTCCCCTCAACTACTATTGACCTATCAGCATTTACCTACCTTATCAAAAGCACTGGGATTATAAATAAAAAAACTTGCCGACTATCTAAATAACCACGAACTTCTTGACACTAACCAAACAGGATTACGGATTGGTTACAGCACAGAATCCACATTACTTAACATTACTGAGGTCATACATAAGGCTATGGATAAGAGTATATTGACAATCCTAACTCTAGTCGAATTTTCCAGAGCTTTTGATATGGTTAATACAAACGATTTATTGTAAACATTTAAGTTACTGAATTTTTCCGAAAATTCGATTCCCTGATTCCATTTCTACCTCACTGGCCACCAACAGTGCGTTGTTGTAGGTGATCGTTTTTCTTCATGTAAATCAGTGGAGTGCGGAGTACCACAAGGATCAGTATTAGGACCAATTTTATTTTCTATATACTTTAACGACATCACTGACTGCATTAATCATTGCAAAAATTGTATCTATGCTGATGACTTGCAAAGGTATCGTTATCGGTCACCAAAGCCTATTAAAATTGTTTATTCATGGATAGTTTCTGTAAATCTAAAGTAAACTTTTTTTTTTTTTTTTTTTTTTTTTTTTTTTTTTTTTAGTACACAATTGATCTTCTTGGTGATACAATATTAAAATATATATACAGTCAATATGCCCATTTCACCAATAATATTTAAAATGGTCAACTAGTTTCTACAGCCAAGCTGTCATTCTCAAGACCAGATATTGACTGAATATCTGGTCTTGAGAATGACAGCTTGGCTGTAGAAACTAGTTGACCATTTTAAATATTATTGGTGAAATGGGCATATTGACTGTATATATATTTTAATAAAGTGAACTTGTATTATATTTAAACCTTCCGCCAAAAATCTCGGTATATATTTCGACCAAATTCTTAGTTGGCAGATTCATTTAAGAGAAAGTTGTAAAAATATATATTCGATACTTCATTCCCTGAATGTTTTGAAAAATCCTTACCTCTTCCTCGAAAAAAAGTGCTTGTCTCAATTTTAATTATGCCGGATTTCGATTATTGTGACTTACTCTTAACAGAAATGAGTATCACATTCGGACATAGACTCCAATGAATTCATAATGTTATATAATATGCACCTCCGTAAATCACATTACATAACTCCAGAATTTGAAATGTTGTCTTGGCCCGATTGGAAGACAGGCGAAAGAAGAAGCCTTTGCTTCTTATACAACACTTTGACTACTTCATAACCCCTTTATATCTACTCGGTTCCATTCACTATCTTTCCACCATAACTTAAAAACACGTTCGAGTGAAAATTTAACTCTAGCTGCACCTCTACACCGAATATCTCACTATTCCTTATCCTGTCTTGTTTCAGCCACACGACTCAGTAATTCACTCCCTTCTCATATAACGTGCTGCTCGACTCAAAAACAGTTTAAAAAATCTAAATATTTCCTTAGACAATTTACACAATATGCAATATAACCCTGTTCTAGGTTTATTTTTATTATTATTTTATATATTTCACTTTCATTACAGGTCAACTATTTCATAAAATTATAGGTTATTATTAATATTAATTTTAATATTTTTGTTCTTTACTTGTCATCTGTATATTGCGTAGTTATGCCTATTATGTACTATTAGAGCCTAATCATATTGTAGATGCTTCGTAATTATCAATATGTGTATAATTTAACCCTCGTGAATTGGAAGATAAGACTTTACGGCCTTAACTACATCAGGTAAATAAACCATTATTATTATTATTATTATTATTATTATTATTATTATTATTATCAATACGATAAATAATATCAAATTTATGTTTTGTTAACTGTAAGTTAATATTATCCACAATACATTTAATCACAGATTAATATTTGACCACTGTTATTAATTAATCAGGTACATTTGAATATTATCAAGTTTTTTATTTGCTCTCTTCAAATGAATTAACAGCTATACACATAACTATATTATATGCATATTATCTATAAAATTGATAGTTGTAACAGATTGGTACGTGATAAAAAATAATTGCAGTTTTGAAATCAGCATATCAGAATTACTGAATCAGACATATCTTGCAGGAAATCCCAGGATCTCGCTTATTATTATTATTATTATTATTATTATTATTATTATTATTATTATTATTATTATTAGTAGTAGTAGTAGTAGTAGTAGTAGTAGTAGTAGTAGTAGTAGTATAGTAGTAGTAGTATTTTAGTCCACTTCTTTATATCACTCTGTGTCTATCGCTATTCTAGTCCGCTGCACACCCATCTCTGCACTACATTTTTTTGGGACCATCTTTGTCGTGGGCGTCATTTACTCTTTTTCCTTGTCTCGAGTCCCTTACATTACTTGCCACTAATTCATGAAAATGGGCAAGAGACTTTTTGAAAATAAGCGTCTCGCTTTTTTCACCTCCCCCCCTAGAGGAAACATAGCACATGGTTCGATACAAGTAACATGAGAGGCTACCCTTAAGCGTTATGAACCTGCAATTTTCCTGATGATTTCATTTGAGATGTGATTCCTTTATGTATGTATTCACTGTAGAAAAAAACCTGTGGTAAAGACTTATATTCTTGGCGAATAACAGTAACCTCATTCCCATTAATTCCGCAGGAATTCATTGAAGAGTAATGTATTTAATCATGGATTCTATTTGTGTGGCATAGATAACTGTAGTTCATGAGCTAATTCTAAATGACAGATTTTAAATATTTAAAGAAGACTGCGCTGACATAATTTTCCGCTTAGACGTGTTAGTCTACAAATGTCGGAAAAGGAGCGTGTTTCCGAGTTGCGGTCTGTGACATCATGTCTACGTCACAAACATTTGAATTTCTTTTATAAAGCTATGTTGATAGTTTGACTTGTATATATTATAGGCTACTTTAACTAAAGTGTTAGGGCCTATATTCATTATGCGTATCATGCTCCATTTGTCATGTTCTGCAGGCTGTGAGCTCTAAGTCTGGTCTTATGTTTTCCCGCTCTCTATACTAACGGTATCCTTCTATTTTATTCTGACCCTTGAAGACTAAGGGCCGCATGCAAATACATTAGTCTCTACTCAAATTACTTCCAATCACTGGTGAGCTGACTTTCCGTGAGCAAGTGCAAAGATCGAATTAGCTATCCACTAACGGGTCATGCATGAAAGTCGTCGTTTTCGTAATATTGGCAAGAAATTGCCCAGAATTCTCAGCGATAAAACCACTTCCGTTATTTTCGTCTGCTAGAGGAACGCATTTAGGCTTGCGTCCCGCAAATAGTATCGTATACGACGACGTCTGCGTCGCGCAATATACGCCGATTCTCCTGTTCTTCCAGTTGAATTCTTTGGTAGACTCTATCAAATTCCTCTTCTCCGCGTATACCGAAAACATGATCGAAGTCTTCAAGGTCCGACATCTTGGATAAAGTAGCAAGGTATGCGGCAAGGTTTCAAACTACATCGGTTACCATCGGTTCCCATCGGGTTGCTCACGATTCGTTTCTCTGCTAAGTCACCTCGCCAGGTATCTTAGGAATTTCAACAATTATTATCGCATGAACAGATTTTTGAATACGCAAAAACGTGTTTAGATGCAACTTTCTCAGCAGAGTACGGGCAGAGAACGACTTTTACCGTCTAATGCGTTCATAGATTCCAGCCTAAAACTTCTATGTGGTGCACCTGTAACCATAAGATGGCTAAAAAGAATATGGGAGGCAAAGTAATCTACTTCAAGCGAAACATATCCTTTATTACACACTATATGTATAAAGGAAAGAAAACGTTAGTTGATATTGAAAGCAGGAAGAATTGGTGCGAGATGTTGAACAGCACGGACGTCAGCACGTGTTTATTTCTGCGCGGCGAGAGAATGTTCAAAGTAAACTTGTGCAAGCAGATAGCACATTCAACTTTTATTTTCTACATGGGATATAAACCTTTATACACCTCTAAATGTTTACATTTCAAGCCGTTGTAGCAGAAACATGATTTAATAAATAACAAACTCACCGACACTATTGAACCCATAGGTTCATGACCGCGCGGACATTAGCTCTCGATACATACCTATCTTGAGCTAATGTTTTTTAATCATCCCCTCATAATTTACCTTCTTCAAAGTATCGCTAATGTTATTCTCCCACCTCACTATTGCCTATCTACTGAGCGCTTTCCCTCTAGTTTACATACAAGGAGTTCCTTGTTCTCTTTCGTTTCCCATTCGTGCCACACGTCCTGGCCATAGCAGTTTATGAGACTTAAATATTCATATTATATCTGATTTCCCATTAAGATAATGTAGATCATTGTTATATAGTCTTAACTAGTCACTCGCCTGTCTGTTCGTCTCTCTTTGGTCCAAAAGTTTTCCTAAGAATTTAATTCTCAAATACTGTTAAAGTAAAAATCCGTGTTTCACATTCATGTAATATGTCATATAAATGTAACTGGAAGAATAATTTCAGTTTAATATTTCCTTTTTAGAGAAAATGGGAAGACAAAAGTTCCGCTAATGCGTAGTTAGTAAGCGTTTTCACAACTGAGGCTATGTTTCATTTCTTTCTTGCTCTGCCTAATTCCTGTATGTACTTATTGTTCCTAGGTATTTGAATTCAACCACTTCTGCAAAATTTTCTTCATTTTCGTTAAATGTCCATCTACATTATATAAAGTATTTTTCTATAAAGTAAAGTAAAGTGATCCCACAACAGACCCGGAGGCCCTTGGGGTAGTAGGAGGTTAAGGCTCCCACTTTTTCTAGACAATCGGCACTTTATGTCAGCCGGGTTGTCAGCCCTGCGTGACGGCCGCCTTTACCCCCAGAACAAGCGTCTGGTACTCATTTCCGTTAGAGGCTGTGTCGACCCCCAGGGTCATAGTGCCGCCAGAGGGTTTGGGTAGTATTTTTCTATACGTGACCATATATTTTGTTTTGTTGATATTTACTTCCAGACCCAATTTTTTAGTTCTTACCCAATAGAGTATGCGTGTTGTCCATTAGTATTTCTCTTCGCTATCGGCTAATAATAATACATCATCAACATATACGAACAGCTTATTAATACGATTGGGTTGTATGGCTTTTTTATCCTCAAACGATTTAATGGTAGGCCAATGCTCTAGTACAAAATTGAAAAAGTAAGTTATCTGAAAACTGTTTGCCTTTCCTCACTCTACCCTTTGTGTCATTTTGAAATATTCGAATTCATCCATAGTAATCCTGCCCGAGGGCAGGTCTTTCACTGCAATCATAGCATTTTCATGCTATGCTTGTAGCTTTACTAGGAAAATGTACATGTGGTAGCTTCCCGTTGCTTTCCACACCGGTGAAGCATGATGATAATGATAAGATTGATAATGATAAGGATGATGGTCATATGATTTCGGGGACCGTTTAGGCCTTAAAGTTTTCCTGATATTTGTCTTACACGTTAGGGAAAACCCCGATAAAAACCTCACCCTGAAAAACTGCCCCGACCGGAGATTTAATTCGGGACCGCTGCGTGACAAGGCAGCGCGCTACCTCGAGACCACAGCGGTGGACAATATTCGAATAAGTCTAAGTTTTTAAGAATTCCCAATTCCAGCAGGATATTATACAACTTCTTCCCTTTAACTGAATCAACATTTACTAAAAGTTAATTTAACTTAAATCGAATCCGGAAGATTTTAAGTTAAATTAAACTAATAACCTTCAAAGTTATAAATAGAGAAGCTTCTTTGAGTCTTAATCTGTAGTAGCTTGCTACTCCTATAGAATTGCAATCTGCTATCATTTTTGAATATAGAACTTTTCTAGAAGAAGAGTTTTATCTCCTTAAAAGATTTACAATCTTTCACCTAACCTTTTTAGTTTACATATAGTTGATGTTGATATTCCCATTTCTTTTCTAAAATCTTTCTTTTGCTACAAATCTTATCTATTGTATCAATACTAGTAAAATATTTTAACAAAGTTGAGGACGACGGCACCTACCAACAGGTACAATTTAATGTTTAACTTTCATCATTATCTATTGTAGACCTATTTATTCTTAACTTACGTTGATGTGCACAATATAGTGATATAAGTCTGGATGCTAATATAGTACAGTTTATTTGTTATAATTTTTTACAATTTATAAATATGTACTGAATCGCCCATGTAGTTGTTTTATCTCTTTTCTTATATATTGGCGCGAAAATCGATTCTTTTCATTTATTTCGAAGAGCCTCTTTTCCCAAATCACACTAAGCAACCGATGTATCCTGTCCTTCAATTTTTATCAGTTTTGCTGGGATCCCGTCTGAACTTGATGGTTTATACAATTTTAATTTTTCGATCTACTTTGCTCTGTGACTATTATTTCCGATGACTGTAAATAATCCCCTTCAATATCCTGCTCTGCATGTATAATAATACTAATAATAATAATAATAATAATAATAATAATAATAATAATAATAATAATAATAATAATAATAACAATAATCAAGATTGATGTGCGGAAAAATATTAAACATAGGTTCAATTCTGAAATGCTACGCGTATTATATAATATAAGGATTCTTGTTATCTCAACTTCTCTCAAAAGACCCCAATATAAAAATATATGATGGTTTTTATTCCAGTTATAAGGATGCGAAACATGGACTCTTAATAGTAAGAGGAGCAAAGATTAGGAGTATTTGAGAAAAGCCTAAAGTTCTTAGGATTTTTTTTATCAAAGAGAGATGAACAGACAGCAGAATGGAAAAGAGTACATAATAGTGAGTTACAAGATCTTTGTGAGAAACTAGATATAATTATAAAAGTTAAGTCCCGTAGATTGCGATGGTCAGGACATCTGACACGAATGCGGAATGAAAGAGGGGCATGGTATATTGTTGCCTGTATAAAATCTAGAGGTAAAGCGTCCAGTAGGTAGGCCAAGAAAGAAGTAGAAGTAAATTGTACATTAACTCTGGACGCGTCAATAGTACAAGGGAATTAGTTAGTTATCTATTTTAAGCCATTTTTAAGGTTACTACACTACAAAATATTTAAACAAGGATCAATCAGTATATTTCAATAGAAATTATGGAAAAAGTCGGTTATTTGGCGGACACGAATTCTTCTAAGTTCCACAGAATCGCAGTGTGCATGCGCGAGTTACGGGAGTTGCTGTAATGGTTAATGTAACTTCCGGTAGATGGCTCTGCAGTCGGTGTCACCAACTTTGGGAATAACTTCCCAAATGTTTAAAAAAATGGACGTAAACTAACTTGCCATTTCCTAACCAAAGAAAACAATTTACATGCATATTATTTATTCCCAAATGCTAAAAAAAATGGACGTAAACCAACTTCCCATTTCCTAACCTAACAAAACAATTTACATGCGTATTATTTAATTAACTATAAAGTAATTTTATGTACACTAACACAAAATATGGTTTCGAATTATCTTCAAATGTTGGTAACTCCGATTTGAGAGCCACCTAGCGGATGTTACATGAAGCATTTCCGCGTCTCTAGAACCCGATGCACACATTTCGCGTAATTTATAAATATCTAATAATCTTAAGAAATGTTTATAAAATTGTTCCAAAATGTTTAAATAGTACGAAATGTGTTTTCAAGTGTTAAGTACATAGGTGGCATAAGTATGTAAGTGTAGAAATGTGTCCGCCAAAAAACGTACCTCATCCGAAATTATAATAAAATTTAATTTGAAACTTATTCAGTATTCAGAATTAAATTATTTTGAATTCGTCATCAAACTGTATTATGTCGATGTGGTTGTGAGTCACTTCCTTTTTAAAATTATTTCCATAGCAATACATCCTCAATATCAAAATAAGTAGAAACTTCAGAGATTTTAAATTTCAATGCATTATACATAAACAGGTTTTCTTCTCTCGTGATAATCTTGTTTTAATGGACATAATATGATTGGAAAAGTATCTCCTGACCGACGGAAGTAGATATGGGGCCGCCCGCCCGCGTTTAATGTAGAGTAGCGTCCCGAGCCAACAGGGAACATTTTCGATTAACATGTGCATGAGAGAATACAAAAAAATGAGTACAGACGTGTACTCAGCGGGGGATTAATGTACCGCTGAGATTCCCTGTTTCACGGTTTACAACGTTGAATTAACTGAGGAGCTTCCTAATTACCGAGATGTGCTACATTTCCTTTCCACTTTATAAAATTTAATTTACAATACATTATGTATAAAAATTTTCTAATTTAATAAAGAGTAACCATTATTATTATTATTATTATTATTATTATTATTATTATTATTATTATTATTATTATTATTATTATTATTATTATTATTATTATTATTATTAGCCCATGTAGGACTAATCAAAGTACTTAGATGTGTTTCTTTTTACTTCATATGGCCCTCATTTTCTGACTATGGACTTCTTTCTCTCTCCTGTCCAAAATGTTCCCGTTTTTTTTCTTCTGTTTATCCTCTTGATGAACTTGCCATTTGTATACATTAATTCTAAAGATAACTCTATTTATGATATTATTATTACTGTTATTATTGTTATTAATATAACAAAATAACTGCAGTTGAAATTGATTTTTGAAGAAGAGCTGCCAGAAAATCTCGACTGGAAAGAATTAGATATACAGAAATTAGAAAATGGATGAATGCAGGAATAAGTAGGCCTATAATGAATGAGATTGAATAGAGAACGCGAATATGGTATAGGCACGTAAGAAGAATGCAGGATGCAAGACTACCAAAGGTCATCTATACATGGAAAATTGAACGAAGGAGCAGAAAAGGAAGACCAAAAACAACCTGGAAGATTAACATTCAGAATTCAATGAGAAAAAGTCTATAAGTCCGTATTCATTTATGCATTTTTAAAACTCATGTTAATTATTAAGATTAGTTGGAGAAAACCCTCAATGAAGAGGAAAATTCTTAAAATGAATTATTATTATTATTATTAACATTATTATTATTATTATTGTTATTATTATTATTATTATTATTATTATTATTATTATTATTATTATTATTATTATTATTATTATTATTATTATTATTATTATTATTATTATTATTATTATTATTTGTAAATCCTTATGTTGATACATTACACTGCATATTTTTAATTGAAACTTTTCACTAATACTGATTAATAAGATTTTCGTTGTCGTTCCATAACTGTTAGATGCTTTAGTTTTGGCAAAAAGTATACATGCTGTTGTTGTTAAAAATAACTCTTTTAAAATTGAATACAAAACAATATGTTCCACTTGTTTGATATTCTGGGATGGAGTGTGGAATACGAGTAAAAGATAGATCATGCGTAGATATGGATCACGTAGTTAAGTGTGGAATATTTTGATTTCGTCTGACCATTTTCAGTTGTTTTTAAGTTTTGACTTAGTAGGCCTATATTACTGTGATTGAATGTCGACGAACGCAGTTGAAAATGGCATCGACTGCCTCATCGTCATCTGCAATATATATATATATATATATATATATATATATAGGTCGTGGGGGTAATTATCAATGACGGCGGCTTTTACTACAGATGGGTAAAATAGTGTTGTAGGCCTATACACCTTGTAGTACACTAAGTAAGAAATAATTGTTGAAGTGCAAGAAAACTGTAAGTACTGTATTTTGAAAGTTGTACAAGTACATAAAAAAATTAAACACCTAAAAGATAAGTAAATTTATGTGGAAAAACTGTAAGATTATATATTCCTCTCTGTTCTAATATGTCGTTTTTAGTAATATTATGGCATATATATATATATATATATATATATATATATCTTAATTTATGAAGAGGACCTATATCTACCAGTAAAATACACTCATTATACCCTTTTACACGAAGATGCTTCTGGATTGCTTATTAATTTATCATTGGTAGTATAAATATATTAACCTCCGATTGAGGGTCTTTCCACTTTTCAGCGGTTGCCCTTTTACCAGCCGGATGCTGGCCTTTCACATCCACATGTGTCAATCACACAGGTAGATGATCAACAGCCAGTGTAGGGGTGACATGTGGTTAGCATGTCGAGTCCCCCAGCCGTTATAGCTGGTTCCTCAACCTGGAGCCGCTACTTATTGTAGCTACCCAATTATCTCACGATGCTGGGTGGGCACCGGTCCCATACTGGCCGAAATACCATGAGAAAATTTCTTCCCCCATGGAGACTCGAACCAGCGCAAGTCCCGTAGCTCTGCGCCAAGGCTTCCTACCTTAACCGCTCGGCTACGGCGCGGGACTAAATATATTAACCTCAATATTCTTATAAAATTAGTCAATTTTACGAGAAAAATATCTAATTAATCATAACAAAACAAGCTTGGACAATGAACTAACACAGTATTTGTCTTCTTCTTCTTCACTTCCTGGTTTAGGCAAGAGTTGCCTGTTCCGTCTTCACTAATAGATCTAAGACCATCTCTTCCGATGACGTCCTCTTGGAAAATAATGGAAGATTTTATTTGGTAATCTACTTTCTTCCATTCTTTCTACATGTTCTTTCCACTGTATCTTGTTGTTAAATATCTTTACTTTTATGGAGTAGATCTGCAGTTCTTCACGGATATCCTCGTTTCTTATCTGGTCCATTCCAGTGCAGCCTTTTACTCTTCTTAAAAATTTCATATCGGCTGCTTGGACTTTACTTTCTTGTTTGGTAGTGGTAATCCAAGATTCACTCCCATAAAAAAGGACAGGGACAGCCATTGTTTTATAAAATATTAATTTTGTTTGTTTATGGGCTTTATTATTCAATGTTCTATTTATTGTACCACAAATAGCTTGAAACTGATGTGTTTTGTGTCCAATATCTTTATCATACCCATAGCTGATGTCACAACCTAAATATTTAAAGTGGGATACTTGTTCACAGTATTTTGTTTATACATATATTTTGATTCTTTATAATAAAAATGTAATATTACATATTTTGACTATTTTTACTACATAGGCTATAATATGTACTTATTTGGAGATTAATATTACATAAAAATCGGACTCTAGTAATTACATATTTTCTCCGACATGCTTATATATTACGAACATGTGAGTTTTCAGCCAACATATTTTAAATAATTTATCTTTTCCATAATTTTATTTTTAAAAAAATTGCTTAAGTACCAGAATTCCCATACTTAGGAATAATAAATACCAATAGGAACGATGTGTAGAAAGAAATTAAACATAAGCTCAACTCTAGAAACGTATTCTATTATGCATTACATGGATT
The DNA here is from genome assembly GCA_030220185.1 of Diploptera punctata. Lineage (NCBI taxonomy): Eukaryota > Metazoa > Arthropoda > Insecta > Blattodea > Blaberidae > Diploptera > Diploptera punctata. Next base: position 611,117 of record JASPKZ010000031.1, on the reverse strand, counting down.
CGCCCAGTAGAGAGACTAAGAATGAAATGGGAGAATATCATTGACCATGATTTGAGGTAGGTGAAGTGTACAGGGGATGATTCAAAAACATTAGTTCAGGATAGGAATATAGGCCTATGCAAAGCCATTAATCTCCGGGTTCTGTAGCACCAGTGAGTCGGTTAGCTGTGTCAGTGTCATGCAACGCGTCTTTCTGAGGTTTGTCGAGTATCACTGGGGTTCAATGCGTCGATTCCCCTTTGATTCTACACAGCATGATGCCCGCCTAACAGATAGTTTTGAACCTTTGATTAATGAATCCTTGTATTGTGTTATGAAAGACTTGTTAAGCGCCATGTTGATGATTGAAACGCTGTTAATTAAAACAGGCACTTCCATTTCACACAGGGTACATCGGTGCAACATACAATACCATTAGAAATACCGCATAATGAAAAATTCTTGTCGCAGGAACTGCGTAAAACTAAGTGAATCGCTCAGAAGGTCGATTTTTCTGCCATTTTGCTAGTTTACGGAATATATTCTTCTTTCGTTAATTTAATCATGTATATATATATATATAGGCCCTATATATATATATATATATATATATATATATATGCCTATAGTGTTATATTGCAAATTTTCGCGGATATAAGTATTAATATATATATCCATCCATCCATAGTAATTCTGCCCGAAGGCAGGTCCTTCACTGCAATCATAGAATTTTCATGCTATGCTTGCAGCTTTACTAGGGAATTGTGTAGGTGTGGTAGCTTACCGTTGCTTTCCACACCGGTGAAGGATGATGATGATAATGATAATGGTAAGGATGATAATGATAAGGATGATGGCCATATGATTTCGGGGACCGTTTGGGCCTTAAAGTTTTCCTGACATTTGTATTACAGGTGAGGAAAAACCCCGATAAAACCTCACCCAGAAAAACTGCCCCGACCGGGGATCGAACCCGGACCCGCTGCGTGACAAGGCAGCACGCTACCTCGAGACCACAGCGGTGGACATGTATATTTCAGGTAAAACACCACTTCCAATGGATTTAACTGATTTTTGGAGGATACATTTCTCGCTTTATTTCAAAAGCATATATCGAGTTTCTGCTTTCTTATCCGGATTTTCATAGTCATATCATATTTGATAGCCTTTCACGATATCATATGAAAATTGTCTTAGGAGATTTTATTGCAAAATTGGGGCGGGAAGATATATTCAGGCCAACAATAGGCAAATTCAGTCTTCATGAAGATAGTAACATCATCATCATCGTAAGGCGCGACAACTTCAAAAGTGAAAGTTTTGGCCTTCTCAACAATCATCATCCATGGCAAGCTGTCTCTTTCCATATTAAAATCATTCACTTTCATTTAGTTGTAACAATGAAGTTAAATTGGTCACCTTCCCCACATCAAAGAATCTTATTGTTAAGAGCACAACATTCCAGGATAAGGATATTAATAAATACATCTGGACGTCTCCAGATGGCGGAACTCGGAACCAGATAGATCATGTATTAGTGGACAAACGGTGGCATAGTAGCATTATCGATGTTAGATCAGTTAGAGGGACAGACTGCAATTCGGGTCGTCATCTGGTCAGGATGAAAATCAGACAACAGTTATCGCTCATGAGAGGAACCAAAAGATAAAAATGATTCTGAAAAATTTGAATAGAAAAACTTGTTGAATGATTAACTATGCCAAGAATACCAAATCAAAATTACTAATAGATTTGAAATATTGGAATTTTCAGTTGAGAATGAGGCAATCAAAGAAGAAATTTATATAAATGAAGAATGGGGAGCTATAAGAGATACTAATGTTGTGTGATTCAACTATAAGAGATACTATTAAATTGTCAGAATCAGAAAGTGTTCTTTATTAAAAAAGATGAAAAACAAGAAGTGGTTTGATGAGCAATTTGCCGACGTTGTAAAGAAAAGAAAGCAAGCAAAAATTGACTACATGAGCCAAATTAAGCAAATTTAGAAAAATTAGGTAATTAAAGAGTAAAAATATAAATATTTGAGAGAGAAGATTAAAAATCTTGAAATAAATACAAAAAAATGGTAACATCAGATAATTATATCAGGGGATTTGGATATAGAAGAAAGGGTTTCAGGTTAGAACAAACATAATGAGGAATGAAAATGGGGATATGATTGCAGATTCCAGAAGTATATTAAATAGATGGAAAAGTTACTTTAATCAACCATTAAATGTGCATGCAGAACAGGATATTGAAGAAGATAATTTAAAGACAGCAGAAATGCTAATTACAGAACCAAGTGTTTTAGAGGTTGAAATGGCGATAGAAAAATTGAAGATGTATAAAGCAGCAGTACTGTTAGAATCAGGGGGAGAAAAATTTATGGATAAGATCCGCCGGTTGCTTAGTATGATTTGGGAAAAAGGAGCTCTTCAAATGAATGGGAAGAATCCATTATCGTATCAGTCTATAAGAAAGGAAATAAAACTGATTGGAACAACTAATGGGGCATCTCATTACTTTCAACTTCGTATAAAATCCTAACAAATATATTAATAAGCAGACTTACTCCTTATATTAATGACATTCTAGGAGATCAACAATGTGGATTTAGAAGAAACAGTAGTACAACAGATCCAGATTTTTATAATAAGACATATTTTAGAATAGAAATGGGAATATAATGGTATTGTACATCAGCTATATGTATATTTAAAAAAGGCGTACGATTCAATTAAGAGCGACAAGTTATAAATATACGCCTGGAGTTCGGAATTCCTGAAAAGTATTTAGATTTATACGAATGTGTCTAAATGGCACAATGAATAGGGTGCGTGTAGGCAAACAGTTTTTGGATACTTTTGAAATTCACTATTAGTTAAAGCAAGGAGATGCACTATCTCCTCTACTATTCAATTTTGTACTAGACCATGCCATCAAATCTTTGGAGGATGAAGGACTACAACTCAATGGTATTAATAGGCTGTTAGTTTATGTTGACGATGTATTATTATTGGGCGATAGCGAGGAGATACTAAGGGCCAACACGCACTCTTATTGTGTAACACTATAAAATTGGGACTGGGAGTAAACATCAATAGAACTAAATATATGTTCACATCTAGAAATGCATTATATAATGGAAATGTACAACTGATGACAAATGAGGGGAATTTTGAAGAAGTGGCTAAATTCAAACATCTAGGAACAATAATTACAAATAGGAATAAGATGCACAAAGAAATAAAACATAGGCTCAATTCTGAAAATGTTTGCTATTACTCGTATACATTACAGGGATTCTTGTCGTCCCAACACTTATCCAAAAACGTTAAACTGAAAATATATACAACTGTTATTCTACCAGTTACATTATATAGATGCAAAACATGGACTCTTACTTTAATGGAGGAAAGAAGGTTACGAATATTTGAGAATAAAGTTCTTAGGAAAATTTTTGGGGCAAAAAGAGATGAACAGACAGGTGAATGAGAGAACTACATATTAGTGATCTACATTGGTATGTATAGGAAGCCAGATATAATCAGAATAGTTAAGTTACGTAGACTGCGATCGACAGAATATGTGTCACGAATGAGGAATGAAATAGATGCATGGAAACGTCGTGTAGGAAAACCAGAAGGAAAACGCCCAGTTGGTAGACCAAGAATGAGGTGGAAGAATAACATTACCAATGATTTGAGGGAAATAAAATTATTTCTATGTTGAAAAACATTAGGTCAGGATAGGGATGTATAGAGAGCTTATATCCGCGCGGTCATTAATCTATGGGTTCTATAGAGCCAGTGAGTTAGTTAGTTAGTTAGTTAGTTATAGCCGGGAATGAACCCAGAAATCCTGGGATGCTTATCAAACCTGCCACATCATAGAACCGGATAAAGGTAGAACAATTATATTTTTTTTCGAAATCCGAGGGAATGAATCTGTTGAGGCTGTTCTCATGAAAATCATATTTACGTATTTTTACACATCTTAACCGATCCTATCTAATAGACACGTAAAAAAATAATAATAACTTCAGGCTTATATTTGTCTGTTAACATTCTAACGGCGGCAATTTTAGTTTTTTTTTCGGAACCAAACTTGGCATATATAATTTCAATTTTAAAAAATAGGTCGAGTTTGTTAAACAGCAAATTTGAATAGAAGCAAAAATATTTGGAATAGGAGCTCAACTGAAACAAAAATTTAAAAAATGCTCTAGTATCGCAATTCTCGATCTTTTGCAACAAAACTTAGTAGGTCCTATATGCTATTAAAATAAAATGAAGCCATTTTTTTCAGAAAATAGCAAAACCCAACTATTAGAAGAGGAGGGTTACGTGAAGTCCGAAATTAAACAATCCGTGTAGGATCCCCCATGTTTGGTTTGTCCCAATGTGTATCCTACAAATTAGCAATGCATCCTATAAGATACATTGGTTTAATTTATTTAATATTTTAAATAGAGTAATGGAAAAATGATTTAGTAGAAATGTCCAACAATATTAAATAGGTAGACTTAAGGGTTGTGATGGTTTGTTTTCACCGCAGTCCGAGATGTGTAAATAAGTGGCATAATAAATTGAGTTTCTGCAATTTAAAGGCTAACAATATAAATATATAACCTACTGCATTCCATAACTTCGTCTTGAATTCGCTTCGTTTACTCAGTTCCTGCGTGACGGACTTTTGTATTAGTAATTTCAAACTTAAATAAAATTTGAGACTGGTATTGCACGCCTGAAGGGTAGTGGTAGGCCTATATAACTGGGTCGCCATTGAGCGATTACATTTGTTTTTGAAATAGCCTGTGTGAAGTTTACGTGTGAGTAATTTGAGAGAATGTTCTTTGTAGTGTGAGGTGTGGCTCAGAGGAAGGAGACATCGAATTGCAGATTTATTTAGGCGTTCACACCAAACGAAGCAGTGAAGCATTCTCAGCGTGTACTGAAACGCAATAAAGATTAAAGCATTCTGTGTTTGAGAATTACTAAACTGACGAATAAGTTGTTGCTTATTTAATGAAACAAAAATGCGCACGTTAACTCTGAGGTTCATGGCCAAGCGGACATAATCACTCTCTCTCTCTCTCTCTCTCGCTCTCTCTCTCTCTCTCTCTCCTCTCTCGCTCTCTCTCTCTCTATCTCTCTATCTCTCTCTCTCTCTCGCTCTCTCTCTCTCTATCTCTCTATCTCTCTATCTCTCTCTATCTCTCTCTTTATCTCTCTCTTTATCTCTTTCTATCTCGCTTTCTATCTCTCTCTCTCTCTCACTCTCCCTCTCTCTCCCTCTCTCTCTCCCTCCCTCTCCCTCTCCCTCTCTCTCTCTGTCTCTCTCTCTGTCTCTGTCTCTCTCTGTCTCTCTCTGTCTCTCTCTCATCTCTCTCTCTCTCTCTCTCTCTCTCTCTCTATATATATATATATATATATATAGAGTAAGGTTGCCTAATTTCGCGAGTTTTTTTTTACTTTTTTTGTTTAAATGTAATATTTTAGACTATTTAACTCATGTCCCAAATGGGAGTCAATGACCAATCACATTTCAATGATTTTTTTACAACCAATCACAGTCGTGTTTCGCCTAGAATTTACCAACTAAAGTATATCATAATAAAGAAAGCACTTCCTTTTTAACATTCTGAATAGGTCATAGCATTATTTTGCAGTGACTGACTCCCCAAGAAATACGGCTACCAGATTGTATATATAGTGCATGAATGTCAAAACATACCGCATGCGGGAGTTGATATAAAAAAAATTGTAGTAATTGATTATACCACCAAAAAAAGAAACCACCGTTTGCACTTTCTTAAATGTATTTTTTCCCAGGTAATAACATTCCAGAAAAAATATAATTGTCATATTTACATCATAGGACATCAGAAATGAATTAATATACAGTTTGACGTGTTTAATTTTTTCTCCACTAGAGTGCATTCTTACAATATTGCGTTCCTTTGGCAATAAATATTATGATTTGGTTGCAGTGATGAACAAAAGAAGCAAATGAAGCGTACCAATCGTATCTCATTTGTTTTCAAACATCGCCGTTTACATTAAATATATAAATATTTTAAAATAACTATATTTAAATAATGATTTGTAAGTAAACAGCTTAATTTTATTCGTTAAATAGTCCTAACAAATGCCACCTTTGATTTCCAAATTCTCTAGAAAAATTCACTCGTCACTTCGTGAGTCGTGAATTTATCGATAATTTGGAAATCACTCGTGGCATTACTTATGATAATGGTGACAAAATATGAATACAGGAACATCGTATGAATCTTCCACGAGATTACAGTCCTGCAAGGATATATTTTTAATAAATGAGTGTTTCTGAATTACAATTTCACGCTGATTGGAAAAATTAAATCCGTTTTTTGTGTACCACATCAGAACTTTTTACTATTGACAATTTTATGTTTTGAATATTTTTCGTAATGTACGTACTGTAGTAATATTACAGTGTACCTATCGTTTGTTAGAAAGGCCCAACAGTTTATAATTTCGACTTTATTACTTGATATGTGAAATAATACAACTATGATTATGTTTATATTTTAAATTATGTTTATAATTATTAAAATCTACTAACTATATCCGCCCTAGGTCCGTACAAAAAATTGTGGTTGTGTAAATGATCCAAATCTGTTTTTCTATAATTATATGTGGGTTATATACGTTAGTAAAACAAAGCATATAACCACTTTTGTAAAGAAAACTTATTTTCAATACTTTGGCATTAAGCTGGTAGACCAGGACAAATCGTGGTGCCCTCACAAAGTGTGTCGTAGTTGTGTTGGAGAGTTGAGGAGTTTGAAAAATGGAAAACAAGAAGTCACTGCCCTTTGGTATCCCTATGATTTGGAGAAAACCTACATATCATGGAGACAATTGTTATTTTTGCACAGTTAAGGTAGCAGGATATATTGATAAAGAACAAGAAAGATATTGTATGTCCTAACATTCCCTCTGCCATTCAGCCTGTACCTCACGGTCCTGATATTCCGGCTCTCTTACACCCTGTATCAGATACAATGTCGTTCTGCATCCAGTAGCATCGAAACTGAGCCTCCTAGTGGATGATGAACCATATAATTCTGATCGTGATAGATGTTTTAATCAAAGTGAGCTTAATGATTTAGTTAGGGATTTAAATTTGCCTCTAGAATCAGCAGAACTATTAAGCTCTAGGTTAAAAAGAAAATAAAGTATTGACTGAGAGTACATACTTTTTATGTTACAGGCACCTTGAGAAGGAATTTGTCCCTTTTTTGCTGAAGAAGAAAATTTAGTGTATTACCAAGACATCTCTGCTGTCTTAAAGTTTTATAACATAAACTATAATTCCAAAGAGTGGAGGTTCTTCATAGATTCTTCTAAAAAAAAGTCTTAAAGGTGTTTTGCTCCATAATGGAAATATTCATCCTTGCATTCCTGTGACCCACTCTTTTGGTTTATAGAACACATATAAAAATGTAAAGTTTTTGTTATAAAAACTGCAGTACCAAAACCATCTATGCTAGTCTGTAGAGATTTCATGATTAGTGGACTATTAGATGGTCAGCAAGCTGGTTTCACAAAATACCCTTGTTTCGTACGTGAATGGGATAACAGAACTAGGTCAGAACGCTGGGAAAGGGAACAGTGGCCACGTAGGACTAATTTAATACCGGGCAAAAAAAAAAATGTAAGAAGTAAACCTCATATTGATCCCTCAAAAGTATTGTTGCCACCTCTCCACGTAAAATTAGGTTCAATTAAACAATTTGTGGAAACTCTAGATAAAGACAGTGGGTGCTTTAAATACCTTTGCGCTGCATTTCCTTCATTATCCTATGGAAAAAATAAAGCTGTTGTAATCGTTGGCCCACAAATTCGAAAACTGATGATGGACAGACAGTTCGAGAATACTATGAGGCGAAAAGTTAGGTATGCCTGGAAAGCTTATAATTATTAATTATCATTTTTAAGTAATGATTAATTAGTGGCAAATAACAAATTCTGGCCTAGTTTTCCACACACAATTCTTGTTGAAAGTAATTTTATTACGTTTTACAGAGCTATAATTTCATTTCTAGTTATTCATGAATATTTTGAAAACCTAACGTGATGGGAGAAAATTGAGATCATTTTCGAATTCAGCATAAAAAATCAGTTTAGAATCACCTATCATATTTCAAAAACAAAAAATATAAGTTTCAAAATTCAGAACGGTGTTATTTATCGAATTCACTCCAAACCGAAATACAGTTGTCCCCAAATTTCACTCATTCTTTTCACAAATACAAGGATTCCTAAATATGTGACATTGCTCCTAAATCTGTGATTGTGATATCCTAATTCCGTGTTACTATAACATAAACTTATACATTTCATTCATTTGATTCTTTTTGATAATTTTCATTTAAGGGTGTCTCCAAACAATATTAATAGGCCTAATTAACATGAGTTTTAAAAATACATAAATGACTACGGTTTTATAGACTATCAGTTTGTAATACACATTCACAAATTTCCCTAAATTAAAGTTAAAATTAATTAATTAAATTGTTAATTAAATATTCAATTAATAAATTATTACATTTATTATGAAATTATTAATTCAAGTTAACATTAAATAATACATAACAAATAGAACTAAATTCGCCGTTTATTAAAGTTATAAACAATATTAGAAGCTATATGAGGCAAATAGAAAACATTCTTAAGTTATATCCATCCATAGTAATTCTGCCCGAAGGCAGGTCCTTCACTGCAATCATAGCATTTTCATGCTATGCTTGCAGCTTTACTAGGAAATTGTGTAGGTGTGGTAGCTTCCCGTTGCTTTCCACACCGGTGAAGGATGATGATGATAATGGTAAGGATGATCATGATGATGATGGCCATATGATTTCGGGGACCGTTTGGGCCTTAAAGTTTTCCTGACATTTGTCTTACAGGTGAGGAAAAACCCCGATAAAAACCTCACCCAGAAAAACTGCCCCGACCGGGGATCGAACCCGGGCCCGCTGCGTGACAAGGCAGCACGCTACCTCGAGACCACAGCGGTGGACCTTAAGTTATATAAGTGGTATTTAATATTTAGGCATATTTTCCTCTAAAATAAACTTGACATTAAATAATAATATTAAGAATATACTTCTTCTTCGTCACGATTTAGACTTATTTACCAGCTTGTTTTGGCTCCAAATTGCTGCAGTTTCCATCACAATACAACAATTTGCCAGAATACAATTTGCCGCGAAATGAAATTCCTCAGACCAATAGCAGGATATCAAAGAACAGACAAAAAACACAACACAGGAATAAGACAAGAACTGAAAGTAGAGGAATTAAACACAATAATAGTGAAATCAGAACAAACTGGAAAGAAAACTTAGCAAGGATGACTGAGAACAGAATACTAAAAGCAGCATACAATTATTAAGAATACACATGGTGATCAAATATCTGCAACTTTCTAGCAAAAATATTGTCCTCTATAAAGATAAGGTTTAAGTAATAATAATAATAATAATAATAATAATAATAATAATAATAATAATAATAATAATAATAATAATAATAATAATAATAATAATAATAATCTCTGGCTACAAATCACCTTGGGTTGAAGGAGAAACACTGTATTGTGGAATATTCCTAATTTAAAAAATAATAATAATGTCGCTGTGGTCTCCAGGTAGATGCTGCTTTGTCACGCAGCGAGCCTGAGTTCGATCCTTGGTCGGGACAAGTTTCCTGGGTGAGGTTTTTTTAGGATTTTTCCTCACCAATCAGACAATTGTCAGGAAGTTTTAAGACCCAAATGATCCTCGAAGATCATATGACAATAATTTTCATCATTGTCACATTCACCTCATTAGATTAAGTTTAGGATTAAGGTCTCTCCTGGCGCATCATTGCCATCATCATCACCTATCATATATCATCGCGGCAGCTTAACTCCGTATTCCAGGCGCCCCAACCTCCAAAGTGTGTTTCATTAACGCCGATGGCAGGAGAGAGTACCAGAAATGTCATAATGACAACCTGATTGTATTTCTTCTTCTTCTTCCTCTACGCATGTAAGCTGGCAGCTTGTTGCGTGTTCATTTACTTTAGGTCCGGGGTATGGTGACGTCGTTCCATCGTAGTTGTGGTCTTCCTAAAGGCATTTTCTCCTGAGGTGTCCAGTCACATACTTTCTTCACTGATCTACTGTTCTCCATTCTATTCATGTGATCGTTCCAATTTAGTCTTCTATCATTTATCCTGAGTTTTATAGGTTTAATTTCACATTCTTCTCTAATAATAGAGCTGCGAATTTTCTCCCTCAGCGATTTTCATACGATTTTCCTTAAAACTTTAATTTCGGTTGTTTCATTAATTTGTTTTGTTTTTTTAGTTTATGTTCTGCATTCACAACCATATGTTAGAACTGGTCTTATCACAAATTTGTAAATTCTTACTTTTGTATCTATTCTTAATTTTTTATTTTTCCAAACAGTAGGCCTATTGTTTAAACATCCCAATATTTTGTTTGCATTATTTACTTGATGGAGGATTTCATCTGTTTTTCTGTTGCTGCTATTAATTTCTATTCCTAAATATTGTAAATTCATGATCTGTTCAGAATTTTATTGTGCAATTCAATATAACTTGATTTATTTTTTATTAATTTTATAATGATTATTCCATAATAGTTATTATTTAAATAAAATATACTTTTCCCTTCTATTTCTAATTTAACACGTCGTGGGTCCTTGAACAACAAGGATTTTGAAAAGGAACATCATGCACAGATGTCATTTTATATTAAAACAGATTACAGAAAAAGCTATCGAATTTAATATCCCATTCTTCCTATATTTTGTGGATCTGGAAAGAGCATTTGATCGGGTAAGATTAAATGACATACTCAACATATTAGAAAACAAGAATAGGCCTATATCTAAAAACCTCATCACAATCATCAAATAAATTTATTCAGGAAATAGCACAACTATCAAATATGGAAATAGTAAATCTAAAAAAATATTAGTCCAGCAAGGAATACGACAAGGAGACTCATTGAGTCCCATATTGCTCACTGATCGAATTAAATATAAAAACAATACATGTAATTTAGAGAATGAAAATTGAAAATACAGAAAACTCAACAATTTAACGAACAATGAACAAACTTTGGAAGAAGTCACTAGACCAAATCAATTTTTAGTTACCTTATTTGCTGTTTGATGTTATGGATGACATGCGGTCATCACACTGACCCAAAGTGGCATCTAAGAGGCAATTAAGGAATTACTAGGACGTTCATGTCGGTAAATTTTACTTAGAGGCCTCTTTATTCAGGCTTAAGGATGTTTTACGAGCTTGAAAATCTTCAGACTCGGGACACATGGCTTAAAGTCCTACCTGGAGGACTTGATCCTTGGATTTTTCCATCCTAAAAAATCCTTCGACCCCGGCCGGGTTTGAACCCGCGACCCTCGGATCTAGTGGCAAGGAGCATAACAAACTAGTCGACTTTATATAAGTGATGCATTATTATACAGAGTGCTCTAAAATTCCCCTTACAAACTTCTAGGACTTGTAGAGGGAACTGAGTTGATAATATTTAGAATTGGAAACCATGTCCGGAAACGTACCGATTCCGTGCTACAGCCGTTTGAAAACATGTTTTTAACGAGACACTTTTACAAGTAATTTAATATGAGGCGTGGCACAGTACATCACTTGTTTTACAATTCAACTCATTAATAACCAAATAAACAAAATGGAAACTGAATCATGAATTGCATTAATAATCCCGGATACACCCTCCACAATCAATTTTTGCACTTTTGAAAATTTCGGAAAATTTCGGGGATTTTTTAAAAAAACACCATGTCTTGGAATACTCGATAGGGAAATTTTCGATTTAGACTAATCGCGAAGCTATTACTTGTTGAGACACGTGACGTACGTTCAGGCAATGCTTGTTTTCAAACGGCTGTAGCACAGAAACAGTAAGTTTCCCGACATTGTTTCCAATTCTAAATATTATCAAATCAGTCCCCTCTACAAGTCCTAGAACTTTGTAAGGGGAATTTTAGAGCACCTATGTATAAATGGCGGAATAGAGTAGAAGGATATGGTTAACATAGCGAGCGGGAAAGCATTCGACCAAATTTTGAGCGCACAGTTTGCAAAACAGGAAAAGTGCAGCACGATACCTGAAATGAATTCAAAACTTTTACTCAAAGTATATAAACAATGCTTACCTTTATAGAAAAAAACTGACGTACTTGATCTCACAGGTTGTAGTTCCGACCCTACTCCGGCGATTGTACACTAATCGCTACTTGTATTGTGCAATGAGAGTACTGTGGGCGCTTTCCCTCTGGTTTTCCTACAGGAAGCTGTACAGTCGGCATGTCCCTGCGCTTTGAATATTAATTTAACTGAAAGAGTGATATGACTTGTAATTAGATAAAAGCCATGTTCTGTGTAGTTATGAAGGCTTAGCACGAGTCCCTATTTCTGAGCAATTAACTTAAATGTTTTATTTTTGTTATGCTCTTGGAAACTTCTAGTGAATTGCAAAGGAAATTATCTACTGCATTTGTTCTCATGAAAATGTTTAAAAAATCGTATTCTTCGAACCTACTTAATAGACAACCAAAATGCCATAACATATTGTATACACAGACACTGTTACATAAGTAATATTTTTTTAAACAAAATTTTATTAGGATTTTTTTTTCTGACAAGAAATCAGAAATCATCCGATTCTATGGTCTTGAGCCATCTTTTATCGAGGTTAATGTATTTTTGGACCAAAGAGAGATGAACAGACAGGTGAATGGAGAAAACTACGTAACAATGAACTACATGGTCTTTATAGGAAGCCAGATATAATAAGAACAGTTAAGTCTCGTAGACTGCGTTGGGCAGGACATGTTGCGCGTATGGGGAATTAAAGGCGTGCATGGAAGCTTCTTGTAGGAAAGCCAGAGGGAAAACGCCCAGTTGGTAGACCAAGAATGAGGTGGGAGAACAACATTAACTATGATTTGAGGAAAGTAGATTATACGGGGAATGATTGGAAAGCATTCGCTCAGGATAGGGATGTATGGAGAGCTTATGTCCGTGCGGCCATGAACCTACGGGTTCAATAGTGCTAGTGAGTAAGTAAGTAAGTAATGTCTCACCATGGTACCAGTCTCAGGTTTTTGATCCGAGTAATTCGTTGAGGCCCATTTCCACAGTTTCAAAGTTTTTTTTATTTCATGCAAGAAGGAGAGAAATGGGTCATGGATCGAAACAGATGAAAATCTGAAGGCCAAATATCAGGGATATATACTGAGTGCGGTAGCAATTCAATTCCTCCCAAATCCTGCATTTTTTATGGTTGTTGGTTCATGGGGTCCGGTCGGGTGTGAACCCACAGCCCTGAAAATTGCATGAACTCGTTCCAGTTGTTCAGAATAAAGGTCGCATTGATTGCACGCCCATTTGGAACAAACTCTCAATCAATCACAACTTCAACATTCCACCAGACACACATTACATTAAAACCGGCATTACTTAAAAAAACAACCTAAAATATAGGCCTATATCCACCGCTGTGGTCTCGAGGTAGCGTGCTACCTTGTCACGCAGCGGGCTCGGGATCGATTCCCAGTCGGGACAGACTCCTGGGTGAGATTTCTTCGGGGTTTTTCCTCACCTGTTAGATAAATGTGATGGAAATGGGCAGCTAATGACAAATGAGGGAAATTTCGAGGAAGTGGCTGAATTCAAATACCTAGGAACAATAATCACAAATAGGAATGAGATGCACAAAGAAATAAAATAGGCTCAATTCTGGAAATTCGTGCTATTATGCATTGCAGAGACTCTTGATGTCCCAACTCCTTTCAAAAAACGTTAAACTGAAAATATATAAAACTATTATTCTACCAGTTATATTAGGCCTATATGGATGCGAAATATGGACTCTTACTTTAAGGGATGAAAGGAGATTACAAGTATTTGAGAATAAAGTTCTTAGGAAAATTTTTGGACCAAAGAGAGATGAACAAACAGGTGAATGGAGAAGACTACATAACAATGAACTACATGGTCTTTATAGGAAGCCAGATATAACATGTGTATATCTGTTAATTCTCTAGGGGCAGGACATTTTGTTTTTCTTTTTGGAACCAAACTCGAAATATACCAGTCAATCAAATTCTGTGTGATAACAGCTATTGCCGACTTTCGGAAACCAAATGCCATTTCTCACTGTCTATCCAATGATGCGGCTGTAATCATCTCGCCCCTGGTACTCCTTCCAGTCAAGTCTTCCTCGAATATCCCTTGTTCCTTCCCTCTGCTGATGCATCTCCGTACCATTGTGACCTTTTTCTTTCAGTTATATCTATGATGTCTAGTTCCTTCTACATTTACATAATTTCCTTTGTATCTTTATTCATTATTTTTTATACTGATTTTCCAGCTGATCTTCACAAAACATCCATTTTCACTCTTAAAATTCTTCTTGCTTCTGTAGTAGGGATTCACCAGACTTCGCCGCCGTATATTAAAATGCTTTGAACTGTAAATTAAAAATAAATGAGTTCGGGTTTGATAACCGGCATAATCGAACCATTACGTGTGATTAACCTGAAGTGAAAAATTTTAAAACGTCCCTAAGCACCACAATTATTGATTTTATGCAATGAAACGCGGTATGTCCCATTGCTACAAAAGGAACGTATTCTAAAAAAAAAATCAGCGAGATCCAATCATTAGAAGCCGGTATTTTGTTGAAGACCGAAATTTAAAAATTACTCTATCTGCCACAACGGTTTTTTTTCGCTACAAACCTGGATACAGTTGATTTAATTACTTAATTACTTACTCACTGGCACTATCGAACCCGTAGGTTCATGACCGCGCGGACATAAGCTCTCCATACATCCCTATCCTGAGCGAATGCTTTCCAATCATTCCCTGTATGATCTATTTCCCTCAAATCATAGATAATGTTATTCTCCCACTTCATTCTTGGTCTACCAACTAGACATTTTCCCTCTGGCTTTCCTACAAGAAGCTTCCATGCACGTCTTTCATTCCCCATACGCGCAACATGTCCTGCCCATCGCAACCTACGAGACTTAACTGTTCTTATTATATCTGGCTTCCTATAAAGACCATGTAGTTCATTGTTATGTAGTCTTCTCCATTCACCTGTCTGTTCATCTCTCTTTGGTCCAAAAATTTTCCTAAGAACTTTATTCTCAAATACTCGTAATCTCAGTTCCTCCCTTAAAGTAAGAGTCCATGTTTCGCACCCATATAATATAACTGGTAGATTAATAGTTTTATATATTTTCAGTTTAACTTTTTTGAAAGGAGTTTGGAACATCAAAACTCTATACAATGTATAATAGCACGCATTTCCAGAATTGAGCCTATGTTTAATTTCTTTGTGATTCTCATTCCTATTTGTGATTATTGTTCCTAGGTATTTGAATTCAACCACTTCCTCAAAATTTCCCTCATTTGTCATTAGCTGTCCATTTCCATTATATAATGCATTCCTACGTGTGACCATATATTTTGTTTTATTGATATTTACTTCCAGTCCTAATTCCTTAGTGTTACTCAATAGTGTGTGCGTGTTGTCCTTTAGTATCTCCTCGCTATCAGCCAAATAGTACTACATCATCAGCATAAACTAACAGCTTATTAATACCATTGAGTTGTAGGCCTGCATCATCCTCTAAAGATTTGATGGCATCCTCTAGTACAAAATTAAATACGAGTAGTAGAGGAGATAGTGCATCTCCTTGCTTCAACCCATTCTGGATTTCAAAGGTGTCCGAAAAATGTTTAACAAAATAAATAAATATATATATTCCATAAAGTAGCAAAAATGGAATTATAAATTGGACTTGCTGAGTGATTTGCTTAGTTTGCGCAGTTGCATCGCGCCGTGTGTCGCGGAGCTTATCAGCCGTCGCTATTAGTTTCACAGATAAACGTGAACATTAAACAACTGAGCAAACTATTAATATTAGCTCAAACACTGACAACCAATTAAGTGAAATGTAATCTGATCACATCGATGGTCTGCTGGGTAAAGCAGTAATTAATTCTCCGTGTTTGTATATCTATCTTCTCTCTTTATCTCTGTTTAACCTCTCCCTTTGCAGGTACACTGCCGGACTCTTGGCCGTTCTTACGGTTCACAAGAGGTAAGATTACTGACCGAAACTTATTTTTGTAACACAGACTAGTAATTCAATTGAATGATTCAAAAATACTCCTCCTGCAGAGCATAGATATTCAGAATTACCTAATATTATATTTTAAAAATTATTGATTCTAACGTGGCAGACTAGTGCGATGGATTTAAGCTCCATATATAAAGAAAACAATCCTCTCTTTTGTTAGAATTTAATGACAGAATACGAATTGCATTATAATGTACCGCAAAGTTCCGCTGCTGTTTTTTTAGTGAGAGACACCCGTTTAATATCGCTACCACAGCGTGAAGTTTAGTCAGTGCTAGAGTACTTATATCGTATTCGGCAGGTCTATGGTTCGACGTGCGGTCGAATTATTATTATTATTATTATTATTATTATTATTATTATTATTATTATTTACCCACGTATATAGCTTTTGTTGATTATACTAAAGCATTTTATAGTGTAATTATAAATAAATTATGGAACATACTAGAAATGAAAGGAATTCCTCAACACCTTATAAGAGCCCTTCAGAGTTTATATATAGAAACAAATTTTAAAATAGACTGCGGAGATAAAATTAATAGACAAAACATAGAAATAATCCAGGGAGTAAGACAAGGGTGTCCATTGTCACCAGTATTATTTAATTTATACTTGGACCATGTCATAAATGAATGGCAAGAACAAATTAATATAAATAGTGTATTGACAACTCTGCTTTTTGCAGACGACCAAGTAATAATGACAGAATCAGAAAATGCTTTGCAACAATTCCTTTATACATTAAATAACATCTCTCTAAAATGCAATTTAAGAATATCTACATCTAAAACAAACATATTAGCTCTGAAAGGAAAATGTGCAATAAGAACAAAAATAGTGATAAACAATGTAATTATAGACCAAGTTCAGAATTTTAATTATTTGGGATGTAATTTAGGCAATGACAGAAATTTAGATAAACACATTAAAATACAACGATTCAATTATCTATGTGGCACAATTGAACGCACTTTATTGAATAAGACTAGAAAATAAACTATTTTGAAGTTTTACAAAGTATTGGCAGTTTCATCTCTTATCTATGGATGTGAAACCTTGACATTAACAACACACGGCAAATCGTAAAAAACAATCGAGTAGAGAGGATTCTTGCTGAATTGAAGATTGTTGATAGCAACAGGCACGATAACCAAAGGACCGATAAAAAGCCAACTAAAGATATACGAACCAGAACTTAATATATTTAATCTCTGTGAAAGAATAAAATATTACAACAATTCTTATCTTCAACACGTATTTTACTAATGAATGAACAGCGCATACCAAGAAGAATGTATAATTATAAACCAAAAGGGAGAAGAATGTTGGGAAGACCATTGAAGAGATGGAAGGACCAATTCGACCTATAATGAGATCGGAACAGGCCATTGGGCCTAATCCTTGTTGTTGATGATGATTGTTATTATTGTTATTATTATTATTATTATTATTTTTGTATATCCAGTTTGAATTTGTTTATCCTTTTTAAAGACAAATTAATGCTGGTTATGTGAAATTGTTTATTTTCTAGGGTGACCACATCAGGAGGAATGGGATTAGGTAAAAGAGAAACATTTTAGGATATTGCGGGACACGGGGCAGTATGAAATTAAACCCTTCTCTTATTAATATAAAAATAGTTTCCACAGATCTAATTTAATATATTTATGTAAAATTGTAGGCTTTCATGGCCGGTGTCTTGATTCCTGTTGGGTTTGTCTTTCGGGCTATATGGCCGTGGTCTGGTTTTCTTAAAACTCAAGGTTTCGTCTACTTCTGCGGCAGACATCCTCAGGAGATCCTGCGTTCTCTATGAACTCCTAACTCCTCAATTGTCTGCAGCCGGCAGTAGAGGAGTTAATGAATTTCTGTTACAAATCTCTCCTTTCCGAATTTATCTCCACCTTATCGTAGTGGGGTGGTTTACCTATGAACTTGAAAGCTATGCTGATGGTACCGCAGCTACTGTAGGGACGGGTCAAAGTGTAGGTGTCAAATAAAGAGGGATACAGTCTTATTTTTAACAGATTTCCTCCATGTTCCCACTGTTCGGACTTCCAGGTGATTACATTCTAATGTCTGTGTTTCATCAACTTCCGCTCGTTTTCTCAGAGAACATCCTACACAATTATTAACAGAAACAACTCACTAATATTACCTTTAACAATATTAATAATTTGTTTTTTCATTATTTAATAAAAATAGTAGGTAGAGTTGTGACTATATTTACCTAATGCCTTGTATTTAAGCGATAGATTAATTCATTACAGTTTATTACTGTCTTTGTATTTTTCTCTTTTTAATTTTTTTATGTATGGTATAGATTCGAACTGTTATTCCTTTTTTTTTATACATTCTTTCATTAGTTTATTTTTAATTGTATTTAATTTTATTGTATTATTAGACATTATTTTAATTATTGTTCAGTTTGACAGATAATTAATTGTTTAGTATGTACTGTTATTGTATTTAAATGTAACATAATATTATGTTTGTTCTGGTGAGTGGAAGAGAAGGCCACATGGTCTTAACTCCAGAAGACTAAATAAATATATTCTATCTATTCTATCCATCTCAATTTACACTTTCTAATTTAGATTTCAATTGGTTCATCAGCTAGTTTTTCATTTGATATCATAATTAACTCATTGACACTATCGAACCCGTAGGTTCATGGCCGCGCGGACATCAGCTCTCCATCATCCATATCCTAAGCTAATGTTCCAATGATCCGCTGTATAATCTACTTCCCTCAAATCGTGATAAATGTTATTCTCCCACCTCATTCTTAGCCTATCTACTAGGCGCTTTCCTTTGGTTTTCTTACATATAGTTTGGGGGCACGCCGTAGCGTAGTGGTTAAGGTACTGAGCTACAAGCCGGAGGGTCGAGGGTTCAAGTCCCGTTGGGGTCAGGATTTTTAAACTGACCCAAACCCTCTGGCGGCACTATGGCCCTGGGGTCGACTCAGCCTCTAACGGAAATGAGTACCAGACGCTTGTTCTGGGGTAAAGGCGGCCGTTTCGCAGGGCTGACAACCCGGCTGACATAAAGTGCCGATTGTCTAGAAAAAAGTGGGAGCTTAACCTCCTACTACCCCAAGGGCCTCCGGGCCTGTTGTGGGATCACTTTACTTTTATCAACCTGCAGGAAGAAGAAGACCTGGACGTCCACTCAAAAGACTTCTGGATGGTGTTTCTCTTGAGGCCGAAACAGGTCAACAAATGGCCTAAATTCGTGAATGTACTATGATGATGATGATGACATATAGTTTCCATGCCCCTCTTTCATTCCTGATTCGTGACACAAATCCAGCCCACTGCATTTGCTTTTTATAACTGGACAATAGACATTTTAAATAATTCGCAGGCATCTAATAGAGGAAGTTCGGGTAATGTGGACCCTTCGGTTTGTGTGGACCCTGTTAATATCTTCTTTAATTGGTGCTGCCCACGAACAGAATATATGTTAACTTCTTCCCCTCATCAACTTTGACGGGTTCAAGGCCAGTTTATTTTATTCTTTGTGCGAAGAAGGGTTTATTTGTGATATTTATGAAAATTACCATTTTAAAAGTTTTTCAAGCTAAGAATTAATTCTTAATTTCTGCTGTTGAATATTACAAATGTTGAAAAAACTCCTCAATATATTATTATGTAGATGCTGTTTTATTACACTGGCGGGTTTGGTTTGATATTATGTGACATGGTGGCTGTATAAAATAATTAAACATAACAAAGGAATTCAGTTAATGTGGACCCTCCACGGGGACCCGGGTCCACTTTACACGAATACTTATATCCTATTATATAAATGAGGATGCTATCTGCAAAAACCTTAACTTAATTAATTTTATTTAATATCCTTGTAATTTTACTAAACCCAAAAACTGTCGCTTTCTGCAGTTGAATGACGTATGAATGTTATAATCAACATTCATTTTTCAAAACATTAAATAAATATCAACGTTTTTTAATTACGATCAGTCATAAAAAAATTCAGACTAATCTGTGCCTATCTGTATAAATTAATAGAGTAAATAAACTTAAAAATAGAGTAAAAGCTAAGTTGGACCCTGTGGTCCACTTTACCCGAATATGGAGGTTAATGCCGACATTTGCTGTAATGTAAAAAAGTTTATAAATTATGAAGTTGTTTCCATATTTGAATAAAATAAAAATAGTATTTCATAGTTATAACACTAATGATAATTACTGTAATTAAATAAAATTCAACCACCTTAATTAAAAGAAGAAAAACGGTACCGAAAGTGCATTTTCGGTACGTGACATCTATGTCATGTTATCTTTCTTCTACAGTGAGATTCTTGAACAGTGCCAATTTCCTTCTTCTTTGTGCTTTCTCCTACTTACCTCCCCACCCCTTTCCTCTGCGCTGTTTATAGTTGCGTAACTTCCCCTCTTTGTCGAACACTCAAATACGTGATACAAATTACAAACAGTGTCATCATGATATTTATTATTGTCTGGATCACATCGGTTAGCTCGTGTGTTGGTCTTGTAAGCCAGGGTAGGTTTCCGGGGTGTGGACTCTAACCCTCGGCTGGACTAAGGAGTGCTTGTGTGCATGTATGGGTAATAATAATAATAATAATAATAATAATAATAATAATTATTATTATTATTATTATTCTCATTATTTTGTTTTGTAATTCCATAAGAACTGGAATCTATTTGATGACCAAGATTTAATTTATATTTATTGTTTATATTATTTATGTATTCATATTTTCTTTAAATTCATATTATGGTCAAAATTCATTTATGTTAAATTAATTTTGTATTTCAAGATCAGACTAATAATTTAAACATTAAACTCAATTTTAGTAAAAAGAATGTTTAATTACTGTTTAATTAGATATGAAATTGCTGCTTCATATTTATTCCTATACAAAAGCTTTCTCAAGTCATATTAGCTCCCCTTTTCCTTCTAGCTTTCAAGATTGAAATATTATACAGAGTTAGATACGAAATATATAAATTACTACGAAGTATTTAAGATTTCTTGGTAATAGTAAATATATGTTATACAAACAACATAAGAAAGATGAACCAATCTTTGCCTCTGATAGGCCCGGGCAAACGAAAGTAAATAGCACTGATATTTATGAACTGGGGACTACAAAATGGTAGTAGAACGTGAGCTAGCTACAAAACAACGAATTCAAAACAGGGGTCCACGTTACCGGAAATTCCTCTAATAATTTTACATTGGCAGTTCTATTAGAGAGCCATAAAGAATATCAGCTTTAACGTTACTTTTGAAAATTCTTAATTTATATCTTGTATCGTAATATACTATTATTTTAAGAACTAGTTAAATTCGCTAAGACATATCGCTGACTAAACGTATCGTTGCATATTTTTCGAGGTGTGAGGACAGGTTTGTCCACATGAGATTCTTGACTGCGTCTAATTGCTACAACTTGCCACTTTGTAACATGTCTGGTTCTTACTTCAGATCTTGGGTTTTCCAGCACATTTAATTCTGTTTTTTTTTAATAACCACTCCCGGCTCTTTGCTGTTCAGCAAAATATTCAATTGAAGTCCTTGCCTCATCAGTAGCAGTTGGAACATTTTCTATTCATTGATAAGAATTCTCTCTACAAAAGGTCTGTGAACTACGAATGTCAATAGCCCTTTCTATGGTGGAAACGTTATCGCAATCAACTATATAAATATTTCAAAAAAGCATATTATTCAATTAAGAGGAAGAAGTTAAAAGATATCCTGCTCAACTTCGGAATTCCTAAAAAGTTAGACTTATGGAATACAAATGTTTATAAATAAATATAATAAAAGTGTGCGGGTAGGCAAACATTTTTCAGATACATTCGAAATTCAAAATGGGTTAAAAGTAAGGATATGCACTATCTCCTCTACTATTCAGTTTTGTACAAGAGGATGACATCAAATCTTTAGAGGATGATGAATGCTTACAACTGAATAATGTTATTTACTGTTGGTATATGCTGATGATATAATATTATTAGGCGATTGCGAAGAGATACTAAGGGCCAACACGATCACTCGATTGAGTAGCCCAGAAAGTAAATATCAGTAAAACTAAATATATGGTTACACATAGAAATACATTATAACAGTCCATGACAAATGGGGGACATTTTGAAGTAGTGGCTGGATTAAAATACCTAGGAACAATAATTAAAACATAAATGACATACAGAAGGCGATTAAGCCTAAACATAGACTTAATTCTGGAAATGCATGCTATTACGCGTTACAGGAATTCTACGTCATCACAACTTCCCTCAAAAAGAGTTAATTTGAAAATATATAAAACTGTTATTCTCCCAGTTATATTATATGGATGCAAAACGTGGACTATTACTTTAAGGCAAGAGAAAAAACACGAGTATATAATAATAATAAAGTTCTTAGGAATAATTTTGGATCCAAGAGAGACAAACTGACAGGCGAATGGAGAAGACACAAACATATCAGCGATCTACATGTTCTTTATGGGAAACGAGATATAATAAGAACAGTTAAGTCACGTTGACTACGGCAAACAGGGCATGTGGCACGAATTGGGAATGAAATAAGGGCATGGAAACTCTTGTAGGTAATCAGAAGGAAAGCTCCCAATAAGAAGGCTAAGAATGAGATTGGAGAATAACATTAACCATGATTTGAGGGAGGTAAATTATACAGGAGATGATTGGAAAACATTGGTTCTGGATAGGGATGTATGGAGAGCTTGTGTCCGCGCTTCCATAAACCTAAAAGCTAGATACCAGTGATGTTGTTAGTTAGTTAGTTAGTTAGTTAGTTAGTTATACACTTACATTGCTAGATGAAACATGACAACTGCTAGAGCAATTTTAAAATGTTGGTTTTCAGATGAACCTGTACTTTTAATTGTTGGGTTTCACGGATATTTTGATAGTTCCTTTTTCGTGTTATTTCAGTCGCATAGATTAAGTTTCCTTGCGAAAATTAGAAAATTATGGCCGATAGAGTGATTTGTAAAATTTCGTTTCTGATTAACTCTCAATCCTAATGCTGGTTAACGAACTCGACCTTGCTTTCCTTAGTTAATTGCTATATGCTGAGTTTGATTCCTAAAAAAACAAATTTGAACCTGATAGTGCTTTGAAAAAACCACACACATATTTATTTATTTATTGTTATGGTCATTTTCTGTGTCTACCAGGTACGATCAATGAAATATAATTTTTAGCGACGAGGAAGATTATTCTCATGGAATTGTTTTTTAAATATGTTTGCAGGTCTTTCCCGATCCTATCTAGTAGACACCGAAAATGATCATGACCAAAATTTATACATACTACCCGTTTAAGATTAAGCGCAGTTGTTGACGGAGGGCACTGCAGTCGTGTTTATGCAGGAATAGAACACGTGACACTGATATATATGAGTCAGAGGGGAATGGGACGTGGGACGCTGACAGTGTACACTGCATTATATGACGTCACATGTAGCAACAAACAGAGCTTCGTAATTCTTCCGCCTGCAGAGATATTTTGAATGACTAATACACACACAGACACACACAAACACACTAACGCCTGAATCTGGGATTTGAATCCGGGATCTCTAAATCTATATGTTAGTGCGATATCGTCTTCGCTACCTAAACTCCCAATGCAAACATTAATTTTTCTTTCCTTATATACGATATTATCTATCATAAAAGGCAGTGGAACATCTCTCGCAGTGCAATCTTATGGCTTCTATAACAAGAAAGCATTTTTAATCAGAATAGTTTACTTTATAGGGGTAATGCTTCTTTATTTCGATTTTGTAATTAAATTTTTTACACCTGGCAATGAAAGCCAAGTGTGACATAAAAAAAATATATATATAACATGAAAAAATATACGCCTTCACTGCCAAATGTCAAAAATCTAATTATAACATCGAAATATCCTATATTGTATAGCTTATGTCCGTTAATGCTCTAGCGGACGCAATTTTTGTTCAATCGAAACCAAACTTGACATAATAAAAATCTCCAAGCGCGTCAGGCCTAGAAGGCCCTTGGCTGACCAGACGGCTGCTGGCATCACATCCACATGTGTTAATCGCAGAGGTAGACGAACATCTAGCCAGTGTAGAGGAGACATGTGGTCAACATGTCGGATCCCCCAGCCGTTATAGCTGGTATTCTCAATCTGGTGTCGCTACTTATTGTAGGTACCCAAATGCCTCACGATGCTGGGTGGGCACCGGTCCCATATTGGCCGAAATACCATGAGAAAAAATTTCTTCCTCCATGGAGACTCGAACCAGGGCAAGTCCCGTAGCTCTGTGCCAAGACTTCTTGCCATAACCACTCGGCTACGGTGCGGGACAAAACTGGACATAGGTCTATAGTAATTAATTAAAACAAAGTAAGGCTGAGTTTGATAATCATCAAAATCGAATAATTGCGTGTAGGAATTTACCTGAAACGGAAATTTTAAAATAGCTACAGCGGAGCGGTTGCAATTTAAAATATAGGGTTTCCAGTATAAAACCGGACACTCTGCGGCTGGCAGAGTGAAATGCGGACGAGGAGAGAGCGCTGCCTGACGGGTGAAACCCCGTGAGGCGTGTCCGGTTTTATATTGGAAGCCCTGTATTTTACAACGAAACTCGCTAATAAATTAAACCGAGGAAGGTACTCTCAAAAATTCAGCGACTTATGACCGTTAGATGTAGGGGATTATCTGAAACCCGAAATAAAATAAAAATGACTTGAACAACCGCCAAGTTTACTTCATTACTTTTATACATAGGTATACAATATAATTTAATTAGCTCTTACATTGGCAGTGTATCTTATAAGATATATTCATTTAATTTTATAACATTTTAATAAAGTAAGGAAAATAAATCGATATAGATTTATATTATTTAAATTAGTGTTAAATTATACATCAATGTACAAATAGTAATTACTTTCGATTATCCATAATTTGTTTTCATTATAGTCCGACACTTTGAAATGAGCCGACACCGTATATTGAGTTTTTCTATCAATTTAACAGAAGAAATATAGGCCCTTTATTGGATAAACCAGCAAAATAGAGCTATAAATTCAACTTGCTAGGGAAATCGTTTAGTTTGTGCAGTTCCTGCGTGACGGACTTTTTCAAAAATGTTTTCATGACAACTATCTCAAAAACATCATTCCTCAGGAATTCGTTAATTTTGAAAGTGCAGGATTATGAAGGGGGAAAAAAAAAGAACAGAAGCAATATCATAGAATAATTATCTCGACGAGATGAAAAAGTCCGTTGGCTTTCATTTTTTTTTTTTCCTCTGGTGCAATTAGCATCACAAATGATTAGAATTTCATTTGTCACTGCGACAAATTGTCAGATTCGAAGCAATTTTCAGTGTGGTTCGCCAACACAACTGTTCCTGTTTTCATCTGCAAATTACACGTTAGAGTGTGTTGTACACAACAGTGGTTGTCAGCCTTTTAGCGAATTCAGAAGAACAGAATTATTGAGGGTGTTTACATGAAAACATTTATGAAAAAGCCCCAAGTGACCATATCAATATTTTATTTACTGTTCAGCCTCTAAGATGTGTGTGTGTGTGTGTGTGTGTGTGTGTGTGTGTGCTTGTTGACGCTCTAGCGACCGCAACATTTATTTTTTTCGAAACCAAACTAGACATATAGCCTACCAAAAATCAAGAAAATTAAGGTCGAGTTCGTTAATTTGAAACATTTAGGACTGGGGGAGGGGTTCTTCCTGAAGCGAATATTTAAAATCTTGTGTCGATGCCGCAATGTTATATCTTTCGAAACAAAATTCCGTATGTGCTATTCAAATTAAACGAGAAAGGTATTCACTAATGCATTATCGAAGTTCGACCTTTACGAGCAGAGGTTGAGCTCAAAACGGAAATTTAAAAATAGCTCCGGTATATTGGTTTCCTTACAATAAAACTCGGATATAACATTTTAAGTAAAATAAGTAAAATCGAGTTCGTTATTCAGAATTATGAATTCGGGTTACCTGGACATTTTTAAAAATTCTATGGGGATACATTTGTGTTTCCTCTCAGTGAAAATTGGCATTTACGATTTAATTATCAAATATTATATGTATATAAAACGCACCCCGGCAAGAATAACATCACAACTCAAAAATGGACGAATTTGAGTTAAACCCCAATTTAAAACAACACAATTGGTTTAACTGTATAAAACAAGTCAGTAACTCAGTTCCTAACTAATCATCTAAACTATTTGAACTGTGATGTAAGTGAACTTACTTTTTGTTGTACTGGAAAATGAAGTTTTTTTTAGTTGTGACGTTATTCTTGCCGGGTGCGATATATATACATATTCTATGGTAATTCTGTCCAAAGGCAGGTCTTTGACTGCAATCATAGCATTTTCATGCTCTACTTTGCAGCTTTACTAGATAAATATAGGTGTGGTAGCTTCTCGTTGCTTTCCACACTGGTGAAGGATGATGATGATGACGATGATGATGATTACCGGATGATTTTCGGGGAACGTTGGGCCCTAAACTTCCTGACAATTGACTTACAGGTGAGGAAAAGCCCCGAAGAAACCTCACCCAGAAGTCTGTTTCGACCGGTAATCGAACCCGAACCCGCTGCGTGACAAGGCAGCCCGCTACCTCGAGACAACAGCGGTGGAATATATATATATATATTGTGTGTGTGTGTGTTTCGTAAATTATCAAAATCGGATATTACAAATTCTCAACATTCGTAATATTACAAATTCGACGTTATTTGTTTAGCTTATGCTGTTCCCGCATGAATAATATTTTTAGAGAAATTGGGATGACAAGAGTTCCTATAATGCATAATAATATCCGTTTTTAGACATGTTTGATTTGTTTCGGCATCTTATTCCTGTTTCTAATTTATTCTTCCACTTATATGGATGCGAAACGTGACCTCTTGTTTTAAGGAAGGAGAAAACATTACAAATATTTGTGAATAAAGTGTTTATGAAAATGTTTGTACCAAAAAAGAGACGAATCAGATAGGTGGTTACAGATTACTTCCATAACAGTGAGCTACATGATCTTTATGGAGACAGACGTTATAAGAACAGAAGACTGAGATGAGCAGACTTGTGGCAAGAATGAAAGAGCGGTAAAAAATGTTTTTCATAGGAAAACCAGAGAGATAGAGTCCAGTAGATAGGCCAAGAATGATTTGAGGCAGATAAATTGTATAGAGAATGATTGAAATAAATTAGCTCAGGATAAGGGTGTTTGGAGGGCATGTGTCCTCTGGGTTCGATAGGCCAGTGAATCATTTAGTTAGGTATTTGAATGTTGCCACTTATTGTAATGTCTCTCATTTGTTAAGGGGTCCATCCATTTAATAATATATTTCAAGGTGTAACCATAGATCTATACATAGTTGTAGACTATTCATATTTTCTTCTAGCCCCATTTTCTTAGCGTACATTTTGTTCTTCTTCTCAATGAGCGAATCGTGATGGTTGCTTGTGATAGTGTCCGTCGCCGTGGCGTAGTCGGTAGAGTCCCTACCTTCCACTCGGGCGACCCGGGTTCGATTCCTGGCGGGGTAGGGGATTTTAAATCTCCACCCTGTGTCTGGGTGTGTGTGTGTGTCCTGTCCTTGTGTCTACGTGAGGATAAAAGAAAGTTAACAAAACAAAAAAAGAAAAAAGTAAAAGAAGAAGGAAAAAAAATCTGAAATAACTAATGAGAGACCATTAGTGTCAACTGAGTATTCTTTTAAAAAAACCGTTCCGTAGTCGGTAGAGTCCCTACCTTCCACTCCGGCGACCCAGGTTCAATTCCCGGCGGGGTAGGGATTTTTATCTCTACCTTGGGTCTGGGTGTGTGTCTTGTCCTTGTGTCTATGTGTGAGATTAACAGAGAAATATCAAAAAGGTAAAACAAGAAGGAAAACTGTGTAAACGAAAAGAGGGGGGGGATCACGATTGTTGTCAGTCGCCGTGGCGTAGTCGGTAGAGTCCCTACCTTCCTCTCCGGCGATCAGGGTTCGATTCCCGGCGGGGTAGGGGATTTTAAATCTCCACTTTGGGTCTGGGTGTGTGTCCTGTCTTGTGTTTGTATGTGTGAATAGGATAAAGAAGAAAAAAAGGTTAACAAAGGCAAAGGAAAAAAGAACAACAGTGTAAACGAAAGGAAAGAAATTTAAAAAAAATAGTGAGATCTTTTGTTTTTCTGTTTATCGTCTTGCGATGTACAATTATAGGTTATTATTTTTGTTATTATTATTATTATTATTATTAGTATTATTATTATTATTATTTTTCTTTCTTACGCTTGTCAACTTTATATTGTGTAATCTATAATTATATACTATTATGTATAATTTATCAGAATTCTTATAGTATGTATACTTTAATCCTGGTGAAGTGGAAGGGAAGACCTTACGGTCGTAAGTCTATCAGGTAAAATAAATAAATAAATAATTGTACTGGTCTCTTTATGTGCTTTGAATTGCTCGATATATCATTCCTGTGACAAAAATTGCATTCACTTGACGGCGGATGTAGTCTCTGTAGAAACAGGATCTGATTTAAGCTAAATAGTATTTGTTAAAAATAATTAATGTTACCAAATTCAGGAAGCAGGTGGTGAGGAATTTGCGTATGTTGTTTCAACGTCAGATGTGGGCGGACTTCACAAATTGTTGAGCCACCTGCAGTTCGAGTCTATTGTTTGCATCAAGTAATTTTAGTCACGATCAGTGTACCTCGTGACGTCATAGCTGTTCTCTCTTACGAAATTTCATACGCATTACAACATAACTCATCTGTTTGGTGTCCTAAAACACCAAAAACCAAGAAATGCTCTGGGAGATTGTAGTGCAAATGACAGTCTACAGTAATTCCCAGAAAATCGCACGAATTATTGCAATAGTGTATGTGTCCGCGCAATAGCCGAGTGTTTTAAGATAGTCCTCATGAGTGAATACATTTTCCCATGGAATTTCGACCAGTATGGGACCAATCCCACCCAGCATCGTGTTGAATTTTGATAACTCAATAATTAGCGGCTTTAGGTTGAAAAAAACCAGGAACATATTATTATCCCTATCCTGTCTGGATAATCATCAGCATTTGTAAAGAGCACACGTGGATGTGAGATCAGCACCCGGCTGGTAGTCCTTTGAACCATGTGGTTATGCATATCATCATCA
This sequence comes from Diploptera punctata, assembly GCA_030220185.1. Taxonomy (NCBI): domain Eukaryota; kingdom Metazoa; phylum Arthropoda; class Insecta; order Blattodea; family Blaberidae; genus Diploptera; species Diploptera punctata. The sequence continues at coordinate 581,677 of JASPKZ010000031.1, read as the reverse complement.
TCATCATCATCAACAATCACGGATTAAGCCCATGTGGCTTGTTCCGGTCTCATAGATTCTCATTCAAAAGTTGGATTCATCTCTTCTTCGGTCTACCAACATTCCTGCGTCCTTTTGGTTTGCATTTAAGTATAATTTTGGGAATGCGATCATCTTCCATTCTTTGAACATGTTCTTTCCATTTTTTTTCTAGATTATTTTATTCTATCTAAGAGTTTAAAGATATTTAGCTCATTTCTAATATCTTCACTTCTTCTCTTATCTAGAAGTTTGCAACCAGCCACACTTCTCAGAAATCTCATTTCAGCTGCTTCTATGATCTTCTCTTTTAGTTAAAACCCAAAATTCACTACCATACAATAGTAAGGGGACTGCCACTACTTTATAAAATTTTAGTTTTGTTTATTTTCTTGTGCTTTTAAATATCCTTTTTATTGTCCCACATATATAATTAAATTTATTAAGTTTGTTAAATAGATTTACAATTTTACTCTTGATTTCCAGTAACAGTTTTGTAGACGGATTCTGGGAGATCAGAGGTAAAATTATGAACTTGTAATTCTAATCTACGTAGATTCACTGTAATGTTTTCTTGTTCTATTCTTGTCTCTGTACACAATTAATGTACATGTCACTGTAAGGTTAATCTCAACCACCTGGTGAATTCCATGTTAACTGACGTAACTAATACAACAAAACAAAATTACATTTTTAATTTTTTAACATTCAGATAGTAAGACATTACGTTTTATCATCAAAACGTTTATACAGAGTGTTCAATATATGAAACTATCAAAGTTTTATTTATTAAACATATATTTATGAAAAATCATATACAATTTTGATAGTTTTGTTTATTAAATACATAACGGTTTTTAATCAAGTAAACATCAAATCAATTGATTACTTATACAAACGTTACAATCTCTTTAACAGAAAGTATTGAGTTTCTATCTTTAATAAATTGTACGGTTTTATATCAGTAGCTGACGTAACTGTTGAATGGAATCATATTTACAGACTGAGTATAAAATAACAATCTCTACGAATTTTTCAGTTAACTCTCCGTGGTGTAAGAGTTTTAACCCATTCGTTTAAGGTTTAAATGATCAATCCATTTCCCCGGAAAGCGCATTTAAGTAACCGTAAATTATATTGTCTATTTTCAGAAATTCAAAACAAACAAAAGATAACAGCACTTGAGATCACAATAAGGGTGAAGGCAAAAACATATTCCTCTACTATTCATAAATGTTAACAAAATATTACCCTACAAAGGGATGTACAATATTTTGCGAAATATATAACAGTAGAGTTAACCGAGTGTACCTCGTCTTCTGAGTTGAAGGCCTACCTTAAGCGAGTCTACCTCGTCTTTTGAGGCGAATGGGTTAATTAAAATAAAGAGCAATTATTTGTATAAGACTTGAAAGCATAAGAATAGTCCCTTCGATTGGTTGCTGGCCAAAAGAAGACAAGACCAGTGTTGGGGCAGCCATCTATCTCTGGGACGTCCTATTGAAACGTTGGAGGGAATATTTTCTATAGGATCGTAACAGACCTTGGCCTAATACTTGGAAGGAAGAAGAAGAAGAAGCAATTATTTGTTACGTATGAATTTTGTTCATATTTTATAATATTTTACGATGTAGGCATTTGATAATATTTTTAATAGCCCATATACCACTTTGAAAATCTAGGGACAAACTTTAAATTTTATATATTATGTCAAATTGTATGTGAAATACAGCCTCTAAATTAAATAAATGATGATGAACATTTTGCGTTTATGCAAATTTCAGCCAGTTCCCATATCTGAAGATGTTCCTGACTTCTCCAACGTTGTTTATGTCTTCATCCGTCTCTATGTTGTTTTCAGTCTTGAGATTGTTGCGAGTAATGTGAGTTTCTTTTGGGCAGATTAGTACCAGTTCCCACATAGTGTGGCTGAGCTTATGGACAGACTTGTGAATGTAATTGTTCCCAATTCCTTATGTTGCAGTTATACCGCTGATCCTCGGCGCCGGTAAACTGGACTCCGATCTTAGAAAATATGGGAAATTAGGTCCCGAATCGAAAAGGGATAGTCAAATGAAATATTTAAATTATCTACAAAACTAATACTAATTACATCTATTATAATCCCTATTATAGCATTATTATTTTATAATTGGTGAATTGGGCCGCTGGTCAAAAATGATAGTAATAGGTAAATTAGGTCGGTCCCAGAATATTAATAGTTTGAATCGTTTTCCAAAAATATATTTTTTTTTCAAATGCCCCAGGTTGTCTTTCGACATTCCTGGTTTCTCTCCTGGCATGGCGTACTTGTAACCCACTTCTGAGGTTGGGGCGCCTGGAAGGCGGGGTTACGTTGTCCCGATGATATGATGGATGATGATGATAGTGGTGCGCCAGGAGAGTCCCTAATCCTAAGCTTAACCTAAGATGAATATGAATGATGACGATTGCGATGGCCGTACGATTTCGGGGATCGTTTGGGTCTTAAAGTTTTCCTGACATTTTGCCTTACAGGTGAGGAAAAACCCCGATAAAAACCTCACCCAGAAAAACTGTCCCGACCGGGAATCGAACCCGGGCCCGCTGCGTGACAAGGCAGCACGCTACCCCGAGACCATAGCGGTGGATCCAAAAAAAAATATTATGTTAAAACATATATCAGCCTGATAGTACATTTTAAAAGCCGCCGATTTTACAAATTAGAATGCGGGCCTACTAATTTGTCCCGTTATCAACAAGACAGTATTGTGAATTTATAAGGTATCTGATTGGTCATTTATGGATAATTGCTTAATTTGGTGTTTGCTTCATTCTTCTTCTTCTTCTTCTTCTTCTTCTTGCAAGGATTAAACCTATTTGGTTCGTTCCGGCTCCAAGTATAGTAGCTGCTGTGTTCATCTCTTTCGTGGGCGTCCCCGATCTCTATTTTCCTCGTCTTGGTTGATAGTTCAGACTTTTCCAGACTTTTCCTAGGCAATCTGTTGGTATCCATTCTGCAGACATGTTCATACCATTTTCTCCTATACTCTTCTATTTTATCGGTCAAACTGAATATTTGCAGTTCTTTACGGATATCTTCACTTCGTTTTTTATCCATTAAAGTATATCCTGTCACAAATCGTAAATATTCCATTTCAGCTGCTTCTATTCTTTTAATTGACTGATTATTCCGAATCATATTTCTGAGTCACACAACATCGCAGGTACAGTCAGTACTTTATACAATTGTAAATGTGTTTCATTTCGTACTTTCTTTCCCAGTGTTCGTTATCCATTATTTTTTTTAATTTGTTCTTCAAATATTAACACATTTCTCTTTATAACAAATAAGGTACTACCTACAAAATTAACGACCAGCATAGCTAAGAAAATTATAGAATGCTACGTGGGCCCAGGATCCAATTTTTCTAAATTGGGACCCAATTTACTGACTCTATGAGGATTGGAATTTAACCTGAACCCAATTTACTCAGCCTCGATGAATCCCTGAATAATAGTGTTCATTCCCCGCAATGTGATGCAAAATCAAGTGTTTTCTGGGTGTACATAGTTACAGTATTTGCTGCCTATGTACCGTAGGCTTGAGGGGTTCATTAAATAAATAAAGGTGTGGTTATGTGCCTGTGTGTGTGTTTTTTTTTTTGTCCGATGAAAATACCTGAACATTCAATGAGGAGTTGGCATAGAATTAACCTAAAAAGTCATATTAACTATACGTAGCGTTACAAGATATATGTTTATTATATCTGCCTGTTTATACGCGTAAATTCCCATGTGAGGGAAGGGTGTTCCCTTGAGGAAGTTACTTACCAACATAATTTCGTTATACTTATTTCCCTACAGATCTCGAAGAGATGTCTGGTAAGAAACTAAAGTACTTAGTGGATGGGAAAGACATGTTCAGAGAATGTAATTTATCGTGATCTTCTTTTACGAGTTGGAAAATATTTAGACTCGGACACACGGTTCAAAGTTCCTCCCGGACGACTAAGTACCCTTGATTTTTTTCACCCTAAAAATACATCATCACCAGCCGCGTTTGAATCTCGACCCTCGGGACCAGAGACAAGGGACTTAACCCTAGACCACCTATGTCGATCCAGGACATATTTACGGTGCATAAAAGTAACCTCAAGACTGAAAGACGGGTATTCTGAGGAACATTATTCGGCGCTTTCACACCCAGAAAGAAAGAAAGAAAAACAAATGAATTGTGCCGCTGTTAAATAGAAAACTAACTTTAACCAACAGGCGGATGGTCTGGAAGCAATAGTTATATATTTTCTTAATCATTCATCCACGCTATGGCTTTACAAGTCCAAATCGGGTCCTGGTCTCTCCAATCATTTTCCTCCATTCTTCTTTGTTTCTATCCACCGTCTTCCAATTCCTTATCCCCAGAAGTGGTGTCTGCACGTATTGTGTTCTCCCATCGCCCTCTCAATCGTCCCGCTGTCCTCGTTCCTCCAAAGTGCACCTGTAAGACTCTCTTGGACTCGTTGTTCATCCATACTTACCATATGACCAGCCCATTGGAGTCCAATAACACCTGAGATTTGAGGTTCTCTGAACAGCTGTCTCAATTCTTCATTTCTTCTAATTCTACAGTTTCCCTGATCGTTAATTGAGCCGTAGATTTTCCTGAGTATCTTCCTTTTAATTTGATAGCATTTTGTGAAATATTTTATTAATTATAGACGCTTTTAACTTTTAGGAACAACATATTAATTTAAATACTTTATAATGTTATCATACTGCGAATATGGTGAAATGGGCAGTGCTGTAGTGAAATGGCAACCGATCATTTGCTTTGGCGACTGAGAAAAACTAGGAAAAGGTACTTAGGTTGATTGGCGTTCGCATGTCACCCGAGTGGTTGAAGGTATCATGTCTTGGCGCAGAGCTACAAGACATAGGTTCGCTAGTTCGAATACTCAACGGCGATTCTTTTTCGTGAAATTTATGTCTGTATGGGACTAGCCCCACCCAGCTTCGTAAGGAATTTGGGTAGCTGCAATAAGTAGCGGCTCCATGTTGAGAAAACCTGACAGAGAGGAACTTCGGGTAATGTGAACCCCTGTTTTGAATTTGTTGTTTTCTTCTTATAATTAAGGAAGTTGACTTTTATGTAATAGTCGTAATTATTATTAGTGTTGTAACTATGAAATAGCATTGTTAATTTATTCAAATATCAAAACATATAATTTAGAAACGTTTTTACATTGCATGAAAGGTCCACTATAACTTCCATATTCGGGTAAAGTGGACCCCAGAGTCCACCTTAGCTTTTAGTCTATTGTTAAGTTTATTTACTCTATTAATTTATACAGACAGGCACAGATTAATCTGAACATATATGACATCATAATTTAAAAAGTTGCTATTTATTTATTTTTTTGAAAAATTATTGTTGATTATAACATTCACACGTCATTCAACTGCAGAAAGCGACGGTCTTTGGGTTTACTAAAATTACAAGGATATTAAATAAAATTACTGTAATTAAGTGAATGGTTTTTACAGATAGCATCCTCATTGATGTAAAAGGATATACGTATTCGTGTAAAGTGAATCCAGGTCCTCGTGGAGGGTTCAGATTAACCAAATTCCTTTATGTTTAATAATTTTATACAGCCACCATGTCACATAGTAGCCTATCAAACCAAACCCGTCAGTATAATAAAACATCATCTACATAATATAATATATTTAGGAGTTTTTTTCAACATTTATAATATTCAATAGCAGAAATTAAGAATTGATTCTTAGCTTGAAAAGCTTTTAAATTGGTCGTTTTCATAAATATCACAAATAAACCCTTCTTCGCACAAAGAATTAAAGAAACTGGCCTTGACCCGTCGAAGTTGTTGAGGGAAAGAAGTTAAAATAATCAATTGAGTTGGTGTTTACTTGATGAAAATCCATATTTATTAATTGAATAAAAATAAAACGTTTTATTTTTATTTAATTAATAAAGAAGTTAAAATATTTACTGTTCGAGGGCAGCACCAATTAAAGAATAGGCTATATTAACCCGAAATTCATCTAATGGTTGGGGACTCGATATCCTTACCAAATGTTAGTCTAATACTAACTTGCTTGGGGGATCGTCAATCTCCTCTGAGTTACATATTTGGATGTGATGTACTGGTAGGCCTACGTTACATGAAGCGAGTATAAGTCCGTCAACGGCGCTCCCACTGCCCCAACTAAGTAAGACCTCAGCTCAGCTGTGTCGAATTCATGATCCTGTTGTTGTTAAGTTATCTTGTTTTGTTGTTTAATTAAAATACACAACGGTGTACAGTTACCAAATTGCTCAAATAAATCAAACAAATGGGCGGTTGCGAGAAGAGAGCAGATCGATTTTTAATTTTAAGGTTTCAGCAAAAAAACCACCTTGTAATTCTTATCGGATTTTATAGTGAATAGTTTTAGCGGGCGTCGTTTTATTTCACTACCATATACAACAAGTACCACATAGTTTCGGTTACTAACTAAAACAATCTAAAATTACGACCGATATAATTATTTTAATTTTTTGTTTCAGATTAACTTCTGGGTGCCCCGTGCCCTAATGGTCCTATTTTTCCCTAATGGTCCTATTTTAATGTATTTACGACTTTACTTTTACCCTATTTTAATATACACAATACTTGGTTTATTTTAAAATGAACCTCAACAATCTTAATTTTTTTAATTTATTTGATACTTTGTTTTGCCAGTTTGGTTCCGAAAGAGACAAAATTTGTGACCGCTAGAGGGTTAAAACACACACACACACACACACTAGAAAGGATCGATAAAGATCTGTAAAAATGTTTAAAAACTGTTTTTATGAGAACAGCCTCAACATTTTAAAATGCCTTTTCGTGATTATTGACCGTGTCTTGCAGTGTTCTCTTCTCCACGTTTTATCACCTTCTTCAAGAAATTTTGCTTGAGTAAATTTTCGCAATATCTCCTGAAGATGTCACCCACAGAAGGTGATGAAACTTGGAGAAGACAACACTGCAACACATGACCAAGAATCACGAATAGTATTTTAAAATACATAACGATAGCCGTGAAAGTCTTAACCAATATACAACCTCAACAGTTTAATTCATTCGGGATTCGCTAATATATTAAGAACAGTTAAGTCTCGTAGGCTGCGATGGGCAGGACATGTGGCACGTACGGGGTTGAAAGAGGTGCATGGAAACTTCTGGTACAAAACCAGAGGGAAAACGCCCAATTGGTAGACATAGAATGAGGTAGGAGGATAATATTATACATGATTTGGGGAAAGTAGATTATACAGGGGATGATTAGAAAACATTAGCTCAGGATAGGGATGTATGGAGAGCTTATGTCCCGCGCGGCCATGAACCTACGAATTCGACAGACCCAGTGAGTTAGTTAGTTCGCTAATAAAATTGCGCTGCATCTGTTTTCCAATCCATTAATAATAGAAGATTGTGGAAGACTCGAATGACCTAAATTAAATGAAAGAGATGGAATAATTAGAATCAACTGGTTGGCTGAGCAAATATCTGTAACTTGAAGGAACGTCTTCTCTCTAATTGAGTTTACAAAAGCAACAAAAATTCTAAAAGCATTAGTGGTTGTGCGCAATACTGTCAATGTCACCAGGCGTATGTTCATACTTCGATAATTGAATAAAATGTTGCAGACACCAAGTTTACGATCCATCGGCCATCTTTAGTTAATTCATTTAACAGTACTTTGTTGTAACTGCACAGATTTCACTGGGACACCTGCTAATGGCAATCGATTGCGGCAGTCGTTAGGCCTACACAGAGCATGCCTCCCCACCATCATTATCACCGACCTGTTTCGAACTCTCAGAGAAATTATTCTCCTCATCTCTTCATGGATCTTCCCATCTCTCTCCTCAATTTAGGTTTGTTCTGTTGCGATTTCCAAAGGAATGAGCTATTGAGATTGTTTTCATTAAATTATTTTTAAATAAAAATTTAATATCCTCATCGATCCTATTTAGTAGTAAAGATAATGACCAAACTTATAACTTATATATGTGTGTTTTAACGCTCTAGCGGCTGCAATTTTTGTTTTATAAGAACCAACATCGGCCGCGGTGGACTAGTGGTTATGCTCCTTGCCTCTGGTCCCGAGGGTCGCGGGTTCAAACCCGGCCGGGGTCGATGGATTTTTTTAGGATGGAAAAATCCAAGGAGCAAGTCCTCCGGGAGGGATTTTAAGCCATGGGTCCCGAGTCTAAAGATTTTCAGGCTCGTAAAAGATCCTTAAGCCAGAATGAAAAGGCCTCTAATCAAAATGTACCGAATTTTCCCGTCCTAGTACTACTTTGGTTTCCTAGATGTCAGTATGAGGCGGAACGCTGACCACGGACCACTCAAATGACATCTATACGAAAACAAGTGTAACTAAATTAGTATGGTTGAATTCTTCCCTGTAGGGGAAGAGCACCTAAATCTCTGTTAAGGGAAACATGGGCTTACAAGAAGAAGAAGAACCAAACTCTGCATGTAGCAAGCAATCAAGTAAAAAATATAATGTCGAGTTTGTTAACAAGCAAATTCGGTCAATTACGAACAGGAGTTTACCTGAAAATAAAATTTTTAAATCGGTCTAGCGATCGCATTTTCCGAATTTTCGCAACGGAATCCAGTATGCTGTTGATATAGGAGGTATTCTCTATAAAGCATTATTATAAGGGTAGTTTTGGAATTCCTAAAAAGTTACTAAGACTTATTCATATGAGTCTAAATGGCACAAAGAGTTGGGTGCGTATTTTCGGATACTTTTGAAATTCACAATGGGTTAAAGCAAGGTGATGCACCATCTCCCCTATTCAATGTTGTACTAGAACATATCATCATATATTTAGAGGATAAAGAAAGCCTACAACTGAATGATATTAATAAGCTGATAGTTTGTGCTGATATAATATTATTAGGTGATAGCGATACTTAGGACCAACAGAATCACTCTATTAAGTAACACTAAGAAATTAGGACTGGAAGTAAACATCAATAAAACTAAATATATGTTCACACATAGAAATAGGCCTACCGGTACATTGTATAGGCCTAATGGAAATAGAGAGTTAATGAGAAAAGAAGGACATTTTGAAGAAGTGGCTGAATTCAAATAGGCCTACTTAGGAACAATAATTACAAATAGGAATGAGATACAAAAGGAAATTAAACATAGACTCAGTTATGAAAATGCGTCATTACAGGGACTCCTGTTGTCCCAACTTCTCTCAAAAAAACGATAAAGTGAAGATATATAGGCCTACAACTGTTATTCTCCCAGTTCTATTATATGGATGCGAAACATGGACGCTTATATATGAAACATATACTATTTGAGTATAAAGTTATTAAAAACATTTTGGAATAGAGAGAGATGGACAGGCGAATGGAGAAGACTGCATAGCAATGAGAACATGATCTTTGTAGGAAACCAGATATAATAAGAACAATTAAGTCTCGTAAGCTTGCGATTGACAGGACACGTGACACGAATGGGGAATGAAAGAGTGACATGGAAGCTTTTTGTAGGAAACCAGAGGGAAAACGCCCAATTGGTAGACCAAGAATGAGGTGAAAATAAAATTAACCATGATTTAAGGGATATAAATTACACAGGGTATGTTTGGAAAACATTAGCTCAGGATAGGGATGTATGGAGTGTTTATGTCCGCGCGCCACGAACCTACGGTTCGATAGAATAAATTAATTAGTTAGAAGTGGAGATCCTTTGATCTATGGTGGAGGTTTATCTAAAACTCAAAATTAAAAAATCACTGTAGCAACCGCCATCTCTGTTTCGTCGCAATGAACCTTGTTCCTTACAATTTAAATAAACATTGGATAGGCAATGTATTCTTTAATATACATTAATATATTTAATACTTTTAGTAATACTATGATAAAATGAATCAGTAGAAATTTTTTTTTAATTTGTGTCAAAGTACACAATATGCAATAGGTAATCTAATAACATAGGTTATGCATGATTTGTTTCCACTATGTTTTGACGTATTTCAATAAGCTAGTATCAGTTACTGAGATTCTCCAATTTAAGGGTTAACAAAAAAAAAGTATAGCAGCAAAATCGGAGCATAAATTTGGCTTGTGAGGAAAGTAATTCACTTAGTTTACATCATTCCTGCGTGCCCCATCGACAGAACTTAGCCACCAGCAAAGTGCGCACTTTCGCGTCTGACGACAATTTATCCATGTATATAAAGGCATGACCGAAGAAAACTTGGATACAAGGGGTACAAGCAGCTATGAATATCAGAGAATTGGAGGAAGATCAATTGATGGACAGGGAGGAATGGCGTTTGATTTCCGGAAGACGGCGGCACCTGCCATGATACCGGATGATGATGATATAAAGTCATGACTGAAATTATGCCATGTCTTTCTTTGCGTCTAAATCCAAAGGCTCGAGTTTGTTTCTGGTGGATAGATAGAAGGTAATTTTAAAATAACGACGCTTCTCAGGTATTAATACAAGGAAAATCCATCAAGTATAGGAGTGACATCTGATCTACATGTTCAGTTCTCCAGCTGCTATAGCTGGTTTCCTCAATCTGGAGCCGCTCGCTACCCATTGTAGCCTTGCAAATTCCTATCATCGGCCTCATGCTGGTTGAAATTCCATGAGATAACTTCTTCCCCCATGAGGACTCGAACCAGCGCAGCGTGTGTCCCGTAGCTCTGCTCCAAGACAATCGTGCCGTAGACAAATTTACTGGGTGAATTTTTTTGGGACTTTTCCACACCTTAAGAAAAATGCCGGGGTACTTTAAGAATCAAATAGCCCCAGAACACTATCTGGCCATCATAATAAAACTATCATAGGTTTTTTGCCTTTTTTAGTATGAATGTGTGAGTAAATGGAGTTTTTTATTTTAAATATTCGTGCTGTCTCAAAAGTGGACCTGAATTGAGGTGATCCCTCATCGGAGAAGGCCTTCCATGTCCTTGTGTGGTCAAACAAGTGTGTCTGTGATCCAAAACATAAATATTCTGATGGGTTATGACACGTGGCATGGGACACATAAAAGTGCCTAATAGGGAGAGGTTAAACTAATAATAAAAAATAATAATATGAATAATAATAACACAGTGTTTGGAGCTACAAAATTGAATACAGAAACAACATTTGGATATGATTATATACAAACAAGATATCCTAGGGAAGAAAACTAGAGATATTCCTTTCAGGTGATAGAAGAACAATAAAAACGTATTTCTGATTGGGTGCAGAGTCTACTTGTAATGCAGGATGTGTTTCAATCTACAATATCACATTATAGTTTGATTATCTTGCACATTGCAAATTCTATACATGCTTACAGCGAATTCCATTTCTCTCTGAATTCCAAGAACATTTTCTGATAGCATTTTGATATAACAAAAAGCAAAATGCAATTTTCTCCCTTTGCTTTTTTCATCTCAAGGTCTGTTTTAGCACAAATTGGATTGGATTATAAGAAACAAAACGAAGTAAACATTTTTATTAATACTACACGATGAGTCTGGAGAAGTGGCTGAATTCATATACTCACGAACAATTTATTATAAACTTGAATGAGGTGTAGGAAGAAGTTAAACATATGGTAAACTCTGGAAATGCAAGTTATTACGCATTGCAGAAACTTTTATCATCTTAACTTCTTTAAAAAAAAAAGTAAAGCTGAAAAACGGTTACTCTTCCGGTTATATTATATGGATGCGAAACATGGTATTTTACTTAAGGGAGGAGAAAGTATTACGAATACTTGAGGATGAAATGCTTACGAAAATTTTCAGACCAAAGAAAGATGATTTGAGGGAAGTGAATTATCTTCTTATTCTTCTTGTAAGCCCATGTTTCCCTTAACAGAGGCTAATTGGAAAATATTAACTCAGGATAAGGATGTATGGAAACTATGTCCGCGCGGCCATAACTTTTAGGTTCGGTGGTGTCATCGAGTACCTTAGTTAATCTTTTATTACGCAGGAAAATGACAACATTACAAGTACAACAATCATATAGGCTAACACCTATGTTGGTTACAGTTCAAACCGAAGTCGGTTTTTTGCCTCATTTACAAAGGACCTCTACAACTCCCTATTGTCCATTTCTACGAAGTTCTCTTCTACTCGTGTGGGATCTTGATACACCGGGTTTCCAACGTAGTGTAGTGTCGATATGACAAGCGGTCTTTTACCTCGTGGATAATTTTCTACAACTGTTTTTATTAGTGTTATGTTCTTTTGAAGACGCTTTTGTAATCTGATATTCTTCCCCAGTTCCAGTACTCAATTCTCTGTTCTTTCTTATTCTCCACCCATCATTTTATTTAACGGCATCAAAATATTTTTACGTAACATTTTATTTTCAGAAGTAATACGAGATTTTTTTTATGAGAGTCAAAGCTTAATTTCAGCTGCATAAAACGACATTGGTGTATCTATTGCAGGGGGTCTGCTCGTGGGGCATGTAATTTCGGTAGAGCTATGAGTTCAGGGGACAATCACGATCAACTTGAAGTCAACTACGATAGTAATAACTTGATGGTACCAATATAATTGATTGTAGATTTTATTTTATAATATTTTGTATACTTAACTGGAACATTTGTAGAATATATTCCATGAAAATAATTTCAAATCACTTTAAATTATCGCCCTTGAGACTCTCGAAACAATAGGTATTCTGGAGCGAACTTTCAATGTTCACGATCCCTAGAACTTAGACCGTGAAAACGGTACAAACTTTATTTCCAACGGGAACTCACTATATTCCCGTATTTGTTTACAATGACTAAGCGACCACTATCATATGCCGGTTAGATCAATTAGTAATATACTCGCCTACTCTTAGGCAAAAGTAGAAAATCAATAAAAGATTCAGAAGAAATATATATCTTGCCAAAAGGAAGATCGCGACTATCTAGGCCCCATATCTCACTACACAGGGCATGATAGCGAGTGTATTTCTCGCCGACAGGCAGGAAGGCGACTGTTCTGATAATTTTGACTTAGGCTAAAATTGCCATCGCTGCCATTAGAGGATCAATTTCAATTTTAAGAAACCATATTTACAAAATTTGTACTTTATAGAATATACTTCAATTATACTTCGAAATTTTTTAATATATTTACAAAATGTATTTCATCAATTTCGAAAATTAATTGTCTGTATCGCTTTGTCCTTGAGGCAATCCTTTAATGAGGATAGTTTTATATAATAAAAAATATAATATACATATACACCCTTAGACAAAAAAAAAAAGGAGAGTCATCCCTTGATTCTGTCAACCGATCGGGGAACTTCGTGAGCACTCGCAGAAGCCTTATTCACATTACCACGTTTTCAGTAATAATGTACTGTGTTGTTTGCTATTTAACGTAGTGCACACTCAAGCAACATAAAAGAGAGAGCTTGCCCTTGTGTGTTTCTGTGGCCGAGAGGTTTAACACACAACATCTGCGTTCGTAACCTCACGGGTTCGATTCCCGTTCTACTTTTTTTTTACTGAATGTTAGGATAGCATTTCGCCTGTAATATAGTTTCATATTTAATTTTATATTTGAGTTTTATGGATTTAATGCACACACAAAACATATAAATGAAAACCTTCTAATAATTAAATGAAGAAAGAAAATAATATCTTCTAAAATGAAAACTTTAACAGAATTAATATCGGGTGTATGAACCCTCAGCATCTATTACCGCCCTAAATCTTCGGGACATTGATGCAATCAAATTTCTACAGGCACGTGGACAGTCGTCTAGAGCATCCCAGGCGTCTTAAATTTGTGCCATAAGCGATCTTTCGTCTTTCGTGCATCTGCAGGCCAATTAGTTGTTCATCTCTATTTTCATCTTAGCTCACACATTTTCAATTGGATTCAAATCAGGTGAACAGCGAAATTTGATTTGCCTTCTCCTTTAACAATCAAATCAAATTTAGTTAAACACATTTCAGAAAGCGGCCACAGTTTCAACAATATCGATAATACAATGTCAATTATACACATGGAAAACAACAGACACAAAATTAACATTTTAGAAGAAATCGAAATTATCAAGAAGACCAAAAATACAAACATTCTCAACGAAAATATGCCTAATGTGCAAAACCCTCTATTAGACATACAGTTAATTCAATACTACTACAACTCCAGGAGATGAAGCATGCATCGAAAGGCCTAAAGTGAAATCAACGAAAATTTTAAATAGTTGAGGAAGACCGTAGTATACAAGGTAAAAAATAAATAATAGTTTAAAAAACTAAAACAACATGCTTTATTAGAAAACCGAACTAAAAATGAAAAATAGTTTTAATTTCCAACACGCTTGGGATAAAATTAAAGTTGTCAACAAAAAATTATCTCCAACATATCTAGAATAAAACTAGAGTTATCTACAAAAAATAATTTTACTATCAAAAACGTGGGGTGCCCTATATGAATTAATATATTTGATAATAAACAGATATTGGTAAAATTAAAGTATCTAAGAAGAAAACGTAAAAACCATAAAAAGCACCCCACGTTTTTGATGGTAAAATTATTTTTTTGTAGATAACTCTAGTTTTATTTTAGATGTGTTGGAGATGATTTATTTGTTGACCACTTTAATTTTATCCCAAGTGTGTTGGAAATTAAAATAATTTTTAATTTTTTAGTATGGTTTTCTAACAAAGCGTGTTGTTTCAGTTTTTTAAAACTATTATTTATTTTTTTAATTTTTAGTTTAATTGATTGTCATAAACTGGAATCCCATAAAATTTAATTGCTTAATACTCTTCTTGGATTTGAACCAACGGCCTATGGATTACTGAAATTTTATACCACTACAGTCCACCGCTCTACCAACTGAGCTCTTACAACGATTGACTAAAAAGTCGATAAGTCCGCAACCTATTACACCGGTTTTTATATTTTTTCTGATGATTCTGATCAGGATTTTAAAAAATGAAATTATTGTATTGCCATGAGTCTTTTACAAGTATACAAAAAGTTTCAATTCGATCTAATGTTTTTAAGTGGGTGAAAATCGTGTTCAAAGATTCCGTTACATAGATACAGGTCCGTTACATAGACAAATACAGGTCAAGTTAATATAAAACGTATAAAAATATATATAATTTAACATTGTTATAACCTCAACGGTATAAAAAACAATTATGAACTTAAAAAGTATAGATTAATTCAAATGTCGAAATAAAATGTATTTAATTCATAAAACGTTTTAATACAAATATCACGAAAAAAAAAATGCGTAATTGAAGACGCGAACCTGCGATCTTCACTAAGAGAAACAGTGGCCGCATGCTTCACCGCTGACCTATCAGGACACGTAGGAGAGTCTTCAGTTTATGCCACATAACACAGTAGCTCAGGGACTGCACAATTATGACTAGTTTCCTAGTTTGAACCCAGCGCTGTGCCGAGTATGACTTAGAAGAAATGTGCGTTCAAGAGATGACTCATTTCTTTTTGTCGAAGGCTGTACATAAAATATATACATATTTACAAGAAAATCTATTTTCAAGATTTATCTAAATCCACATAAGATTTTTCCTCAGTTATTTTACTTTATCATTGGATTTTTATATTGTTTTCTGCAACTCTACATATAATCTTTACATTTCTTTCTCTTTTTCCTCTTGGTATCAATTTCTTCACTAAAATTTACTTCATTTTTCTTCTGTCCTTATTTATCTTCTTCCTACACAAATGTCTTTTCAATCTTACCATTGAATCACTATCTTTATTTTCAGAAAAAAAATGCAAGATGTATTATTTCCTGGACGTCACATTATGGGACATTAAGTCTACAAAAATCTCCTGGCCATTCTGTGCTAATTGATTTTTATTATCATTAACTCCACTAGAATAATATTTGTTTCATCGCTCGAATCATAATTTACTTCCACTCTTATGTTCCCTACTTAAGTGTCTACTTGTTTACATTATCGATATTCTGTTTGTATTTTACTTTGTCGACATGTTCTACATTATCATATAAATTATATTTATCATTCATCTTGTAAACATGTTCTAAATCATTTTATTTATCTTTATCATTTATTTTAGTTACTTCATAAGTTTGCTGTAATTAAAGTTACTTCTGGTCATTCATCAAATCATCTCTATTTGGATTGAGTTCATTTTCAACTCTAAATTTTAATATATCACTTTTATTTTGAAAAATCTGTTGAGATTTGAACTCAGGAACTTATACTTCTGAATATTTTACTTTCTCATTTACAGATTCTAATTCAACCACTATGTCTTTCACACCACCTGTCTAACCTCAATCACAGATGTTTGAAGAATTATTTTAGTAAGATCTTCATTATGCCCCTCGTTGTGGCGACAATTTTGAAGAAGTAATTCTTTTCCCATATTGTGGCGATGTTTTAAAGCAGCTAACTCTCTTCATGCCCGATGTTGTATTAACATTTTGAAGGATTGGTGTCCCAAAAAGAATTACTGGTTCAGGTTGGGTTTAATTTTCGGTAGAGCTGGATTCTCTTCTCAAGGTCGAAATTGGTACACAAGATAGGAAAACACTTTAAAAATCACTGATAACTGATTCTTGTAGAAATAGTAGTAAATTTATTTACTATTTAATTTCCCAGCAGATCAAGTAAATATAGGTGGTATTATTCTTCACCGTCAATTAAAATTAAATTATTTTCTTTCTTTGAATCAACTATTCTTCTTGTATTAAATATCACATTTTATCAGGAGAGCTGTTATTGCTTCTATCCTTGATGAAAGTTATATGCTGACTGACTAGTGTAATTCTGTTATAATTTTAAAGAACATTATTACATCACATAATTTTATATTTAAATTCTATTGGTTAATGGTCCATTAAATACCAGGTTTAAATTTTATTTGTTAAATCAAAAAGTTAATTGTTTTAACACCCAATCAGAATTTAGTATATATTTTGTTTAAAAAAATATTAAGTTAAGCAGGTGTTCCTATTACAGTTATAACACAGAGCTTTATATTTCAGACAACATTGACGTAAAACACAATTTTAAAAGCATTATTTAGAAAGACTGTTATATAATACAATTTCTTTAATTGTTACTGAGACATTTTTATTCAACAATGAACAACAATTAATTATTTAGATGTGTTTCTTTATTTAAGTTATATTTAAATATTAAAAGAATTTTAAAATATAAAATTATTAACTTTAACTTTCATATTTATTATGATATTAAAATCCTGCTATATGTTTCAATGTCACTGCACCTACAATAATAAATCTTTCATTTATTCTTCTACTGCCCTTCTACATTCAGTTATTTTCTCATCGCATTTTCACCGTAATTATCAGATTTTTGTTCTTATCGTTGTCCTGTTTACAATACAGTCGTAAAGTTTCTAATTTCTGTTCCAATTTCAAACTGTTTTAATTTATTATTTCCTAAGTCAAGACTATTTTTGATTATTTCTTTCAGTACAGAACTATTTCCTTCTATTTTCTTACTGAGTTTTGAATTATCTTTCTTATGTCCACAAATATTAAGAGGGAGAAGTTATATAGTATCCTGCTGGAGTTCGGAATTCCTAAAAAGTTAGACTTATACGAATGTGTCTAAATGGCACAAAGAGTAGGGTGCGTGTAGGTAAACAGTTTTAGGACTCTTTTGAAATCCAGAATGAGTTGAAGCAAGGAGATGCACTATCTCCTCTACTATTTAATTTTGTACTAGAGCATGCCATCAAATCTTTAGAGAATCAGGAAGGCTTACAACTAAATGGTATTAATAAGCTGTTAGTTTATGCTGATGAAGTAGTACTATTGGCCGATAGCGAGGAGATACTAAAGGACAACACGCACGCACTATTGAGTAACACTAAGAAATTAGGACTGGAAGTAAATATCAATAAAACTAAATATATGGTCACACGTAGAAATACATTATATAATGGAAATGGACAGCTAATGACAAATGAGGGAAATTTTGAGGAAGTGGCTGAATTCAAATACTTAGGAACAATAATCACAAATAGGAATGAGATGCAAAAAAGAAATTAAACATAGGCTCAATTCTGGAAATGCGTGATATTATGCATTGCAGAGACTCTTGATGTCCCAACTCCTTTCAAAAAAACATTAAACTGAAAATATATAAAACTATTATTCTTCCAGTTATATTATATGGATGCGAAACATGGACTCTTACTTTAAAGGAGGAAAGGGGATTAAAAGTATTTGAGAATAAAGTACTTAGGAAAATTTTTGGACCAAAGAGAGATGAACAGACAGGTGAATGGAGAAGACTACATGGTATTTATAGGAAGCCAGATATAATAAGAACAGTTAAGTCTCGTAGACTGCGATGGGCAGGACATATTGGACGTATGGGGAATGAAATACTTGCATGGAAGCTTCTTTTAGGAAAGCCAGAGGGAAGGCGCCCAGTTGGTAGATCAAGAATGAGGTGGGAGAATAACATTAACTATGATTTGAGGGAAGTAGATTATACAGGGAATGAATTGTAAGCATTATCTCAGTATAGGGGTGTATGGAGAGCTTATGTCCGCGCGGCCATGAACCTACGGGTTCGATAGTGCCAATGAGTAAGTAAGTAAGTAAGTAAGTAAGTCAGTAAGTAAGTAAGTAAGTCAGTAAGTAAGTATGTCCACAAATATTTTTATCCATTGGTTTATTACCGTACTTTATTTAATAATGTTCATTATATGTGGGGGTAATTAACTTTTATTATTTGATTTATTACTATTTGAATTGTCTACTTTATTACATCCATTGTTTTAATTTGACAAATTGTCTTCCTGCCAATTAATCACTGTATCCATATTCCATATCACTAGATAATGACATTTAATTTTTAAGTTCTAAAACGAATCCTTAGTTATGGTTTACAAGACCAATACTTTATTATTAAATTGTTTGTTTCTATTACATCTATATTCTGTGATTTTTAATTTTTTTAAAAGTTATATAGGCCTACTCTAAAACTTTATTATTTCTTCAAGTTATTTATATGTTTTTATTTTCTAATCGCAAATATGGCTAAACTTTGCAACATGTGACAAGACTTTTTAAGTACCCTAATAAACTCCTGTCAAATTTGTTTCTTAGGATTTCATTTTTCAAGTTATTTACTACCATTTACAATGGTTTTTATGTTTTCTAATGATAATTTGAATATATTGAAAAATACGATACAGAACTACATACGAACCATGAAGACGTGGCAGCCATATTGATTTAACGAATATTATATGCAGCCAACAAAGACTATGTACGTGTTCCAGTGCAACCAACATAGAGTAATATACTAATTAACTTTACACATATATTTCAGAATTTCAGAACTTACTATTTACACTACCTATGTTTGGGCGTTGCATTCTTTCACAGATTAGAGTATTAAATTGCGTTAGGTTAGCTTTTAGGTTAGTATTTCACAGGTTAGAGAATTTAAATAGCTTTTAGGTTTGTTGACGACGTGAGTTCAAGTATCGTGTATATGTTGGCTGCACCCCGCGATTCCATATTGTAAACAGCTTCGTATATGCTGGCGCATGCGTTTGGTGAATGGTTGGGACTTGGAAAAATGTTTGTTGTCACATGTTAAAAAGCATTTCACAATTTTATTATTAATTGTCAGCACTTATGTTGTTAAATTTACATCGCACGAAAATATTATTTTCCACTTCATTGGGATATAACATAATTCTGTTACTTACTCAGTTGTTTATTGTTGATTTCCCTTGTTCTTGTTGGCTTTGGATTGTCTATCCTTCGCTGAGGAACATTTTTCTAAAATCGAGCCCCACATTGTCAGCGCAATGTAAGAGCAAAATATGTTTGGTGTCCCACTTGTTGAGGCGACCATGGAAAGCAACACATTGCTGGGATGATGCTCGGCAGAATAATGACTCTCTTCAGGGAAGGACACAGGGTAAATGTTTTTGGGCGCCATTCTATAACTTCCACACTTTCTTTTTATTTGTAACAAACTCGTAGAACTTGTATATATTAATAAATATTGCACTTTTAAATTAAACGTATTCACTTGCGGACTATTCAATACTAACTTTCCGCGCTACGTTATATTTGGAACTTGGATGATTTACTGTATCTACTCAATCTCTCATAATATTTTATCATCTACGGCCTTTACCATTTTACGGAGCCTAATTACAACACACAACATCAACCTACAATAAGGGAGCCACTGTTTGAGACGCCATGAAGTGTTCCATCTTGGAAGAAGATCACCCCAACTCTCTGTTTGGGACGTGCTTCCAGACGCCATGAAGTGTTCCATCTTGGAAGAAGATCACCCCAACTCCCTGTTTGAGACTTGCTTCCAGACAGACACCATGAAGTGTTCCATCTTGGAAGAAGATCATCCCAACTCCTTGTTTGAGACGTGCTTCCAGACGCCATGAAGTGTTCCATCTTGGAAGAAGATCACCCTAACTCCTTCCAGACAGACACCATGAAGTGTTCCATCTTGGAAGAAGATCACCCTAACTCCCTGTTTGAGACGTGCTTCCAGACGCCATGAAGTGTTCCACCTTGGAAGAAGATCACCCTAACTCCCTGTTTGAGACGTGCTTCCAGACGCCATGAAGTGTTCCATCTTGGAAGAAGATCATCCCAACTCCCTGTTTGAGACGTGCTTCCAGACGCCATGAAGTGTTCTATCTTGGAAGAAGTTCATTCCAACTCCCTGTTTGAGACGTGCTTCCAGACGCCATGAAGTGTTCCATCTTGGAAGAAGATCATCCCAACTCCCTGTTTGAGACGTGCTTCCAGACGCCATGAAGTGTTCCATCTTGGAAGAAGATCAACCCAACTCCCTGTTTGAGACTTGCTTCCAGACGCCATGAAGTGTTCCATCTTGGAAGAAGATCATCCCAACTCCCTGTTTGAGACTTGCTTCCAGACGCCATGAAGTGTTCCATCTTGGAAGAAGATCACCCCAACTCCCTATTTGAGAAGTGCTTCCAGACGCCATGAAGTGTTCCATCTTGGAAGAAGTTCATTCCAACTCCCTGTTTGAGACGTGCTTCCAGACGCCATGAAGTGTTCAATCTTGGAAGAAGATCACTTCAATTCCTACTCATCATCTGACTAAAATGTCAACTCGCATTGGCTAATACTTTTAATATGGAATATTTTAAATCCGATTGGATTATTTAAAATCTCAGAAGCCACTTAGTACAAATAACTATGCCTAAAAATTATGTTAATAATAAAAAATATTAACTGCTTTCCAGAAAATGTTGGTGTTTGAGAAATTAACAATATACGGGAAGCAATCAATAAGTACTACAAGAATAGACTAATAGCTCTAGAAATGGATTATTTAATCCTAGTTGTTGATGATGATGAATAATAATAATAGAGGTATGTGTTGGCTAAACAATGATTTTTAATTAAATGATGTAAGACATACAAAAATTACTTACGCAGAAGTGCCAGAAAGTCAAAATTATAACATGTCACAAATAAGGAAATTAGAAATATAATGGAAACAGAAGAAAGCATAATTGAAAGAATTGAGGAGAAGGAATTAAAGTGGTTAGGACATGTTTTAAGAATGGAAGATGAGCGATGGCCAAAACAACTATCAATGGCATCCGACCTGGAGGAGGAAGAGAGGGAGACCGAAGTTAACATGGAAGGAAAACATGCAAGAGGGCTAAGCATTGAAGATGCTCAAGATCGTAGGCTTTGGAGGTTTAGCACGGGAAGACGGCAGCAGCTGTAAAAACCCGAAGATAGATAGAGAATTTTTCTCTTGTATAAAAATAATATTACAGTAACATATATATATATATATATATATATATACACACATATGAAATCTGCCCAGGTTCTTTTATAAATTCTTAAACAATATTTAAAATAGTTTATGAATTTTTATATGATATAAATATCCGGTTTCATGTGAAAACCCGATCAATACTCATCATTGTAAAGTAATGCATTAGATACATTTCTGCGATTTAAAAAAAACTGTACATTTGTGATTCAAAGACCACAATATATTTTTGCAATACGTACCACAAGTAAATACTAATAAAATTCATATTAAATTCCGTTGAGGTAATTGTCATAAAGTGAAATGCTACAATATAAATATATAGTTGCTATGGACGACGCCTCAATAACATCCAAGTCCAAAAGTCGTATAACAACAACAGTTAGTAGCACATGTTTCTTCTGCTGTTGATGGAAGTCGACTTCCGAAAGGCTTACAGTTACTAATTCATGAATAAATGTATGTTATCAAAATGCAATACCATTAATTATTAACAATTATATATAAATTAATTAGTGTATAATGCTATTGTGTTATTATTTAATTGTAATATTAATGTGTTTTCTTTATGTAATTGTAATGTTAATGTTTTTCTAGTGTATAATGCTATTGTGTTATTACTTAATTGTAATATTATTGTGTTTTCTTTATGTAATTGTAATGTTATTGCTGTTTTGTTGTTTATTTTTCTTTACACTAGTACCAATTATTTCTTTATTGTAACGGACTGTCAACAGCACGTACGGCTTACTGCCCGTGCGACCCATATTTGTAAATAATATTGTAAATATCTTACTTTTTGTCTAATAAAGTCCTACTACTACTACTAATTTTAAATCAATAAAATGTTAACATAGTTGAGGACGACGGCACCTGCCATAGGTATGCTGTATATTTTAGTATTTTACTTGGTTACCACAAGTAATTCATGCTTAAAGTATGAACAGTTTTATCGGTAGCATTCTGTCCAGTGTTCAGTTGTTCTATCCAGTCCAAATACAAGAGCATCTCTCTCTTGTGTCCTGAAATCCGCGTTAAGATTGAGGAGGGTACGACGTAATCTTTTCAATTTCTTGTCTAAATCCTTCGATCAATCTTGTTATTTAAGTCTCACTTTTTTCAGGTATGATTTTTACACATTTTAATATCGATTATATATATATATATATATATATATATATATATATATATATATACATCAGTGTTCAGACGTCACTTTCCATCTGATTAACGGTAGCCGGCTAAGAAAAGACCATGTAATAAAAAAATTAATATCTCTGGTTCTAATTACCATAATTATTATACGATTTTGTTAAGTAAGGCTTCATTTAATTTTCATTTAAATGAGACAGAAATACAATTTTTATTGTGTTGTATTCCATAAACTTCATTGAGCCCATACATGTTCAAAATGTCCACCTTCTGCTACAGTACATTCCCAACAACAACGACGTCGAACAGAGCGATAAATCTTCTGGATTGTTGCTAATAGAATATCATTCATGTCATATTCAATCTGATTTCTCAGTTCCTCCAGTTTGTGTGGTTTTGTGGAAGTCTAGAGGGGTTAAATCGGAAGATCGAGGCGGAAACTCCGTAGCACTTCCTGTCCATTCTATCCACCTCTGATTGAACGAATGGGGAATGAAAGAGGTGCATGGAAGCTTCTTGTAGGAAAACCTGAGGGAAATCGCCCAGTCAGTAGACGAAGAATGAGGTTGGAGAATAACATTAGCTCAGTTGGTAGAGCACTTGGTCTAGAGAACCAAGGGTCCCGGGTTCAAGTCCCGGTCTGAGCGTATAATTTTTCTCTTCAAATATGATTTATCCATCATTGAGATGTACGAAATCAATAATAAAAACTTGGAAAAAGCCGTACTGGCTGTAATATATAATTCCCAAATATGTCTTCTTAATAAAGGAGCCGCCATTTGCAAGATAGAAGCATGGCTTCACAGCATTTGGTGGATGGGAATTACAATGTATATAGAGAAAGATTTGCGTTTAGATCGGTACTTGCTCAGGTAGCTCAGTTGGTAGAGCACTTGGTCTAGAGAACCAAGGGTCCCGGGTTCAAGTCCCGGTCTGAGCGTATAATTTTTCTCTTCAAATATGATTTATCCATCATTGAGATGTACGAAATCAATAATAAAAACTTGGAAAAAGCCGTACTGGCTGTAATATATAATTCCCAAATATGTCTTCTTAATAAAGGAGCCGCCATTTGCAAGATAGAAGCATGGCTTCACAGCATTTGGTGGATGGGAATTACAATGTATATAGAGAAAGATTTGCGTTTAGATCGGTACTTGCTCAGGTAGCTCAGTTGGTAGAGCACTTGGTCTAGAGAACCAAGGGTCCCGGGTTCAAGTCCCTGTCTGAGCGTATAATTTTTCTCTTCAAATATGATTTATCCATCATTGAGATGTACGAAATCATAATAAAAACTTGGAAAAAGCCGTACTGGCTGTAATATATAATTCCCAAATATGTCTTCTTAATAAAGGAGCCGCCATTTGCAAGATAGAAGCATGGCTTCACAGCATTTGGTGGATGGGAATTACAATGTATATAGAGAAAGATTTGCGTTTAGATCGGTACTTGCTCAGGTAGCTCAGTTGGTAGAGCACTTGGTCTAGAGAACCAAGGGTCCCGGGTTCAAGTCCCGGTCTGAGCGTATAATTTTTCTCTTCAAATATGATTTATCCATCATTGAGATGTACGAAATCAATAATAAAAACTTGGAAAAAGCCGTACTGGCTGTAATATATAATTCCCAAATATGTCTTCTTAATAAAGGAGCCGCCATTTGCAAGATAGAAGCATGGCTTCACAGCATTTGGTGGATGGGAATTACAATGTATATAGAGAAAGATTTGCGTTTAGATCGGTACTTGCTCAGGTAGCTCAGTTGGTAGAGCACTTGGTCTAGAGAACCAAGGGTCCCGGGTTCAAGTCCCGGTCTGAGCGTATAATTTTTCTCTTCAAATAACATTAACTATGATTTGAGGGAAGTAGATTATACAAGGAATGATTGGAAAGCATTGGCTCAGGATAGGGATGTATGCAGAGCTTATGTCAGCACGGCCACGAACCTACGGATTCGATAGTGCCAGTGAGTAAGTATTATTATTATTATTATTATTATTATTATTATTATTATTATTATTTATTATTATTATTATTATTATTATTATTATTATTATTATTATTAGGGTAACAGAGTGGAACCCTTGATAGAGGTCCACTCCAGGGAGTAGGCGCCCCTGCCCTTTTGTGAGCTCCAGGTCCCACTCGCCCAGTGGGTAGGGCCCCGTCCACAGGGTTACGTGGGGAGAAGAGAAGTCCCCAAAGCCGTAGTGAAGGCAACTTCTCTAGGAGACGAACACTCCGAAATTCCAGTTCCCTGCCCTCCAGGAAGAGGGGTTTGGCTAGAGGCTGGTAACCTCTACTAGTAAAAAATAACTTACTCATAAACTTCAGCAGAAGAAAAGCCGGATTGATAAACCTTATGACGACCACAGCAAGAAAAAGTATAAAAAGAGTTTTGGAATACATGACCAGCTTAAAATAGCGACTTGGAATGTCAGAGGCTTGGGAAGCAAGGAATTTGAACTAACAAAAGAAATGAAAAATAAAAGTATAAATATATTAGCTGCCTCAGAAACAAAGAAAAAATTGAAAGGATCACAAATGATAAATGATATGATGATGTTTTACAGTGGAGTAAGTCAGAAAGAAAGAGCGAAAGCAGGAGTGGCGATATTTGTGGATAAGAAATGGGGATCCAAAATAGACACGTATAATTGTATTAACGAAAGAATAATGACAATGCGATTTAAGCATAATAGAGGACATATGACAATTATAGCAATATATGCACCGGAGGAAGGGAGAGATGAAGAAACAAAAACATTTTATACTACTCTACAAAAGGAAATAAATAAGATAAACAAGAACGACATAATAATATTATTAGGAGACTTTAATGCTAGAGTGGGGAATCAACCAGTGGCAAATGTAATTGGGATCCATGGAGAAAATGTTATAAATAAAAATGGACAAGAATTAAAACAATTTGCAATTTTTAATGATTTTAAAATAACAAATACATTTTATAAGAAAAAGATATTCACAAATACACATGGTCAGCACGAGGTTTTCGTTCACTGATAGATTATGTGTTAATCAATAAGAAAGCATCATCATTATTAACAGATACGAGAGTATTTAGAGGAAGTGACATCTATTCAGATCACTATTTAGTAATCTCAAAAATAAATATATTAGCGAGATGGAAGAAAACTAAAAACAAATATAGAAATAAAGAGACCACATTCAAAGTACATTTATTACAAGATAAAAGTATACAAAATCTGTATCAGAATAGGCTAAATGAACAATTAATATTAAAACCTACTTCCGAAGAAATAAACCGAGAATGGGATAATATAAAAGAAAGCATTGATAAAGCAGCATATGAGGCATTAGGAACAAAATATAAAATATATAACAAGAAGGGTTTAAGAATATGGAATGAAGAATTAGAGAGGATAATAAAAGATAAAAAAGAGGCTTATCACAAATATTTACAGAATAGAACACCAGAATTAAGAGCTGATTACAAACATAAAAGTGCAATAGCCAAAAGAGAAATTAAAAAAGCACACAAAGTCAGTTGGGATAGATATATAAGCAGACTAGAATACGATATACATGGGCAGCAAAAAATAGCCTATAAAGTAATGAAACATCTAAATAAACAAGAAAAAGATACAATACAGATCAATGCAATTGAGGAGAAACAATGGGAAGAACATTATAAAAAACTGTGGTATAATGAAAATAAAATAACTAAAGATAACATATATGAGTGTGAGATAGGAATAGATATGATAACAATGGAAGAATTAGAAGAAGTACTGAAAACAACAAAGAACAGAAAGGCAGCTGGAATAGACGGAATTAATATGGAATTAATAAAATATGGAGGAATTTTTTTTAAACTGAGATTATTACATTTTTTAAATTTATGTTGGAAACAAGCAACAATACCAGAAACCTGGACAACAGCAATAGTACAATCTATTTTTAAGAAAGGAGAACGTAAAGACTGCAACAACTACAGAGGAATAAGCATTTTAACTGCAGGCTATAAAATATACTCAAGAATCTTAACATTTAGGTTAAAACAAATAACAGAGGTAATGTTAACAGAAGAACAAAGTGGATTCAGGCCAGGGCGTTCATGTATGGATAATATATTTACGATAAAAGAATTTATAAACAAAAGAAGAGAATATAACATGGAAACACACATAGCTTTTATTGATTTTGTCAAGGCATTTGATAAAGTAGACAGAGGAAAACTCTGGACAATTTTAAAAGAAAAAGGAATTCCGAAACACTTAATAGCAGCTATAAAGAGTTTGTACTGGAACACAAATTTTGTTATAAAAACTAGAAATGAAGTAAGTAAAAATAAAATTCATACTAATCAAGGAGTTAAACAAGGATGCAGTATCTCTCCAGTTTTATTTAACCTATACATCAATGATATAATAAAAAAATGGAACGAAGAAACAAATAAAGGAATAAAATTAGATAAAACACACTACTTGAAAACATTATTATACGCTGATGACCAGGTAATAATAGCAAATACAGAAGACGAACTTCAGAGGAATATTTTTAAGCTACATAATATATGTGAACAATATAATCTCAAAATATCCATAGAAAAAACTAAGGTAATGGCATTCCAAGGGAAAAATCAAATCAGATCGAAAATAGTAATAGGAAACAAAATCATAGAACAGGTGAACCATCTCAATTATCTAGGATGTGACATTTCATTTAATTATGATAATGATATAAATAATAAAATAGCAAAATTCCAGGGAATATGTGGTACGATAAAACGAACACTAAATAACAAAACAACAAGAGAGACCCAACTGAAATTTTATAAAATGTTGGCAGTACCGGTACTGCTCTATGGTTCAGAAGCCTGGATACATAAAAAACAAGACCTAAGTAGGATAACGGCAGCAGAAATGAAATTTTTGAGATCTGTTAAAGGGTGCACTAAGGAAGACAGAATCAAGAACACAGAAATAAGACAGGAACTTGAAATATTTGCAATAACTGATAAAATGGATACATATAGACAAAAATGGAAGCAACACATAGACAGAATGAATGAAGATAGATATCCAAAACAAATAACAAAATACAAACCTAAAGGCACCCGAGATGTGGGCAGACCTAGAAAGAGATGGGCTGAAGTCGGAACGGGTCAACAGACCTAATCCATGAATGAAGATGATGATGATGATTATTATTATTATTATTATTATTATTATTATTATTATTATTATTATTATTATTATTATTATTATTATTATTATGTTTTAATTATTTTGGCAGAGTTAAGGTCACAAGGCCTTTTCCTCCACTCAACCAGCACAAATATATAAATACAAATATTTTTTATCCAGTGTCCTTTTTGAGTGCTCTAGTTCATTAAGAATCTTGCATCAGTTTGACAATATCTCCATTGTTTTTTGTTTGGTGTTATCCAGCCTCCTATAAAATGTGGAGAATGTCAGTATCCATAAATATTCCTGGTATTCCAAGCAAATGTTTTTATTTATATATATATATATATATATATATATATATATATATATATATATATACGTGTAAATAAAACATGGAAAAAATATAATGTATAATCCATGTATGTACACGTACAGGCCTTATTTTATACAGTAAACATAATGATAATAACCCTGTCAAGGAGTAGGCCTGGTGGCCTGATACTATCTTGTGATGTCTTCCAACAGATCTCTTCCGTTGGAGTATATATGTACTGAAGCATCTGTTTGGGTATTCTGGTACGTTCTATTTTTTTCATAGCTGAAGCCATTCTTGTCTATATTTTTTGTCGATAAGGAATAGTGGGTGTTATTTTTTCTTTTAATGAAATTTCAGTATTTATTTTATGATCCAGAAAACTCTAGCCACTAGTTTTTGATATAATAATAATAATAATAATAATAATAATAATAATAATAATAATAATAATAATAATAATGATTATGATGATGATGATAATAATAATAAGAAGAATAACAATAAAACAAGAAAGGCCAATTTATTTATGGGTATTAAGTGTGAAGATAATATTAAAACCAAATATTAAACAAATATAAATGTGAACCTATATTTGTTTTAAATGATTGTAAGGGATTCTAATTACGGGAAGTGGAGATAAACGCTAATATGTTCGAGATCTTTCTTGAAAATCTTGAAAGAAGCACTTCACAAACAAATATATAAAAAGTGAATACG
Organism: Diploptera punctata; assembly: GCA_030220185.1. Lineage (NCBI taxonomy): Eukaryota > Metazoa > Arthropoda > Insecta > Blattodea > Blaberidae > Diploptera > Diploptera punctata. Next base: position 552,462 of record JASPKZ010000031.1, on the reverse strand, counting down.
AAATCAAAATAAATAAACGTTATTACATTTGATATGCATTACAGGGCATCCAAAATACTCTCAAGAAATTTTATTATATATTGGCGAATCTTCTAGTTATGTTAAATGGATACGAAACAAGGTGTCTTACTTTAAGAGAGGAGGAAGGATTATGAGTAGGGCCGTATTTTATATAATACCAAATTAAGAAATTTAATCTCTGTGAAAGAATAAAATATTACCAAAATGCTTATCTTCAGCACGTATTACGAATGAATGAACAGCGCATACCAAGAAGAATGTATAATTATAAACCAAAAGGGAGAAGAATGTTGGGAAGACCATTGAAGAGATGGAAGGACCAATTCGATCTATAATGAGATCGGAACAGGCCATTGGGCCTAATCCTTGTTGTTGATGATGATGACCAAATTAAGAACATGTAGACAAAATTGGTGAAATATGTAAATAAATATGTAGTGAAGCAATTACCTGAAAAATCCAAAATTTAATTTATTTGGTACAAAATAGAAGTTCACAGGTAGGCTAGTCAAATCTCTATGTTAATTGAGGCGGTCAGAAGTAAAGAGGTGTAAGTGCACTGTTGAGAAAAACTGGTTCAACGTTAAAGTTGTAAAATAAGTTAATAGGTAACTGAAAAGTATAACAATCATTCTTTATCTACTCCACATGCATACACTTATATCCCTTTGCTATTAAATAAAATGATGCTTCAAGAATGTAATTATGCACCAAACTCGTTTTTTGCGAAAAAAAAACTACAGCCCTTTGCTTCTTAATGCCTCAATTCTTAATCAGTTCACTTCTGCTACAAAGTACTTGAGTACAATTTGTCTCCCATTCAAGCGTTTAAGTCTCATCGGAACGGTATGCACAATTAATTATAATATACTTTTCCAAATGTTCTGTTGTCACACACAGTCTTTTATCTCACAATATGTTTTTATAAATAGAGAAAGATCGATGAACTTCACGAGAATTCAACGGTGTATATTTATACAGGGGGATTGTGCTAGGAATGATATTTTCAGAGGGTTCTACAATTTCACCATTAAATAAACGAGACAAAATAACAATATTTGAGTATCCAGGATTCTTATTCAGCACAGATTGCAGTTTAGGGGAAGCTACACCACCCATTTTACCTGGAACAACACTTTCTAACCTGCATCTTCCATTATTCCCCACAGTTTCTTGGCGAGGCATACTTGAAGTCTTCAGTTTCTTGATATTGTCTGGAAGTCAGCTGAAGTGACTTGCGACGTATGAAAGTTACCTGAGCACTTTAGAACTGTTGAATGTTGACGAAGATTCACTCACAGACATTGCAGGATTACAAGAAATTTTCTCTATCATTGACTTCACAGCTTGGAAGTGCTTACTGTAGAAATTCACTGCTTCAATCCATATTGCCTACCTTGTTATCACTGGGTTCAGAGGGATAGGTACATCAGGTATCTACTGTTTGTAGCGTTGTACACGATAAGTATATTTCAAGAAAATATTCTTCGTTGCTGATATCAGTGTATTTATTTCTTGTAATTTATGTTTGACTGCCTCTGCCATTTGTTGCAATTCATGAGTCGTACATGTAACGTGCACTAAGTTGGATAAATGTAGTAAGCGATTTCTCCGCTTTCAACGTACATGGAGCTGTAACCGTGTGCATTAATAGACCTTGTATTCTTTTACGCCATCTAGTCATAGTAACGTAAGTCCATCATTAATGAATCTAGCAATTCTTGAACTATTTGTTGCCCGCAAAGGTTTACAATCAATTTAATTGGGTTTTATACAGCTTCTGAGTCCAACGTCTACACAATTAGATTAGCGATTGAACGACCTGCAGCATCCATCGTCTCATCGGTAGAAACTCTTACACGTGACTTGCCTATGTCACCCCTGTATCTTCTAATATGTCAACATAACAATAATTCAAGTAATTCTTCCTGAGTGTGGACTCATCGGGAATGTTGCGGTTGCAGTATTTTTATAAGAAATCTTTATTTTTATAAGAAGTGTTTAAATTCAGGGATCTGAGGTTTGTTCCGGAGTATTCCTGCAACCAGTACTATGCCCAGTTTTTTTTTTAAATTCATTATGTATTAGATAAGGTAGACTGTCCATGAAACTGTGTAAGTAGCACTTGTTTTTTCCTAAGATGAATATTACTTCGTAAATGTTGTTCAATTTGAGATTTAATCGTACACTCTGTACGTTTATCACAAGTTTAACAGAGAGCTGTTTTACCATCAGTGGTTAAAGCACTATCAATCCATCCATCCATAGTAATTCTGCCCGAAGGCAGATAGCGTTTTCATGCTATGCTTGCAGCTTTACTAGGGAATTGAAGGTGTGGTAGCTTCCCGTTGCTTTCCACACCGGTGAAGGATGATGATGTGATGACGATATGGATGATGGCCATATGATTTCGGGGACCGTTTGTGCCTTAAAGTTTTCCTGATAGTTGTCTTACAGGTGAGGAAAAACCCCGATAAAAACCTCACCCAGAAAAAATGCCCCGACCGGGGATCGAATCCGGGCCCGCTGCGTGACAAAGCAGCACGCTACCTCGAGACCACAGCGGTGGACGCAATATCAATATATATCCATATTTTCAGCTTAGATGACGCAACCAGTGTCATGATTATCTTAAATGCAACTGACGTTACAAATTATGAACCGTTTGAAAACAAGAAAGGAAAACTTGATTGACGACAATGTATGTAAGCACAATATTAAACTTTGCAATTTATTGTTTTTATTCTTTCTTGCTATGAATCGAAGATGATTGGGATTGACGAAAATATATAATAATTTCACAATAATAATCCATCCATAGTAATTCTGCCCGAAGGCACGTCCTTCACTGCAATCATAGCATTTTCATGCTATGCTTGCAGCTTTACTAGGGAATTGTGTAGGTGTGGTAGCTTCCCGTTGCTTTCCACACCAGTGAAGGATGATGGTGATGATGATAATGATAAGGATGATGACCATATGATTTCGGGGACCGTTTGGGCCTTAAAGTTTTCCTGACATTTGTCTTACAGGTGAGGAAAAACCCCGATAAAAACCTCACTCAGAAAAACTGCCCCGACCGGGGATTGAACCCGGGCCCGCTGCGTGACAAGGCACGCTACCTCGAGACCACAGCGGTGGACCAATAATAATAATAATAATAATAATAATAATAATAATAATAATAATAATAATAATAATAATAATAATTTTATTTAAATACAGATTTTTAATGTTTACACATCTTTCTGTGCCTAAAGTTTCATTTTCTTTCTCCACTCGTCTCTTTCCATCCACTCCATGCCGTGCAGTCCTCTTGTTCTCATTGCAGTTCTTATTTCTTGCATCCACGAGTTTCGAGGACTTCCTTTCCTTCATTTTTTCAGGTGGACATCATTCCAATGTTTTTCTGTATAACCTTTCTTCTTACATTCGTCGTACATACCCATACCAATTTAATTGCTTGTATCTTATATAATCTATTATTGATTTTCTAATATTCATTTTTTTTTCGCGTATGACAGTATTCTTATATTTTCTAATTTTGAACATCTTGTTGCTCTCCTTATGAAATCCATTTCCATCGACATAAGTTTTTGTTCTAAGTTTTTGTTGGTTTCTAAACTTCAGCTCCATTTGTGTCTACTTATCACTATTGAATTATATATTTGTGACTTTAATAATAATAATAATAATAATAATAATAATAAGTAAAATTCTGTACTATGGTGTGAAATATATATTATAGCTCAAAAAACTTTCAAATAGGGCTCCTTTCAGTTTAATTCGTCGACATTTTAGCTTTTGTTATAACTCGTACATATGCAGGGACATAATATGAAATGACATACATCCGGGCTCTAATTATGAGTATTTATGAATAAAGTGCATAGGAATTTTTTTTAAATATATTGGAGACAATGAGACAGGTGTGCGTGGAGTAGACTATATAGCAGTGACTAAATGATAATTATGGGACACGCTATATAATAGTTGGTTAAGGTACCTAATATGCCACAAGCCGGAAGGTCGGGGCTACCCCCTCCTGTTGGGTCAGGATTTTCAAACTGGCTCAAACTGTCTGGCGGCGCCACGGCCCTGTGGTCGACTCAACCTAAGGAAAATTACCTACGTAACTCTTGTTCTGGGGGAAAACTCCGGCGTCATGCAGGTCTGACATCAAGTGCTGATTGACTAGAAATGTGGGAGTTTTAATCTCCTACTAACCGAAGGGCCTTCTAAGGCATTTAGATGTAATAAGATCAGTTAAGTCTCGTAGATTGCGATGGGTAGGACATATGGCACGAAAGAGAAATGAAATTCATTCCAGGATAGCTAGAAGGAAACAATCCATTAGGTAGGCCAAGAATGAAGTAGGAGAATGACAGTAATCGTGATTTCAAATAGGTAAACTAGGGAATGGTTGGAAACTATTGGCTGAGGATAGGGATGTATGATATTCGGTAATGTGAGTGAGTTAGCCTTCCTCTGCTCATGTCCACTTGTTAACAACTATTGCAGTATATGTGAGTTTATAGTTTCAATTCGCTGGAGAAGACGTTGAAATGTCTGTCTTCTCTAATAAATTAAAACCGCTCCAATATGAGAAGAAAAGGCTGCTGCTTCTTTATAGAGGCCAAGGTCGACATTTCCAACCCTTTACACGGCGTAAATGAGGCGAGCGCTTCGATGACGTAATACAACTCCTGGAGCTCCTGTTGCTTATGTGATGCGTAAAACACAATTCTCATATTGAAACGGGCTGAGATTTGTTTCTGTTAGCAGTCTGCTTGTAAGTGGTGTAGACTGATAAAACTTGAAACTGTTTCAAAAATGTCCGTCGGACAGGAATTGCGTAAACTAAGGGAATTCCTCAGCCAATCAAATTTATGTTCCTATTTTACTGATATATGGAATATATATTTCTATTATTAATTAAATTGTCTAATTGCGAGAAAAAAAAACATGACGGTTGCTAGAGCGATTTTTAAATTTCGACTTTCAGATAAATTCATACTTCTAATGATCGGATTTACCTGAATATTAGAGATTACCTTTATACTTTAATGTCAATGGCATATACCGAGTTTCTTTACGAAAAATATAAAATTTCTGTCGCTAGAGCTATTTTTAAATTTTCACTTCAGGTTAACCCCCATTCCTATTCTGATTTTGCTGATTAACAAACTCTACCTTACTTTTCTTAATTGATTGCTATATTGCGAGTTTGTTTCCGAAACAAATTGCGGCCGCTAGAGCATTATGACACAATAACCCACACACACACACACATATATATATATATATATATATATGGTATGATAAGAAAAATAAATGCTTGGACGGGATTCGAACCCGGATCTCTGAGTCTGTACCTCAGCGTGATATCCATTATACTACCAGGCGAATCCAATTCAAACACTTATTTTTCTTATATATGTATTATATTCTCCATTATTACTAGATGTATATATATATATATATATATATATATATATATATATATATTGTCACTGATAGTACGGGGTTTTCCTTTAACTTAAATAAGTACACAGTTGCAATGTAAATATTTTCCAAAATTATTTTAGAAAATCAAAGTATAGAACAGGTGTCTAGTTTCAAATATTTGGGCTGTGATGTTGGCTACAATGTGGAAAGAGATATTGACTCCAAAATAAATAAATTTCAGACGGTGTGTGGAACAATACAGAGAACATTCAAAAATAAAATTAGAAAAGAAGCCAAGATAAAAATGTATAATGTTATGGCGGTTCTCACAATATTGTATGGATGTGAAACTTGGGCTCCAATAAAAAAACAGAAGGATAGAATACAGACGGCGGAGATGAGGTTCCTAAGACAAGTTAAAGGATGTACAAGACTTGATAGAATAAGAAATGAGGATATAAGAGAAGAATTGAAAGTACAGCCTTTATTGGATAAGGTCACGAATTACAGACAGAAATGGATTGATCATATGAATGTAATGAGTAAGGAGAGATATCCATTATTAGCAAGAAATTATCAAGCAAGAGGAAGACGTGATGTTGGAAGACCTAGAAGACGTTGGACTGATGCATTATGAAGTCGGAACGGGCAATTGCCTAATCCCTGGAGTGATGATGATGCTGATGAACTTTATTTCCTTCTCCACAATTATCACTAAATCTTCAAACACAATTTGATTTAACAAGTATTACTTTTTATAACGTTAATCAGACTATTTAACTCATGTCCCAAATGGGAGTCAATGACCAATCACGTTTCAATGATTTCTGTTTTACAACCAATCAGAGTCGCGTTTCACGAAATATTTATTAGTGTTAAATTTACCATTTTAAAGAAAGCTCCTCCTTTTTAATATTCTGAACACATCTGACCATTATTTTGCAGTGACTGAGCCTGTAAGAAATACAGCTACCAGACTGTATATATAGTGCATAGATGTCAACACATAGCGCTTGCAGGAGTTAATATAAAAACATTTGTAGCAATTTATTATACCACCAAAAAAAGAAACCACTGTTTGCACTTTCTTAAATGTATTTTTTCCCAGGTAATAATCCAGAAAAATATAATTGTCATATTTACATCATACGACATCAGAAATTAATTAATATACAGTTTGATGTGTTTCATTTTTTCTCCACTAGAGAGCATTCTTACAATATTGCCTTCCTTTGGCAATAAATAGTATGATCTGGTTGCAGTGATAAACAAAAGAAGCAGATGAAGCGTACCTATCGTTTCTCATTTGTTTTCAAACATCGCCGTTTATATTAAATATATAAACATTTTAAAATAACTATATTTAAATAATGATTTGTGAGTAAACAGCTTAATTTTATTCGTTAAATAGTCCTAACAAATGCCACCCTTGATTTCCAAATTCTCTAGAAAAATTCACTCCTCACTTCGTGAGTCGTGAATTTATCGATAATTTGGAAATCACTCGTGGCATTACTTATGATAATCACTTATAACACAATTACAGACACAATCCTTCCTCTCAGTTATGTTCACAATTAACCTATCACCATCAAATTTCAGACTGACTGTCACGGACCAATTATCGCAAACTCACTGGCCGGCCTTCGCCTCCGCTCTTTTATATAGGCGGGGGAGGAAAGCTCTTGGACTAGCTTCGAGCCACTTCGTAGCCCAGAAATCTCTGGCTTCCGATCTTTCTCCAAGGGGAAGGAGACGCTGGTAGAAAGGTTTGGCAACACATTCGAGACCATTCAAGCGGCTCTGCAGATCACTAACTCCTAGGGGCGACTCACCCGCGCAATTCAAACGCCGCTTACACTACATGTACACAATATATATATATATATATATATATATATATATATATATATATATATATATATTGGTATTGTATTGTAAGCCTATGTTTTCCCTTTACAGAGATTTAGGCACTCTCCCCGTACAGGAAAGAATTTGAAACATACTAATTTAGTTACACTTGTTTTCGTATAGATGTCATTTTGAGTGGTATGTGGTCAGCGTTCCGCCTCATACTGACATCTAGGAAACTAAGATAGTACTAGGACGGGAAAGTTCGGTAAATTTTGCTTAGAGGCCTTTCATTCAGGCTTAAGGATTTTTTACGAGCCTGAAAATCTTCAGACTCGGGACCCACGGCTTAAAGTCCCTCTCGGAGGACTTGCTCCTTGGATTTTTCCGTCCTAAAAATCCATCGACCCCGGCCGGGTTTGAACCCGCGACCCTTGGGACCAGAGGCAAGGAGCATATCCACTAGTCCACCGCGGCCGATGTATATATATCAAACGATAAGAAAAATAAACGCCTGAACGGCATTTGAATCCGGAACTCAAATCCCGTTCAGGCGTTTATTTTTCTTATCATGTCATATTAAGCTTGCATTGCTCAATGTCAAACATTTAATTATAACACACACACTGAAGCTGTATTTAATTTTGTGCCCCTCGTTGTGGAGACATTTAAAGTTGGGTTTCTCGGTGAGATATCCGAAGTTGAAGATTTGTGATATAACTTAAATCACTTTAAATCTGCCACGGCACTAATAACTCTCTTCAGGGGAATGAGGAAAAGCTTCTTACACAAATAACAACACTTTATTAACAGTTGAACGATAAGTTAGTTTATTTAAAACTTTCACTTTGGTCAAGATGAATCTTGTAATTTAAAAGTTCCAAAAGATTCCGGCTTAGGTTGATATTTTTCACTTCTAGAAGATTACCATTTTATGTATTTAATGGATGACGAATGCTAACGGTCAATCCAGTCATCATTATTCATTATTTTCACTTAGAAACTGTTTTTTACCAAGATGGATGACTATTATATCACTATATAATCTTTCATACTTTTAACACTATTTCTTTCAACCAACACCAATAAAATAAACAATTATTTCCTTATTCTTTAAGGAGCAGTCGCTGAACATGACCGACCATCTTCAAGTATTGTAGCCATCTTTTTATTTCAGTTATAATCTCTATGGTCTGATTGGTCCAACAGAAAAGGAAGGAGTATTCTCAAGTTAACTTCTATCCAATTCCACCAATCCCATTTATTTCTTTATAAAAATTATCAATTTGAATATTTGAAGTATTTTACATACTGCATCAGTTATAAAAACATCTAACTGTATTAACAGTTTATATTGACCAGTTATTTTTTTTTATATACTTATAAAAAAATTTGAATTCTATAAATCAATCTGATGTCCATTCTTCATATAAATAAATATAATTATAAACAAAACAAAAACCCTTATTATTTTTATATGGGGATAAATATCCGGTTTTAAATTGCCCCTGATTTATTTTAATCTTAGCTACAACTAAGTGTGAGGCTAAATTAAAATAAATCACTTTCCCCAAATATCAAGTTTCTTTCTATACAAGATTCATCTGTATTAGAATCAATACAATGTAATACATCACAATTATAATAAATACATGTTACATAATGAAATAGAAGTATTAATTTTACAAAATTTACATACAATATTTTAAATACACTTTGAACTATTTGAAGTCACCAGCTACAACTAATTAATAGGAGTCTGAAATGGTTTCAACAGTTCTTTGGAATATTTTCCAATTTCTTTTCTAGTGTCTATTTCTCTTAGCTCATATGTAGTATCATTAAAATTTTTAAATATTTCATAGGGACCTTTATACAATAGGTTCATCCTATGATATTGTTTCTTTAAAGCATTGGATAATGAAATATCCCTTATGAGAACTTTGTCTCCAACTTTGGGATTCCACTTCCTTTTATGTCTTTTAACCTTATTGTTGCGCTTTTCTGCGCGACATTCTAACCTTTCAATAACTCTTTTACATATTTCCTCGGATGTCTCCGGGATTTGACTTTTATCAATGATAGGTAATGGTAAATTAGCAATTAACCTGTCAGGTTGTTTACCTGTCATTAGGAATATGGGTGCTTCCCCAGTATTGACATTAATTGAATGATTCATAACATTCTCTATGACGCTGATATGTTTAAACCAGTCAGAATGTTTATGATGGGTCAAAATTCTTAAACTTGTAGTAATTTCCCTATTAACTCTCTCACAGGGATTACTTTTTGGGTGATATTTACTACAATGGTACAATTTAATTCTATCGCAGTAAGTTTATCTTTAAACTTAGGACTTGAGAACACTGAAGCATTATCACTAAGTAGTGCATCAATAGGTCCATAATTAGGTAAATAATCTCTCACAATTTTACCTAGGCAAGCTCTGCTATTTACACTTCTTAATGGATATATTTTTACAAATTTTGAGAATACATCAGATAATACAAGAATATGCTTGTAACCAAATTGAGTAGTAGGCATTTCTCCATGAGTATCCATTACTACTAAGCTATTTACTTTGTTCCTTAATATGTTTTGTGGAACTATATCATATTTTACGTTCATACATTTGGCTTTTTGACAAGTTATGCATGAAGAAGTAAACTTTCTCAACTTTTTATCTAAATGTTAACATAAAAAAATTCACTTATGTTGAGAGCTAATTTTCACAACCTGCATGATTTAAGCCGACATGAAAAGTTCTAAATAGTGGAACTTCCATATTATTAGGAATTATAACTTTCCATTTTTTCACATTTCTCCCATGTAATTTGTAAAGAATGTCATCCTTTATACCGATTTTCTTATTACAATCAATTCCATTTTGTCATCATTATTTATATCTCTCGCACTATACTTCAATCGTTGTAACTCTATATCAGATTTTTGATGCTCAACAATGTTTTTCATCAACAATGAAAATCCTTTGTCTCTATACAGTTTTACATTAAACATTACTACTTCGTGTTTAGGAGTATGTACAGTTTCTGGTATTTTCCCAACACTTTTCAATCTAGACAGGAGGTCAGCAAACACATTCTGTTCTCCTTCTATGTGTTTTATTTCAATATCATAGGAAATTATTTCCATGATCATCCTACTCAGTTTATTATTGGATAATCTACATTTACTTATAAAACTTAGTGAAATGTGGTCACTATGAACAATAACTTTGTTTTTATAAACATAAATTCTAAATTTATTTAGAGCATAAAATATTGCTGTAAGCTCCAACTCTGAAACAGTGTAATTTCCTTCAATGATGGTAGTCGAGCGCGAAGCTGTCGACACAACATACTGTTGCCCATCATCGTCAAATTGAGTTAAAACAGCACCGAGGCCAGTTTTACTCGCGTCTGTGTATAAATGGAATTCTCTGTCCATTTTTGGTCTCTGTAGTGAAATACTATTGCAAATAACTTCTTAACATATTCAAAAGTAGATTGATGGTCCTCTGTCCATCTCCATTTACTATCTTTCTTCAGCAGCCCTCTCAGCTTACTAACCGCTGAGGCATAGTTGATGACAAACTTCGAATAGTAATTTAAGATTCCTAAAAATCTACGAAGTTGTTTTATGTTCTTTGGTGAAGGAATTTCTAAGATTCCTTGAACCTTGTCTGGGTCAGGAGTAATTCCTTTATTAGAGATCCTGTATCCTAGGAATTGAACCTCCGACCTAACAAACACAGACTTTTCTAGGCTGACTGTCATTCCACTATTCTTTAATTGAGACAACATTAAATCAATATGAGATATATGATTCTCAAAAACATTATCAATAATAATTGCATCGTCAACATATATAGTACAATGTCTTTTAACATCATCAGATAGTACAATATCTAGGGCTCTATAAGAAGCGCACTTCCGCTATTTCTTAGACCGAATGCACACCTGGTAAATTCATATACTTTTTCATTATGTATAAAAGCTGTATAGGGCCGAACTTTGGGGTCTAGTTCTATCTGCCAAAATGAAGAAGTTAAATCAATAGAACTAATAAATCTACCTGTTTTCATATTTGCTATAGATGCTTCAATTGTCTCGGGCCTATAATTATCCCGGACAGTGAAAGAATTAGTCCTACGACTGTCTAAACACAGGCGAATTTTGCCATTAGGTTTTAGCACCCAGCAAATATGGTTGGCGTAAGGAGAATCAGATTTCTGTATTATTCCTTGCATTAACATGTCATCTATCATTTGATCTGCCTGCTCTCTGATAGCAATAGGGATGGGTCTACTTTTAATATTTATAGGTGGATGTTCCATCACTTTAAAGGAATATTTAAAACAGTTGCACAATCCTGGCTTCGAAGAAAAAGAACTCTTATTTTTCATTAAGATGTCATACAACATGCCTTTCTGTTCATTGTTTATGCCATGAGTGTCTTTGACTTTTTCCTTATCATTTCACAGATGTCTTTATCAAGTTCGTCACTCACACAATATAATAGAGGAATTTCATCATACTCAGTATTGCAAGAGAACACATTCTAAATCACAACATTTACATGCGACATAATCGTCAGCACAACCATTTTCATTATTAAGGCTTTCTTCGCCCTCGACACTTTTGTCGGAAGTACAATTAACTGCAATATTATCTTGCATTTGGCATCCACGGCCATTTACCAATTCCCTCTCCTCATGAACAACAATATTCTCTATAAAAATGTGTTCTTCAGCAATGTCACTCTCCTTCTTACTTAGATTCTTGTTCTCCTCATATTCATTATCAAATGGGATGACGACTCTCACATTATCTTCATTATACAAGGAAATATTCTTACACTCAAAATTTATTATGGCATTATATTGCTCCAACAGGTCGCAGCCTATTAACATATCACAAGACAAGTATGGAGAAATTAAACATATTGCACTGAAGTAATATCCTCCGATATATAAATCTAGAAGGCACTGAAGCTTAATTGGCAGTTTCTTCTTGCCTATCGCAAGAGTACAATACACTCCACATATTCTTACAGTCATTATCTTATTCCCTTTGTTGACTAAGAAATTATAAAATTTCTGATCTATAGTTGTGTTTGAGCAGCCACTATCCGCTATGCAAGTAACATCATTGTTAAAAATATTTACTTTAATTTTTGGTGGTCGTCCTATAACATTTAATTCTTTATTAGTAACAGGCATAGTATCCTGATTCTTAGAAACATTCAAATGATTATTCACTATTATGCTATCTCGCTGCCTTGAGGTACATAACTTACTATCTCCTCTCATATTTGCTGGTACAATTTCTAAATTTTGAAACCTATCAAAGCATCTGTTTTGGACCCCTAAGTTCATAACGATTGAGGTACATTGCGGAGTCTTTAATGTACCTTCTATGCGTTTAAAGCATGAGGTATCCTGTGATTTACTTCGTGGTCATTTTCATTACTAGGTATATCTTGACTTTGGTTGTGAATAGTTACAGAGTCTATTCTATTTTGCTCTGTCCTATCACTAGTTTCATTAATTTGACAATTTTGTTGTCGTTGGAAATACCCTTTACTTTCATTACCATAGGTATTCCTTCTTCTTTTACCTCTACAGGGAGAAGTCCAATACCTATTTCTATTATCTCCTACTCTGTTAACATCCATATAATTAATTTGTCTTTCATTCCTATTTTCATTACGTTTGAACCATCCATTCTGGTTATTGTTACTATAATTATTTGTCATCCTATTTTTATTTGGGCTGTTTCTATTTTGAACAAACCTATTATTATTGTTGCCCTGTTTGAAATTTCTTTCTCTATTCTCATTATGATATTCATCATTTCTTTTAGTTACAAAAATTACCTTTCTTATTATAGGGCTCTGCCCCTTCCCCAAATAAATTTCTTTTACTACATTTATCTACTTCTCTTTTATTCTCTAGTAGAGCCAATAACTCTAACATTTCAGATACATTTTGTGGTCTGGCTACTATCAAATGATATCTAATCTCATCTGGGAAGTGATGCGATAACATAGAAATTAAAGTTCTCTCATCTATTGGAGGCTGTAACAATGATGCCATTTTTGCCTTCTCCAAGAAATAATTAAGATAACCTTGTTTACCATTGTTGGAGAATTTTCCACTAGTTAGGTCTAACCTAAGTTTGTTTTGTCTTTCTGGTCCCCAGTAGTAACCTAAGAAAGCATTTTTAAATGTTTGATAAGTCATTGAATCGTGGCAAGCTATCTTAAACCAAGACTCTGCATTGTCTTTTAAACTTTTTCTTATGAAGAACATTCTGAACTTGTCTTCTATTCCTTTGATTTCGAAGTATTCTTCAATTTCCCTAATGAAATCAGTAGGGCTTTGGCCTACAGTATCACCAAAATTAGGTAAGTTAATTTCCCCTAAAAGATTAGCAGGAATTTTACATACATTTTTACTACTACTACTAGAAGGAGGATCATTATTAACATTACTAGAATGTCCTGACATAACCTCAATCTTCTTTTCACTAGTTTTTGACACATATTTGTTTTCAAGTTCAACAATCTTAGTTATCCATCCTTCAACTTGTTCTTTTATAATAATTACTTCATTTGTTATCTTTGATTGAAGTTCTTCATTACCTAAGATAACACTTTCTTCGGAAATTTTTAGTCTATCTTCGACTTTAGTTCCTAATTCTTCGATTTTATCTTGGCAACTTTGCCTTACCTCAATCAAAGATGTTTCTATTTGATTATGAGTTTCATCAATCTTTTCATTACATTTTTCTATCTCATTTTTACAATCTTTGGCTATATTTACTATTCTCTTTTCCAGTTTAGAATTGTTTTGTTTGCATTCTAACCTAATGCTTTCTAATTTTTCATCTAGTTTCAAGTTATTTTCTTTAATTTCTTTCTTTATATCTTTACTGAGATTGGAAATTAGGTTTAAATTGTCAGTTTTAATTTCTCTTAACTCTACACTGTTCTTTTCTAATTTATTGCTAAGATTAGTTACATTAGCTTCTAATTTACTACTGAGAATTGAATTGTCATTCCTAATTTCTTTTAATTCTGCACTATTCTTTTCTAATTTATTTATTAATAATGCTACCCAAGGAGGTGTATCATTAGTTTCATTATTTTCATTGTTACACAAAATTAAATTTTTCTTGGCCTTCACTAATTTGTTCGTTTTCAATATTAACAGTTTTACAAGTTGTATTTTCGTTATTGGCCATTGTTGGGTATTTTAATATTTTCTTATTTCTTAAAAGCATTAATTGTTATTATCACTAATTCACTTTTCACATATAAATTTTAACTGTACTCACTTTTGAAGATTTTTATTACTTTCCTCATTCTCGTGGTCCTTGGTTCGATTCAGGTTTACAGGTCCCTGGTTCGATTCCCATTCGAGCCCTCGTTGATGCGCCATTTGAAGCTGTATTTAATTTTGTGCCCCTCGTTGTGGAGACATTTAAAGTTGGGTTTTCTCGGTGAGATATCCGAAGTTGAAGATTTGTGATATAACTTAAATCACTTTAAATCTGCCACGGCACTAATAACTCTCTTCAGGGGAATGAGGAAAAGCTTCTTACACAAATAACAACACTTTATTAACAGTTGAACGATAAGTTAGTTTATTTAAAACTTTCACTTTGGTCAAGATGAATCTTGTAATTTAAAAGTTCCAAAAGATTCCGGCTTAGGTTGATATTTTTCACTTCTAGAAGATTACCATTTTATGTATTTAATGGATGACGAATGCTAACGGTCAATCCAGTCATCATTATTCATTATTTTCACTTAGAAACTGTTTTTTACCAAGATGGATGACTATTATATCACTATATAATCTTTCATACTTTTAACACTATTTCTTTCAACCAACACCAATAAAATAAACAATTATTTCCTTATTCTTTAAGGAGCAGTCGCTGAACATGACCGACCATCTTCAAGTATTGTAGCCATCTTTTTATTTCAGTTATAATCTCTATGGTCTGATTGGTTCAACAGAAAAGGAAGGAGTATTCTCAAGTTAACTTCTATCCAATTCCACCAATCCCATTTATTTCTTTATAAAAATTATCAATTTGAATATTTGAAGTATTTTACATACTGCATCAGTTATAAAAACATCTAACTGTATTAACAGTTTATATTGACCAGTTATTTTTTTTTATATACTTATAAAAAAATTTGAATTCTATAAATCAATCTGATGTCCATTCTTCATATAAATAAATATAATTATAAACAAAACAAAAACCCTTATTATTTTTATATGGGGATAAATATCCGGTTTTAACACACACACACACACACATATATATATATATATATATATATATATTATTTTCATGTACACTAAGTAGGACTGATGAAGACATTTTTTTACAAAAAAATATTTTCATCAGAACAATCTGCTTCATTCCTTCGCATCATCATGATAATGAACACAAGCAAAAGACCTGATGACCTGTTAAGATCTCAAGGCTGGGTTTTCAATCCATCTCTTCTTCAGACATCCCAAAGACCTCTTTCCATGAGGGCGGTAGTGAAGAATTATGTTTTGGGATTCTGCTTATGGATATACGTTATACGTGAGTTTTACAATTGTATTGGGTAACTGATTTCAACTGAAGTTCTAGAAGGGCCTCTTCATTTCTTTTGTGATACTATCGGCAATAATAACTTGCTGTTGATCTCATGAACTTCATCTTGCTTGCTGTGAATCGATGGCAGTCCTTATTTCTCGTTGCTCATGCCTCACTTCCATAACACAGTACTGGACTTGACATAGGTGTATCCTTGTGTTCCTTTGAGAGTTTTCAATATTTTAATTATTCCAATTGTTTTATTGTGTTATCGATTTTATCGATGATATCTAATTCATAGATGAAAATAAATTTGTATCTTAGGTAAGAAAATTATTTACTCTTTCACACGATTTATTCTTTTTAAACAAATTTTACTATTGACAGGACATTTCTCTAGAAAATACATCACTTTCTTTATTTCTACATATATCGCTCTCCATGTCGTATTTTCACTTATAATGTTTAAATTAAGTTATGAATATTGAAAACCATACTATTCCTTCGCAATTTGCTAAAATGTCAGTTTAAAATAGCCGTTAGCAGTGTAGGACTGTAACTACAACGCTGTTTCATATAAGTAATGTATTTATTAATATAGGTCTACACTCCTAATAACAGTCAAGGCAAATATAAGGAGATTTTAAGGTCCCAATAGTTCCCGACAGCCATAATCATTCTATCACCATTCGACTTGTTCAATATTAGAGAGCAGAATTTGTTCCAAGATGTCGATGTACTGGTACTGACTGTACTAGAGCGATCGGAAGCGGGTGGGATGGAGTGTATCACATGTCTGCATACATATCGGAAGATTCTTCTGTAATATAAACATTGAAAAGCAATATAAGGTGGATAATGCAATAAAATATACTTAGGATATGCATTGCTTGCAAGGTAATGAAACTTTTCAGCCAAAGATTGCTCTATCACATGCATTTTTTTTTGGTGGCATTTCACTACACATAAGATCAGGTACACGCATATTAACTAACCACGTACTCTACAATAACTCTACTTCTTTACCGAATGAAACGTTGTTTACTGCGTCAGTCATTCTACAAGATAGAGCTCTCTTCTTAGTCCGGTAGTTAAGTGATACACCCCATCCTACCTCCTCGCGCGCATTCTCATATACTCTTCTATACCAATAGCCTATAAGTAAATTTTAGACCTAGTGGAACACATTCCGTTCTCTGTTCAGTAGGAATGTGCGAGTAAATGGTGTATTTTAACTTAAATGTTCGTGTCGTCCCGAATGTGGCCCCGCATTGAATTGATTCCTCATACGGGGAGGATATTCATGTCTTTGTATGGTCAAAATGTGTATATACCGAGCGCGTGTTAACTGAAGGCATCTGCAACGTCACAAAGTGAAGGTTGGAGTGTAGCGATAATGAAACACAGCGAGAAATAAAATGGAGGAGGGCAGTTTACAAGAAACGTATTGTCTTTATTGGCGGATTCTTTAGTTTAAAGATGATTTGAAGGAGGATTGCGTAAAATTATAATGGTCAGCCAAGCTTTCAGATATCCTGCGCCCATTATACGGTTAAAGGTACAGTGATGCCAATGCAGACATTGGGTTAGTAGGAAGTTAAGGCTCTCACCTTTATAGACATTCGATATGAGATGTCAACCAGAGTGTCAGAACTGAGTGACGGCCGCTTTTATCCCCCCCAGAACTGGGATGTGATCGAAAGTTTAAACATCCTCTGCCGAAAACACGGTCTCTATAAGAATCTATTATGCGCAACACCCTCGAACGGAAATGAGTACCAGAGTCTTGTTCAGACCGGCGTGAGCCAGGTTAGTTTCTATATATTAAAAAAAATATGATACTTTAGTACGAAAGGAACTTTTGATGCAAATTAATCAATTTGCAACTTAGATATATTCCAATTCAAATTCTATCCCCTTAAGAATAACATTTTATAAACGCAATGAAAGTCTGAGGGTAAAGACAGTCATCACGCAGGGATTCGTTTGAGACTTTAAACTAAGAATGAGAAAGTTAGAGAAAAGTATGTTAAGTTTGTGAAAAATTGTAGGCTTTCACGGCCGGTGTCTTCATTTCTGTTTGGTTCGTCTTCCGGGCTAAATGTGGCCTACTGCGGTAGACATCTTCAGGAGTTCATAGGGATCACCGCAGAATCTCCTGAAGATGTCTACCACAGTAGTAGACGAAACGTCGAGTTTCAAAAAAACTGGACCACGGCCTTTTAGTCCGGAAGATGAACCAAGCAGTAATCATATATTAAGCTTATGTTCCTGTATTCTCGAAAAATAGTATTTTTGTTTCATGGGATGGCCTTCAGAAGATCTGTATAATATAGAAAAGGTACTAAGAACATGTTCAAATCAATGGAATTTTTCACAGAGAACTTTTCTTATTTTTTAATGGACAGGGAGCTGATCTGTTGTATCAACCTGGAGGCCCTTCCTATGGCTCTTACAGCCCAAGTCGGGCTCTGGCCTCCTCTTTGCGGTTTCTTAACCTGTGTGATTTAGTTATGCTTATTTCCCTATAGATGTTGTGAGACACATATAGTAGGCAACTAAGATATGACTTGGTTAGTAGAACGCCTATTATATTTTGCTCAGCAACCTATTTTTCAGGCTTGAGGATCTTATACGGGCATGAAGATCTTCAGACTCAGGATCCTTGACTTAAAGTTCCTCTCGGAGGACTTGTTAATTGGAATTTTGTATCATAAAAAATCCATGGAGCGCGGCGGGATATGAAACTGCGAGTCTTGGAACTAGAGGCACGTAACTACCGCGGCCGACAGGGATTACTTTCCCCTAGAACAATTACTTTCACTGGTATTGTCTGGCCGGTCTGTTAGTCCGCAGGAGGTATTTGTTTTCCCTCTTGCGTCTCAAAACCTAGGTAATTTTCCTATCCGACACCTGGGGACGCGTCCTCTAGTGATTACAGACTCCCCCGACGGAGAGATTAGAAGATCAGTGATGGAGAATGGATTGCAGAAAGAAGATTGGGAAGACAGGCAAGGATGGTGGGGAAAAATTAAAGTGCTATAACTTTAGGATACAGGAAGATGTAGGCCTATATATACACTGTATCACTGTTAAATAATAATAATAATAATAATAATAATAATAATAATAATAATAATAATAATAATAAATAACAATAATAATAATAATAAACTTATAAATGTTTTTTAATCGATTGTTGTACTGACGATTGAAATAGCGAACAATTGTTGTTTGTTTGTAATTCTATTATTTTACTTCTCTTCCGAAGGAAGCCATGCTCTGGATTTTCATTTCCTGCAAAATTTTTCGACCCCCACCGGGTTTCAACTTACATAAATCTGGAAGGTAAACTCGATCATGTAACCGCTAGACTATCGTATTTCTTTTAATAAGATATTAAGGAAAACAAGATGGATTTTTTAAAATATCTCCTCACTTAGGCTACTCTATCGAACCCGGAGGTTCATGGTCGCGTAATCTTTTCTCCTCCATTAAAGTAAGTGTCCATGTTTTACATCCATATAATAGAACTGCGAGAATAGCATTTATATACATTTTCAGTTTAACGTTTTTTAGAGAGTTGGGATGACAAAACTCCCCGTAATGCATATTAGCATGCATTCCCTGAACTGAGTATATGTTCAATTTCTTTTTGCATCTCATTCTGGTTTGTAATTGTTGTTCCTAGGTATTTGAATTCAGCCATTTCTTCAAAATTTTGCTGATTTTTATTAGTTTCTGAAAGTATGCTAATTTTATTGTTCTTAAATTCCATCAAAATTGGACCAGAAATTTTCGTGAAAATTTTATTCTCTAATATTCGTAATGTTTTCTCCTATATTTCGCATCCATATAACATTTTTTTTTGAGAAAATAATCGTTTTGTATTTAGTTTTACTTACGAAATGAGTGCACTGCTAGAATGAAACAGGGAGAAAAAATAGTTGGTTTTACATCATTTTCTCCCGTTAATGTTTATATTTTTGAAGTCTATAAAGACAGGTCTGGTATAAATATAGCCATCTTAATAAACGCAGAGATGGAGATGTGATTCAAGGAGAAGATAAACAAAGGCAGGCGGCGCGTGTGCATTGCGCTAGCTGGCAGTCAGTTGTCTAGCGGCAGTGCAGTATTAAGGTTGTGTATGCGGGTGTATTCTCTAGGCGGGATGCGGACATGTGGGGCGGACTTACCGATAGCTTCACCAAGTTGTGGCGCGGCAGGAGAATGGGACGTGAGTAAAATAGTCTTAATCCAAATTCTCAAACGACAGTTTTACTGGTTTGACATTTATAGCTGCTTCATTACGTTCAACAAGTGAATTTTAAACTTTCCTGTTGATACGGTACACATCAAATATTGACCAAACAAATTTACAGTCCGTGTTAGTTTGAATCAAACACCAGTTTTTCAGTTGCAAAAGTTATTTGGTGACTGATCTTTATGGGAACTTCTATAAAGAAATTAGTATTGGAAGTAAATATCAATAAAACAAAATATATGGTCACACGTAGAAATTCATTATATAATGGAAATGGACAGCTAATGACAAATGAGGGAAATTTTGAGGAAGTGGCTGAATTCAAATACCTAGGAACAATAATCACAAATAGGAATGAGATGCACAAAGAAATTAAACATAGGCTCAATTCTGCAAATGCGTGCTATTATGCATTGCAGAGACTCTTGATATCCCAACTCCTTTCAAAAAACGTTAAACTGAAAATATATAAAACTATTATTCTACCAGTTATATTATATGGGTGCGAAACATGGAATCTTACTTTAAGGGAGGAAAGGAGATTACAAGTATTTGAGAATAAAGTACTTAGGAAAATTTTTGGACCAACGAGAGATGAACAGACGGGTGAATGGAGAGGACTACATAACAATGAACTACATGGTCTTTATAGGAAGCCAGATATAATAAGAACGGTTAAGGCTCATAGACTGCGATGGGCAGGACATGTTGCACGTATGGGGAATAAAATACTTGCATGGAAGCTTCTTGTAGGAAAGCCAGAGGGAAGACGCCCAGTTGGTAGACCAAGAATGAGGTGGGAGAATAACATTAACTATGATTTGAGGGAAGTAGATTATGCAAGGAATGATTGGAAATCATTAGCTCAGGATAGGGATGTATGGAGAGCTTATGTCCGCGCGGCCGTGAACCTACGGGTTCGATAGTGCCAGTGAGTAAGTAAGTAAGTAATATACTCTTCATCGGAGTGGAAAGCAACGGGAAGCTATCACACATACAATTCCCTAGTAAAGCTGCAAAGCATAGCATGAAAATGCTATGATTACAGTGAAAGACATGCCCTCGGGCAGAATTACTACGGATGGATGGATATGTCAGGAATCCTAACTAACATACTGTCACTATCGAACCCTGGCTTCATGGCCGCAGAGACATAAGTTCTCCATGCTTCCCTGTCCGGAGCTAAATTTTCCAATCTTCGCCTATATATTCTGCCATCTTCAAATCATGATTAATGTTATTTTCCCACCTCATTCTTTCCATACCTTCTGATAAAAGATAAATTCCTGCCTGTAATCGTTCGGGTTGATACCCTCATCCTAAGATTAAAAATAAAGTAGGAATTAAACTTCTTTCAAAAAATAAGTATTGTATTGTAAGCCTATATTTTCCCTTTACAGAGATTTAGGCACTCTCCCCCTACAGGGAAGAATTTGAACCATACTAATTTAGTTACACTTGTTTTCGTATAGATGTCATATTGAGTGGTACGTGGTCAGCGTTCCGCCTCATACTGACATCTAGGAAACAAAGGTAGTACTAGGACGGGAAAATTCTGTAAATTTTGCTTAGAGGCCTTTTCATTCAGGCTTAAGGATTTTTTACGAGCCTGAAAATCTTCAGACTCGGGACCCACGCCTTAAAGTCCCTCCCGGAGGACTTGCTCCTTGGATTTTTCCGTGCTAAAAAATCCATCGACCCCGGCCGGGTTCAACCCAGGACTCTCGGAACTTAGAGGCAAGGAGCATAACCACTTCAAAAAATAAGTAAAAAATCTTATTCTTCCCTCTGGTTTTCCTACAAGGAGTTTCATGTCCCTCTTTCATTTCCCATTCGTTCTACATGTTCTGCCCATTCGTAAATCTAAGAGACTTAACTGTCTTATTATATCTGGTTTTCCATTAAGATAATGTAGCTCACTGATAAATAGTCTTCTCCATTTACCTGTCTGTTTATCTCTCTTTGGTCCCAAGACACCTATATACATTTAAATAAAAAGAAAACGATAAACACACAAACCATCGTGGCAGCAAGTGAATAATTTCACGAGAAAAAATATTATTTTTTTATTTTTTGATGCGAGATGTGCCTTAAAATTAAATGAGATGTTGAGGCAATTTTATCTAAATATTAGTGGAAAGCAACTGGAAGTTACCACACCTACAATTCCTTCGTAAAGCTGCAACCATTGCATGAAAATGCTATGATTACAGTGAAGGACCTGCCTTCGGGCAGAATTACTATGGATGCAATGGATAACATACATTAGTCATTGTTGAACCAAAATAGCCAACTTACCTTTACAGATTATACAGTAAACTAATCTGATGTATATTTACTTCCCCATTTCCTCACCTCACAAAATAAAATGAGTAAGCATACTGAATGTTACGTGATATAAGGTCAATGAGTGAATACATAGGCCTATATAAGAAAACGCAATCGCATAGCGAAACGTGTATTATCATGTAGGCTAACATGACTAGCAGTTAAGTATTGTTCTCTGTTGGAACATTAACAAGTGGGCTTCTGGCATAGAAAAACCCTTTTGATCATCCGCAAATAGCTGATATGGCACGGAAAACTGTTGATTTTTTCCCCCGAAAATGATGCGAGAAGTTGATCTCAAGATACCTATAGGTACCATATATCTTAAGAGCTAATATAACATACTTAAATAACTCTAAATCTGTAAAATTAGTAAGTAGAGAATGTAAAAATACTGACATATAAAAATCTTTGTTATCGACAGAGCAAAATAATTTCTATGACAATTTAACTTATGCCCCAAATGGGAGTCAATGATTAATCACATTTCAATTATTTTTTTATTTATAACCAATCACAGTCGTGTTTCGTCTCGAATTTATCAACTGAAGTGTATCATATTAAAGAAAGCTCCTCCTTTTTTAATATTATGAATATGTCATAGCATTATTTTGCAGTGACTGACTCCGTAAGAAATACGGCTACCAGATAGTGCATTAATCCCAGCAGATAGCGCATGCGGGAGATAATATAAAAACAATTGTAGCAATTGATTATAACACACACAAAAAAAAAAAGAAACCACTGTTTGCACTTTCTTAAATGAATTATTTTGCAGAAAAATATAATTGACATATTTACATCATAGGACATCAGAAATGAATACCTATAATGCTGGTTATACATTTCTCCACTAGGGTGCATTCTTACAATATTGCGATCCTTTAGCAATAAATACTATGATCTGGTTGCAGTGATGAACAAAATAAGTGAACGAAGCGTTTCTCATTTGTTTTCAAACATCGCCGTTTACATTAAATATATAAATATTTTAAAATAACTATAGTTAAATAATGATTTGTGAGTAACAGCTTATTGCATTCCTTAAATAGTCCTAACGAATGCCACTCTTCATTTCCAAATTCTCTAGATAAATTCACTCCTCACTTCGTGAGTCGTGAATTTATCGATAATTTGGAAATCACTCGTGGCATTACTTATCAATATTTGTAGCATTGAGCGAGTAGTTGAAACTGTAAACACGTTGATTGGTAATTGACTACAGCGCAATATCTGTTATCACGTTGGCAATGATGACACCAGCAGTCACTTGCTCTACGCTCGAATACTTAAAGCCCGCAGAACACTAGAATGACCGAAATTATTATTTTTTACCGAAGGCTTCAGAGCCATTTTTTTTTGTTCCGAAAAAAAATTAACAAACACTCTAACCTAACATAACCTAAACCCAACGTATTTTATTCAATCCATTAATTTTCCAAAGGCTCTTTTTTTTTCCCTAAGAGGAAGGACAAATTTTTTTCTTCAGAAAAATATTTTAGAAAGACCACGACGTGTTCTTTCTTTTTTGTTCATCATCATTAAGTACTGTTAGTGTTATCATAAGTATCTATATTAATACGTGAAGAAAAACTTTGTACTCCTTTTTAAGCACATTGCGCGCACGGAGGAGTATGCTATTTGGCATACCGTATTTTACGGACTATAAGATACTACGGACTATAAGACGCATCTTAATTTTTAATCAATTTAAGAAAATATAGCATTTTTATCATTTGTATTATTAGATTGCAAAGCCATACTAAATAAAACTAGTTTATAAAACCGTTTTGATCTTTAAAATTCCTGAAAATCGTCATCTGAACTTTCTTCTTCTTCTTCCTCTTCAACATTTTTCTCTTCATATATAAGACGGTCTTCACTGCCATCGAGAGCGTTACTTACACCGCATTTCTTAAAAGATTTAACAATAATGTCTTCTCTCACTCTAGACCACAACTTTTTTATCCACTGTCACACTTGTTTGATTGTTGATTGTATATCGTTTAAAAGCTCCTTTCGGCGTGAATTCATGTTGGGTTTCATCCATCATCTATTTGTTCAAGTTCACTGGCATTATATACGCATCATAGGCAAGACAGTGTTCTGGGTTTGTGATGGCGGGAAGGAAGGAGACAGTGTTAGCAAGCTTGTGAATCCCCGCAACTCATGTTCGTCGCACTACTGCTGCCAGTTGAATCCAATGTTGCCAGATAGAGATAGGTTTCCGACGGTATCGAGTTTATGACCATTTTTAAGACTGGCGGGGATTTTAATTTAAACACTGGACATGTTATATTAATTTCGAGTATAAGACGCACCTGGATTTTGGTGGCAATTTTTCGAAGAAAAAAGTGCGTCTTCTAGTCCGTAAAATATAGTAATTAAAGTTCATATAGAGAAGGAGTGCAGAAAAATAAGAAGTTTGTATAATATGTGTTACAAATAAATTAAATTAAAATAAAATATTTTTTTGTTTACGTTCATACATTGTGAAAAAATCGCGAAGTAAATGTGGAGTGGATGATTTGTAATTGATTTATTCCCTCCGCAATGAAAACCACTCCAAGAAGTAGTGAAATACGAAACGTGGATGTGTAAAACACAAATTAGTCTGTGGTTAAACAGTCGCAAAAATTAGAAATTGTCTCTAAGGAATTTATGTACTTATGTCTTCTTATTTTGGCTTTCAGCCCGTTCATCTTCATTATAAAGTAAAAATAAATATTAAACAAATAAAAATAAAACGTAGTTTTATTTGATCTTCATATTTATTATATAATTCAGTGACAGCTGTTTCGGTACACTGTACCTTCGTCAGACATGTTAACAAATTATGAATTGTGTTCCAACTGATCTAAGCAACAATACAACAATATTTATTTAAATTTTTTAATTTAAATAAATATTGTTGTATTGTTGCTTAGATCAGTTGATATGTACTATAACAACACAATTCATAATTTGTTAACATGTCTGACGAAGGTACAGCTGTCACTGAATTATATAATAAATATGGAAATCAAATAAAACTACGTTTTATTTTTATTTAATTAATAAATATGGATTTTTATCAAGTAACACCAACTCAATTGATTATTAAAAATAAATAATTTATTCAACTAAATATGACAAAATTTCGTGAATGCTGAGGGCGTCTTGGTTTTCTCCTTCTCCTCCTCCTTCTTATTCTTAGTACTCTTATTATGGGGGCAAGCCGTAGTGTAGTGGTTAAGGCACTGCGCTACAAGCCGGAAGGTCGAGGGTTCAAGTCCCGGTGGGGTCAGGATTTTTAAACTGACCCAAATCTTCTGGCGGCACTATGGCCCTGGGGTCAACTCATCCTCTAACGAAAATGAGTACCAGGAGCTTGTTCTGGGGGTAAAGGCGGCCGTCACGCAAGGTTGGCAACCCGGCTGACATCAAGTGCCGATTGTCCAGAAAAAGTGGGAGCCTTAACCTCCTACTACCCCAAGGGCCTCTGGGCCTGTTGTGGGATCACTTTACTCTTATTATAATAATTGCAAAATTCTTTGCTCTAATATATATTTTTAACTGGAATATTTTACTGAGCAGATCTTATTATGTCCCTAAATGTAGACTAAATTAATTCAACAATCTCGTGAGGTCAAGTTAATCTCTCGCTCGCTTTATTAATTTTCTTCCTTAGAAAACAATTGTATCAATATGAGGCATGTGAAGTATTTATAGATATTATTTGTACATTGAAAGGTTTCTATTTGTAGTAACATATCATGAACGGGTTTTAAGAGTAAGCAACGCGTATTTAAAATTGACGGGTCTGAAATTACTGCTTCGGGATCGTATTTGTATTTTGTGTATAAACAATGCGTCCCAATGGGGGCATGGTTACTCCCTAGCGGGTGTTTATTAACCAATATAATATAGTTACGCTTATTTATCTATAGATGTGAATGGATTATATGTGGTTAACACACCGCCTCTTGTTAGACAACTAAGATAATACTTGGATGCCTGGTTAAATTTTGGTTGCTTAAATTTTGCACAGTGGCATTTGTATTCAGGATTGTGGTTCTTCTACGAACTTGAACATCTTCAGACTCGTCTTCGGCCAGGTTTGAACCCTAAAGCAGAATTTTAATATTATAATGAATTTAAAAATTAAAGTTAATAATTTTGTATTTTAAAATTCTTTTAACATTTAAATATAACTCAAATAAATAAAATCATCTAAATAATTCATTGTTGGTTATTGTTGAATAAAAATGTCTCAGTAACAATTAAAGATATTGTACTGCATAACAGTTTTGCAAATAATGCTTTTAAAATTGTTTTAAGTCATTGTTGTCAAAATTATAAATCCTTCTATTATAACTGTAATAAGAACACCTGCTTAACTTCATATTCTTAAATAAAAGTAAACTAAACTCTGATTGGATGTTAAAACAATTAACTTTCGTATTTAACAAATCAATTTAAACCTTATATTTAAAGAACTATTAACCAATAGAATTTAAAAATAACATCATGTGATGTAATAATGTTCTTTAAAATTATAAAAGAATTACACTAGTCATTCTTCATACAACTTTCAACAAAAGATAGAAGCAATAGAGCTCTCCTGATAAAATGTGATATTTAATACAAGAAGAATAATTGATTCAAGAAAAGAAAATAATTTAATTTTAATTGACGGTGAAGAATAATACCACCTACATTTACTTGATCTGCTGGGAAATTAAGAAGTGAATAAATTTACAATTATTTCTACAAGAAAGAGTTTTCAGTGATTTTTAAGTGTTTTCCTATCCAGTGTACCAACTTCCGACCCTAAGAAGAGAATCCGGCTCTACCGAAAATCAAACCCAACCTGAACCAGTAATTATTTTTGGGACACAAATCCTTCTTCAAAATGTTACTATAACATCGGGAATGAAGAGAATTACTGCTTCAAAATGTCACCACAACGTGGGACAGCAATTTACTTCTTCAACCCCCGATCCTTGGGACTAGAGACAAGGAACATAATCACTAGACCATGTGCACGATCTTCGGGATAGTATATATATATATATATATATATATATATACAGGATATTCTTAATAATGATTACGTCAAAATGTGTCACAACGCATTATAGCCTATTTAGTTATTATGTTAGAGAAAGGATTTGAGATCTGTTTTAATTCGTTTTCCACTTTTCATTTTAATAATGTAAATATACAGCTTGGAATAAAATATACTACATTCAGTTTTCATTCTTTCAAAACTTTACCATATTATATACAATGTATTACATGGATATTTGTTAATTAAAAAAATATATTTTTATGAAAACAACCTCAATAGTTTTATTCCTTCTGTATTCGCTGAAATTGCACTCGAGCGTTTCACCGTGGAAATGAGTAATGCAAAAAGAAAGTTTTCTAGACTGAAGTTTATCAAGAAGTTGACCCGAGATTGTATGTAATTATCTACCAAGTTCCTAATATATCAACACGACCTGGTTCTAACACTGCTTCATTATAAAAGGGGGCTTGTGACAATTTTCAAATTTTAGACTGCTCTAGTCTATCCCAGCACATCCCCTTATGGTTCTCCCCATCGGGAGTTATTTAATCAAGCTAATTTAGTTACGCTTATTTTGCTATAGATGTCAGCGAATGACATATGATGAGCACATCATCTCTAAGTGAGCAACAAGTGTTTTATGGGAAAGACTGATTACATTTTGTTCACAGGCACTAATTTAAGGTTGAGGTTCTTTTATGAGCCCGTGAATTTTCCGTCTCGGATCCCACGGGGTTAAGTCCCTCCAGGAGAACTTGTCTCTTGAATTTTTCCATCTTAAATAATCGACTTTGAACCCGCGCACATATGGAAAAATACACGAACTACCTGGGACAACACCACATTAGGACCAGCAGCATCAACTATCATACTAGATATTGTAGCGAAAGAAGAACCTGCTGAAGATGGAACGGATGTTCTGAAAGGCTTACAGACATAAAGAATACATATTTTATAAGTTGAGGACAACGGATCTTACCTAAGAAGGTATATTTTAACTTATTTTATCTTATGACTCTCCACCTCAACGGTTTTAACAATGAATTTTATTAGTAGTGAAAAAAGTAATGAAACATATACTATAAGAATCAAAGTTTTAAACTGTATGCTTGTTTTTATGATGCTGTCAATGGCACATCGCTACACCCAACGACAGTTATTGCTCAGAGCGCTATGTGTGGAGAGTCCTTCAAAGAAAAAATCACAACTGATTATTCCCCCGCAATATTCGTGTTACTTCATCACGTAACATGTCAGCATGGATTATGTAGCAGAAAGTGTGGTCTTTCATAGTATATTAATTTTTACCTTTTATTATTATTTTAGAAGTGTTGTAATTACATAAAATTATAATCAAAGAATATGATTGGACAAGTGTTATAAAAAAAATGTATCCTAATCTATTTGTTCTTTCTATGTGGGGGTGTTTCTACATTCATTGAGATTATTATAAAAAATAGAAATCACTTTTAACAATTTACTTAAATAAAGCCTTTTCTTTACAGGTATTATATAAAAATATAAATATAGGGTTTTTGGTGTTTTTTAACTGAAAACATATTTTTACAGCTAAATCGTACGTTTTCCTAAGAGACGTATAGAAAATGCCACGAGCTTAATGTTTGTGAAAATATGTCTAAAAGTCTAAAAGGAGGGAAGTTGTAAAATTTATAAAATCAAACCCTCCTGTAAGAGGTGTTTTTTTTTCGAACAAAACTTAATGGAAGTTTCTAAATATACAAATAGTGCAATGATTAACAAATTTGTAAAGTTTGTGAAAATATGTTTAATAGGAGGGAAGTTGTACATTTTATAAAATTTCACCCTCCTGTAAGGCGTTTTTTTAACAAAACTTAATGGGAATTTCTACATATACAAATCCATCCATAGTAATTCTGCCCGAGGACAGGTCTTTCACTGCAGTCATAGCACTTTCATGCTATGCTTGCAGCTTTACTAGGGAATTGTAGGTGAAGGATGATAATGATAAAGATGATGGCCATATGATTTCGGAGACCGTTTGGGCCTTAAAGTTTTCCTGACATGTGTCTTACAGGTGAGGAAAAACCCCGATAAAAACCTCACCCAGAAAAACTGCCCCGACTGAGGATCGAACCCGTGCCCGCTGCGTGACAAGGCAGCATACTACCTCGAGACTACAGCGGTGTACACATATACAAATAGTGCAATGTAATATGCAAAGTTTCGTGAAAATATGTTTAATAGGAGAAAAGTTGTACATTTTATAAAATTTCACCCTCCTGTAAGGGGCGATTTTTTCTAACAAAACTTAATGGGAGTTTCAACGTATACAAATATTGGAATGGTTAACAACTATGTACATTTTCTTGAAAATATGTTTAATAGGAGTGATGCAAAGTCCAGCTAGATCATGCGCTTTTCCGTACGTGCCGCGACCCTCGGGACTAGAGCCAAGGAATTTAACCACCGAGCCCGATTTCGAATTAAAAGAAACGAGCTAAAAGAAAGAAAACAACTTTAGTTGGCAAAGTGAGGCTGTGGTGGGACACAGCATACTATGCTTGGGTAATTGAAAACTTATTAACTTAAAGCTGAATAACCTAACGGTGATTGATAATTTCCACAAATAGCATTCTACTCATCATTATCATCATCATAATCATCTTCCACACAAGCGTAAGGATGCACGCGCCACATCCTGAAGCAAGTTGCATAGTTCACTTTATTTATACACGCTTTATATTAGCTTGACCTATGTCTGTTCATCTATCTACGTAACGGAAACTTTGAACACGATTTTCACCCACTTAGAAACATTGGATCGACTTGAAACTTTGTATACTTGTAAAGGACCCATGACAATACAATAATTTCATTTTTTTCTAAAATTCTGGCCAGAATGATCATATAATTAAAAAATAAATAAAAACCGGTATAATAGGTTGCGGTATCGACTTTTTAGTCAATCGTTGTAAGAGCTCAGTTGGTAGAACGGTGGACTGTAGTGGTATATAATTTCAGTAATCCATAGGTCGCTGGTTCAAATCCGACCCGGAGGATTTTTTAGAAGAGTATTAAGCAATTAAATTTTCATGGGATTCCGGTTTATGTCAATCAATTAAACTAAAAAAAAAACAAATAATAGTTTAAAAACACTAAAACAACAAGCTCTATAAAAAAACCAAACTAAACATAAAAAATAAATAATAGTTTAAAAAATCTAAACACGCTTTATTAGAAAATCGAACTAAAAAATGAAAACTAATTTTAATTTCCAACACGCTTGGGATAAAAGTGGTCAACAAAAAAAATCATCTCCAACACATACAGAATAAAACTAGAGTCATCTACAAAAAAAAAATAATTTTACCATCAAAAGCGTGGGGTGCTTTTTATGGTTTTCTTCTAGAGACTTTACTTTTACCAATATCTGTTTATTATCAAATATATTAATTGATGTAGAGTACCACACGCTTTTGATGGTAAACTGATGTTTTTGTAGATAACAATAGTTTATTCTGGATGTGTTGGAGATGATTTTTTTCTTGACCACTTTCATATTATCCCAAGCGTGTTGGAAATTAAAATTATTTTTCATTTTTTTAGTTCGGTTTTCTATTAAAGCGTACTGTTTTCCTTTTTTTTTAAACTATTATTTATTTTTTAGTTTGTTTTTTAATAAAGCTTGTTGTTTTAGTTTTTTAAACTATTATTTATTACACGCTTTATATTAGCTTGACCTGTATCTATCTATGTAACGGAATCTTTCAACACGATTTTCACCCACTTAAAAACATTGGATCGACTTGAAACTTTGTATACTTGTAAAGAACCAATGACAATACAATAATTTCATTTGTTTAAGGATCCTGGCCAGGATCATCAGGACATCAAAAAATAAATAAAGACCGGTATAAAAGGTTGCGGATGTATCGACTTTTTAGTTTATCGTTGTGGTAGCTGAGTTGATAGAGCGGTGAAATGTAGTGGTATATAATTTCAGTAATCCATAGGTCGCTGGTTCAAATCCGGCCCGGAGGATTTTTTTAGAAGAGTATTACTTTTAGCTTATACCACAATTATCGAGTTTAAAGATATTTACATTTTAGAAAACTAAACTAAAAAATAAATAATAGTTTAACAAAACTAAAACAACCCGCTTCATTAGAAAACCGAACTAAAAAAATGAAAATTAATTTTACTTTGCAACACACTTGGGATAAAATTAAAGTGGTCAACAAAAAAATCATTTCCAACACATCTAGAATAAAACTAGAGTTATCTACAAACAAAAATAATTTTACCGTCAAAAGCATGTGGTGCTCTGTACCAATTAATATATTTGATAATAAACAGATATTGGTAAAAGTAAAGTCTCTAAGAAGAAAACGTAAAAACCATAAAAAGCACCCCACGCTTTTGATGGTAAAATTACAGGTATAACGTCTGATGTTACGATCTCAAGGCTGGAATTTCCATCTCTTCCTCCAAAGATTTATTTCTATATGGACGGCAGTCAAGCATGGCTTTTGGGATTCTGTTCTTGATCATACTTGTACATGAGTTTTCAATTGTATTGGACCACAGTAAGAACTCCTTATTCGCGGTTCCCTTATTCGCTTGTTCATTATTCGCGGGTTAAAAAGTTGCGACACAATTCCTGTATTCGCGGCTAAAAATGTCTTTACTCGCAGATCCACCGATAAATTAGAATGATTGATTTCCTTTATTAACCCTTCGGCAACTTTTCTTTTTTACCGATGGCACGTGCCAAGGCAGCTTTTACAAAGAGTGACTCAACCAAATGGACAAATTAATATCAAAGTAAAACAAACCTTATTGTCAGTAAGCCTAAAGTTTGTTGTTAAAAGCCACCGCCGTCGTATTTCACGTGCCGTTATGTCAGTTATAAATGCCGCCCTTCCAACGATCGGCGTTTTATTGTTCCAACTTGTCATTCTTTACAATAATTTTGATTGAATAGCACGTATCTTTTCTGCTTTGTTCCCAATTTATAATGTCGAATAAAAGGAAATAAAATTAGTTCCGAAGCGGAAAAGAGTAGTGTTGCCTCTTAAAGTAGAAACATAAATGCTTGACCGTTTTACAACATTGGCGAGTCGTTTGCGCCTATATGAGCTGTTTCATTATTAATGAATCAACTGTACGATTCATCAAGAAATCGGAAGACAAAATAAGGAATTCTATCCTGAATTTACAGCTGTATATCAATCTGAATTGAAAGACCTTATAAAAGCGAAAAAACAGGAAAAAATTACTAAGTTCTTTAAGCATTTGCCTAAGTCTGATAGTAATAATTAATAGAAATTGTTCAAAATCTCTCATCAATTTATTTTATTTTGATAATTATTATTTTATTTTGGAACCTTGGAACATCCCCTATATGCCCATACAAATTACCATTACTTATTCGCGGTTTCTGTATTCGCGGCATATTTGCGGAACATATCCCCCGCGAATAAGCTTTTGTTGTACTTGCTTATAAAATGGATAACTGATTCCAACTGAAATTCTTGCAGGATCTCTTCCCATCAGGAACAATCTGTTGTCGGTCTCATTAAATTCATCTCGCTGACTGTGATATGATGGATGTTTCTCATTGTCGATGCTTCATTTGCATGGTCTTGATATAAGGGATTTAGGTGAATTCTAGTGTGCCTTAGGAATATTTGTTAACTGTTCCCATTGTTTTATCGTTTTTATCGATTTTATCGGTAATATCGTATTCATTAAATAAAGACATTTTGTACCCGAGGTAAGAAATATTATTTACTTTTTCAAACAATTCATTATTTAAACAAATTTTATTTTAAGATAGGGTATTTCCCAAGAAAAACTATACTTTTGTTTTCTTTTTTTCAAAATTGACCTACATATATTTTTCACATACAATGTGTAAATTATGTACTGTATATTGAAAATCATATTCTTTCGTTGCTACAAGTCATAAGTGATCTGCGAAAATTAGTGCGTCAATTTTTTAATTTCGATTGATTAGTATAGATCCGGGGGCACGCCGCGCCCCTAGCGTAGTGGTTAATGCACTGAGCTACAAGCCAGAAGGTCGAGGGCTCAAGTCCCGTTGGGGTCAGGATTTTTAAAGCTGACAAACACCCTCTGGCGGCACTATGGCCCTGGGTCGACTCAGTCTCTAACGGAAATGAGTACCAGAAGCTTGTTCTGGGGATAAAGGCGGCCGTCACGCAGGGCTGACAACCCGGCTCACATCGAGTGCCGATTGTCTAGAAAAAGTGGGAGCCTTAACCTCCAACTACCCCAAGGGCCTCCTGAGGCCTGTTGTGGGATAACTTTACTTCACTTTTAGTATAGATCCATGACGTAATGCCTAAGACCACTGTAAATTTCTCGTCATTGTGATGTTTTATCTGACTGCAGTTGAAGTGCTCCTAATTAGGGTTCAATATACCTCCAATTTGTTTGAAGTATGTAAAAAGTAACTAACTCACTGGTTCTATGGAATTCTGAGGTTCATTGCCGCACGGAGATAAGCTCTCCAAACATCTCTATCCTGAGTTAATATTTTTCAATAATCCTCTGTATAATTCACCTCTCTCATATCATGGTAAAATGTTATTCCCACACCTCATTCTTGACCTACCTACCATGAGGTTTCCCTCTGGTTTTTCTACAAGAAGTATCCAGAATAATGAAGAGATCTTATAACGTTCAGTATATAAGTTGAGTCAAATTGGCAGCGAATATAACTTGAAAATATCCACAAAAAAGACAAAGGAAAATACTCTGTTCGCTTCAAAATAATAATAAAAAGGTAAAGTGATCCCACAACAGGCCTCAGGAGGCCCTTGGGGTAGTTGGAGGTTAAGGCTCCCACTTTTTCTAGACAATCGGCACTTTGATGTCAGCCGGGTTGTCAGCCCTGCGTGACGGCCGCCTTTACCCCAGAACAAGCGTCTGGTACTCATTTCCGTTAGAGGCTGAGTCGACCTCAGGGCCATAGTGCCGCCAGAGGGTTTGGGTCAGTTTAAAAATCCTGACCCCAACGGGACTTGAACCCTCGACCCTCCGGCTTGTAGCTCAGTGCCTTAACCACTACGCTACGGCGTGCCCCCTCAAAATAATAATAGAAAACAAAATATTGCTGCAAGTAACTAATTTGAATTATCTTGGATACAATATGAGCTATGATAGAGATTTAGAAACCAAATTGAACAGATTTCAGTCAGTATGTGGGACAATAAATAGTACTATCCACAACAAAATTAAAGTTTTATAAGACTATTGAACTCAGCCCCAAATGGGAGTCAATGACTAATCACACTTTAATGATTTTTTATTTACAACCAATCACAGTCGTGTTTCGCCTAACATTTACCAACTAAAGTTTATCGTAATAAAGAAAACAC